>QLNU02015270.1:32970774-33032504 GCA_006491805.2 Dysdera silvatica
AAACATATTTTCCATTTCGAATTTTTTCTTAAAGAACTTTTTCATACCGTAATTTTTTAAACATTTAAAAACAATTCATTATCTTAAAAAAAGCTGCAAGCTAGGGAGAAAAATTATTTGATTCCAGTTTAACATTTTAATAAAATTGATTCTCTCAGATAAGAAAATCCTTACTTTCCTATATTTCTCTACGAAAATATGTGCAATTCACACTCCCAAGAAAATTGTTGAAAAGCAAACATGAGCATCTCAGAGCCATACAGCAAAATAACATAAACTCTTCACTAACATGCCTTAGCAGAAAAACATACCCCACGCTGGGATAATACAGAAGTTTTTCACCAAAACATTACAATTCTTACAAGCAGAATTTTCCTAGAAAGCTGGGAATCATTCTCACAAGTTCACCCCTTAAATATTCAAATTTTGAATCCAATCAGATAAGAAAATCCTTACTTTCCAATATTTCTCTACGAAAATATGTGTAACTCAAACTTCCAAGAAAATTGTTTCACTGTTTAAGATGATTAGCTAGTTAAGACTTTCTCTAAAGATTAAGAAAACATTTTAACTGAGCAAAATTTTTAAAATAAAAAATCTCTTTAAAAGTTTCAATTATAAATTTTCTTTACTAGTCATTCTTTAGTTGATTTAATTTTTTGCACATAATTTAAGTCTTAAATATATTTTTTCCTAAAACATTTTTTTTTCATTTTACATTTTTCTTAAAGAACTTTTCTTTTCATACAGTAAGTTGTTAAACATTTAAAAAAATTTACTAAGAACTTAAAAAATCTACAAGTCGAAAGAAAAAAATATGAAGAAGTCTCGGTAGCTATTTTCAAGATGTAAAGATATATAAGACCATGATTCATCGGCACCTACAGTTTTCTGAGAAAATCCGAACCTCTATTTATCCAGAACACCAACATAAGTCAAACTTTGGTATTTTTCCTGTACATTTCCTGTCAAACCAGTTACCATTACACAACTTCAAGGACATCGATTACAGGATAAAGAAAAACATTATAAAAATTTACCACTGCTCATTATAAAATATATATACCATATTGCAACTTTGCAAAATTTTCAAAGCCACGGGTAAGAAATCCGAGTATAACAATGATCTGTATGCTTTCCGGAGATTACTGAAACTTTCAGAAAATGGATAGAATTTTTTCATACATGTAAATAAAAAGAAAAAAATTGTCATCCACGTGATAACGATGAAAATAGATAAAAAAAGGAGAATGGGGAAAAAGCGAAACACGATCGGGAAGATGTAATATTAATCAAAATTAATCACAAAATTTTTTTCTACATCTTTGAAAGAAAAAACGTGTGGGAGGGGGAACGCTTTCGAGGCCTTTTCTCTAAACACATGGTTTTAAATGAATTTTTGATTATTGCGGATAAGATTATTGTGCGATAACGAACTGGAGATCAGGACGGCGGCCATCTTTATTCGCTGACATCACTTCCGGTGTCCAAGTTAATCATATACTACTGCTTAGGACTTTCACGAACTCTTCGTTCTGCCTTCACTTGACAAAGGGAGCAGTTGGCTCCCGAAACGTCGTGTTTTTAAACCTTACGCCAGTGTCGAAATAACTGTTTGTTATGGAATCTCCTGGTGAAACTCTGTATTGTTTCGTTAATATAAATAAACGAATATTGCATTCCTCGGTTCCCATTGTTAGCAGGTTCGGATGTCTCAATTTCGGAATTCACATTAGAAATAAAATAACGCTTAAACAACTAATACTAAGTCCATGCAGGGCCCTGGCCAAGCTCACCTACATGTAAATTCGGCACTGAACACAGGTCAGTTTTCAAGAGGTAAAGCAATGTTAAGGTAAAAGATAAATAAGTCAGCAAAAATGGAATGGAACTCAAACTGGACGGCACTGAAGGGAAAGATTTTGAAATAACGTTCAGTTTTGATCTCGCCGGGCCTTTCAAAAAAAAGCAAGCCCTAGGTGTATGTCTTGTTTGTCCGTGCGAAAATCTGATTGCCCCCCCTTAAGCACGGCCCTGCAAAGGGGAGGTACGATGAGTTAAAAAAGACCAGAATTTATCTGACCTTCTAGCTCTGTCTAATCATTCTATGTTTTTTTTCTAAAAATAAAAAAAAAATAAAAAAATAAAATCAGAATCTCGGGTCCCTGTTTGCTCCAAGCCAGAGTAAAAACAAAATAGATTCGCGGGCCCCTCAAAAACTCCGGGACCCGGTAGTGCGGCATCTGTATCCCCCTTATTTGCGGCCCTAATTCCGAAAGATGTATTATAATCCCAATGCATATTTGCAGATAGCGAATGTCAACACAAAATAATATCCATCACCTTTTTTGGTTGATGAGTTGAATTTTACGGCGCATGGACAACAGCCATCATTCTGCGATTGGTTGAATAAGTGTGTTGAATAATATCCGTCATCTGTTTTGATTGGTGAGTTGATTTTTTATGGCGTATGGACAGCAGTGATCATTCTGCGATTGGTTGAATAAGTATGTTGTCAACTCCCACTGCGATTTCCTGTGTAACCAATCCATTGACGTGATATCACGAGGGGCGTGTATGGTAATTGCGTGGCCGATACTCGATGCAATCCCTTTGTCTTGTAATCAAGTGATTAAGGTATTGGTGCCATCGGGGCGCACGACTGTTAGAATTACGAATTCGAAATTTTAGTACCCCGCTTCACGGGTAGGAATATTCACGCGATGTGATTGAGAAAGGGTGTCGCTGGCTGCTTCTATGTTTACATCGCGGGAAAAGATATATCGATGACCAAAGTTCAAATGGATTTTACAGTCACTGATATCAGAAGACTTGAAAAGCGAAAAAATAGGAATTGGAATATGAAGTTCAAAATTTTTAGCACGAGAGCTTTAAGATTGTGCAGTACTTGAGCTGTAAATCCTGTTTTATCCCGTCCAGATAACACTTAGTTAAGCTAATAGCTATTATTTAAAGATATAAGTCACTTATTTGAAAATCACAGCACGAAATATCGTGAGCTTCGATCATACATATCACATTGTCAAAAAGTCTCATAAATCATAAATAAAGGAAGAATGGGTAATTAACCTGCAGAGAGATAAAATGTTTCTTTTGAACATTTACAACAAGTCATTGTTAGCAAGTACGATAAAACACATTGTTTATACACACACGAAAGAAAAGAAAAAAACGTAAGCCCACGTACCAGAGACCAAAGCCTGCACATTACAGAAGACTCATAAAAATTTATAAATAAAATAACATTTGAAAATAAAGTAAAAATGCTGCATGGTGATTACGATGATGATTATGATGACGTAATACGTTGTCTATACTCGCGGCAAAGCTTACCTGGTATAATGTTAAGTCTGCCCGGAAAGCCATATCTCGCTAATGTCAAATTGACCAAATTTAGGTAACTTTTTCCCAGTAACTATGCCATCTACCGCTACAAAATTCGCTACACATATAATATGCAAATTCTTACACATACTATACCTCCATCGTAGTGATTAAGGTACAAAAAATGCTTTTTAAATTTTTTAAACAAAACTTACTGAATTTTGTAGGATTTCGATTATTAAAAAGATGATAAAAATTTATTTTTCACCGTATTAACAAAATTCGGCTACAGTATATTCCGGAAGACATAATACATAATATACATGTAAATTACTTTCACCGGTGATGTGGCGTCATCTACTAGTAAGAGAATAACGAAAGGTGCCTAATCGAAATTTTGTGTTAGTCGTAAAGATGCCAAGAGCTGAACAACTTCGTGAATGTGAAATTCGAAAAATTTGGGAATTACATGGCAATTGTTTACCTTATAGGAAAATTGATGGGACCATTGGATGCTCTCAGTGGGCCATTTCGAATGTACTTAAGAGGGAAATTGCAGAAACAGCCGAAAAACGTTCTGGTCGGAAACCATATCTTCCATTAAAAAGCAAGCGCAGAATTAATGGGCTTGTAACAATAATGAAATTATCCACGACAAAAATAAAGGACAATCTAAATGTCTAGTGTTGAAGAAAGAAAATTTTCAGCGTTTTGTAGAATTCTCGGGATATTATATATATATATATATATATATATATATATATATAAATTAAGTCGAAAACAACCACTAACTTCCAAACATAAAAATGATTTTGTGAGCTATTTCAGAAAGCCGATGATTTTTACCTACGAATGCATTCCATTGCATTTTCTGATGGAAAAAAATTCAATTAGGATGGGCCGGATAACCATAATATGTGCTGGCATGATTTAAGATTCGAAAATGAAATGAAAATTACCCGGCAAATGAGGTAGTTCGGTTATGGCTTTGGCTACTCAAGAAAAACTGATATTGTGATTCTGAACACACAAATTAAATCTTAACAATACGTCGCAGCACTTGAAAAACAATTACATGCATCGTTCAGTGTGTACAAAACTTTGTTTAAAGAACATAATTTTGAGGTAATTATATGACCTTCATATTTGCCAGACATTATCCCTATAGAAAATTTATGAGGCATAATTGCGAGGGAAATACACTCTATTGCAATCAAATATATGCACCCAGAAAAAATTGAGCCACAACTACGAAACTTGGAATGTGTATAGTGTTCGAGTAGTCGAACAAATGTTCAAAACATCAAAGCAAAACAAAACACCGTTTTATTGACGTGTAGCAGTACAAAGAATGTGCTTTTCAATAGGTGGTAAAACCACCCCTGGCAACCGTAAAAGCCGATACTCGGTGGGACATGGAGTCAATTAAGTGGCCGATGTTCCACTGCGATAGATCCTACCATAAACGCAGCAACTGCTGAAAGAGTTCGGAGGTATTCCGAGACGACTGAAGTTGCCTACATAACATGTCCCAAACAAGTTCGATAGGCGAAAGGTCTGGAGAACTGGCAGACCACTCGAGGATATTAACACCTCGAAGACATTATTGCGACAACTGAGCAGTATGCGGCCAAGCGTTGTCCTACTGGTAAACAGTACCTGGGCGGCCAGATACAATAGGCAGTACCACCGGCTGCAAAATATTGTCGATGTGCCTTCGAGCTGTTGAGTACCACGTAGCACGACTAAAGGTGACCAGTGTCTCAGGAGATCGCTCCCCAGACTGTCACACCAGGTGTAATGGCTGTGTACCGCTTAGTAACGAATATTGGATTCTACCGTTGACCTCCTTGTCTCCACACACGTGTACGGCGGTCATCAGCATCGAGTAAAATGAGGGATTCGTCACTAAATATAACATTCCTCCAATCTTACACTGTCCAGCTTGATAGTGTGCGACACCATTCCAGATGATACCGTCCATGGTGGGGTGTCAAGCAGGCGTCGTAATGGTCCTCAAAACCTCAGCCCTGCGTCAGCTAGTCGTCGCCGAATGGTATCCCTTGATATCACTGCATACCTACGAGTTGGCAAATGGCGTTGGCTTGTTGATAGCGTCACTGTTGGTGCGAACGTGGCTGCTCCTATTGCGCGATACTACTCTCGCGTATTGGTGGCTCAAGGACGTCCACAGCCACTGCGACGGCTGACTTTGACTCTTCTGAGCCACTGGTTACAACACTGGCCAACTACCATATCGCTTCGCCCAATATGCCTGCCGATCCATCTGTTCGACCAACCGGTCTCTCTGAGTCTATGATGCTTCCCCTCTCAAAGTCGGACAACTGTTTGTAATGCCGTCGGGTACGTCTGTAAGGCATCTTTCGTGTCAATGTCGTGTATCTGAGCTGCCAATCCAGTTGCAAATGCCCATCACTGAGCGCACCGGCCTTTTTAAATTCTACTAGCGTCGCAGTTCATACACTTGTTGTATGTCTCCAAAACGCTCATTGGTGCTGTACGTTTGATCATTTGCAAAACCTGCCAAACCACATTTGCTTGCTGAGTTTCGTAGTTGTGGCTCAAATTTTTTTCTGGGTCCATATATTTTATTGCAACAGGGTGTATATAAGGATGGGAGACAATTTTATACGATTGACAAACTCAAATTAGCAATCACAGAAGAATGGTAGCACATTCCATGTGAGACATTTTTAAACTTAGTTGGATCCATGCCAAATCTTATTTTTGAAGTAATAAAGCATCATGAAGGTTCTACAAAATATTAAAATTCTGTAAATTGTCTTTTTATAAAAATGAGTGCGAGCTCATAATTCTGTCCATATCGATAATACATATTTATTGTGTAAGTTTGCAGCAATTCGCTGAAAATATTTGTGATATTGTGAGCAATACTGTCGAACATATTACAGTAATTACTGGTTCTTTATATTTGAAGGACACATTTTTCTTGAAGTTTTAACAAATTTCAGGTGAACATATATTTGTCCAGCAGTGTACAAATATGCATACATTACATAGCAGAATCTGAAGGGAAAAAATATATTTTAAAACTTTCTAAAATAATCTGTGACTTTTTTTTGCTCTTTCTTAGCAGAAAAATAGTTTCGTCTTACGTATGATCGAAGGCTACGCAAAATCATATTTTCCTCTAGAAAATCATTGCATCGTCCTTAGTCATGATGTCATAGCTCCTTTGCCTTTCTCTGCTATTGAAGGAAACATTTTGCTCACAAAAAGGGATAACCTTCATTTTCTTACGACAAGAAAAACTTGTGAATAGCCTTTGTCCAAATATCATTGGAATAGCTATTTTCGTGGTGAGAAGGGAAAATATTTTCATAGATGTTGAATGACAGAGAGTATATTATGTGAAAGCGGAGTACATCCCAATATTGCCTGATATTTAAAAGGCTATTGATATTACTAATATCAAAGAAGAGTCAGTATATATATATATATATATATATATATACCGATACAAATAAAAGGCCATATTATACGATATTTTTTTTCCTTTTTTTTGCCACCCACGTTTTAATTACAGCTCAAACTAGAGCTTGTGTAATTTTGGAGAAAAAGAGACGCTTTCCCCATCCTGGATTCGAACCAGGGTCCCTCCGTTTAGCCCGGAGTGTCTTGGACCGCTAGACGAATGAGGACAGGTAATAACGCTCTCTTTCTCCGTATGTAAAGGTGTTAAGGTATTATTACCCTCCGCAGGGATAACACAATTGCCAAATATGGTCAACACAAGAAAGCCTCCGGGGCGAGATTTTTGTGAGTTTTCGTGGGGGAATTTATTATACAATAATTTTTGCCACCCACGTATTAATTACAGCTCAAACTAGAGCTTATGTAATTTTGGAGAAAAAGAGACGCTTTCCCCATCCTGGATTCGAACCAGGGTCCCTCCGTTTAGCCCGGAGTGTCTTGGACCGCTAGACGAATGAGGACAGGAAACAACGCTCTCTTTCTCCGTATGTAAAGATGTAAGGTATTATTACCCTCCGCAGGGATAACACAATTGCCAAATATGGTCAACACAAGAAAGCCTCCGGGGCGAGATTTTTGTGAGTTTTTGTGGGGGAATTTTATTCTATAATGTTTTTTTTTTTTTTTTTTTTTTGCCACACACGTGTTAATTACAGCTCATACTAGAGCTTATGTGTTACACTCTGGGCTAAACGGAGGGACCCTGGTTCGAATCCAGGATGGGGAAAGCGTCTCTTTTTCTCCAAAATTACACAAGCTCTAGTTTGAGCTGTAATTAAAACGTGGGTGGCAAAAATTATAGTATAATAAATTTCCCCCACGAAAACTCACAAAATTCTCGCCCCGGAGGCTTTCTTGTGTTGACCATATTTGGCAATTGTGTTATCCCTGCGGAGGGTAATAATACCTTAACGAAAGGCCATATCTCCGATTGCATGATTGAAACTTTGGCGAAAAAAAGAGTAAGTCATTCTGCCAAAGAAGTTAGAGCTTTACGTGTGGTTTCATTCATAACTTTGACCATCGTATGCATGGTAATAATCTAAATGAAATATATTGTGCCTAATGAAAAATGGAGGCCTGTCGGAAGCTTCACTTATAATTACAATACTTTCTTGCTGTTTCTGGGAGAGGTTCCAACGATAATTAACAGAAATTTTAAAAAAAATTGATTTAATTTATTTCCTTTTTCTGCGTTATCTTATTATTGGTAACTCTTTCGATAACATCACGACCAAGGCAATTAAGAGAAAAATTACCTGCTTCAATGAACATTAAAGTATTTTGAGCATGCACGCTATCTTGCATCATGCACAGCTGGGCCCAATGACATTAATAATAAGCAGAGAGGTGCATGAATATATGACTGGACTTTCAGAGGTTGAACTTTCTAAGAAAGGTTTGCTTTTTAACTCTTATGATCATTTTTTCAGTTATAAGGGCAGAAGGGAAATTGCTTCAGTGTTTCTGAAAAGAGTTACGTGGGCGATACACTGTCAGATATGGAAATTGTAAGTGTTGTTTTATGATAAACGAACTCTGTAACAGTCGTTCAGCATGTAGGAAGCAAGTAATTACCATGGCGTGCTTAATCAAATAGGAGCATAGACCCAACACACGAATGAGGAAAATGAGATTCAAAAATTTTGATTCGATTTGGTTCACAATGCAGTAGTTTCCAACTTGGGGGTCGCGAACAGGTTTCTGTGGGTCGCCGCAACTATTTTTGGTTGCAATTATTTTTATAAGGAATTTTATACCAAACGTTGTCAACGCTTTTATATTTCAACATGGCCACACATATTGCAATATTCTACTAATGGTTGTTAATTTTATTATTATACATTAATATCTGTTATGTTCACTATTGTAATATACATTAATATCTGTTATGTTCTCTATTACAATATACATTAATATCTGTTACGTTCACTGTTATAATATACATTAATATCTGTTATTTTCACCATTATAATATATATTAATATCTGTTATGTTCTCTATTACAATATACATTAATATCTGTTATGTTCTCTATTATAATATACACTAATATTTGTTACGTTTTGTATTATAATATACATCAATATATATGCAGTCGAACTTCCATAAGTCGAACCTTCACGGGAGCGGGCAAAACTTCGAGTTATAGAATAATTAATTTATTACTACACATGGATTCAATAACACATTTTAAACCCATTCAAAATACTGAAGTTGCTATATTTTGGCAAATATATACCTTTAAAAATTGTATTTTATTAAAAAAAATTTTAATTTTTCCTTGCCGTTGCGATGCAAAAATTTCACTTAGAACGTGAGTCTCTAAATCAACGATAGTCTTAAAAATGTTTTCAGTCATTGATTTGCAGGATTCATCAAAGTGTCATAATATTTCAATTGCAGAAAAAGTATCCTTAAAAGTAGGAACAGGACGTGGACTCAGTACCTCGTCATCATCAATGTGTGTCTCGTGAACTGAATATCGGCATTCATAAGATACTTTCAATTTGGTTGCCCCGGGCGAGCAGGCGACCAGAGTTTTGCATGGCTGATATATATACAGGTATACCTGTACAGGTATACATACAGGTATACCTGTATATTGGATATCAAATTTAGATAGAAAGTTCTAAACCGGGGAGAACAAAATGTTTAGTTATTCCACGCATTGAATGGTTTAAAATAAATTAGAGGGTGATTGCTTTCTTATGTAGATGCATACTAACGACAGATTGTAGTGGAAACTAAAAAAATTCATTAAAATATACAGTAAGATCTTTACATATCAAAGTTAATTGTTTCATAAAAAAATTTGATATATAGACATTTCGAAATATAAAACAGTTTTCTGTGTAATGAACGATGGACTTCAAATCACGAAGTTACTAAAATTTTGATTTATGGAAGTTTAAGATCTGGAGAAGTTCCATTGTATCTTTTATTATAAAAGCTTTTAATTTAAGCCTAAATTATATTTTTTCACAATACGTTCATGGAATAAATTATATAACTTGATTTTTATTTAAAATATGATGCCCGTCTTCTAACCAATCAGTATAATGTTGACACACTGTACATTCAACATAAGTCATTGCGATTATAATTGAAAAATAAAGTGTAAAAGTTTCAGAAAAAAAATGTTTTTAAGAAAATCTTTGAAACCTGTTCCTTTCATTGTAAAAACATCTTTAGTGAAATTAAGTCCTCCTGAAAAGATATCTGAGATTTGGCAATGATAAATCCCGCTTTTTGTGATAGTGGATTTCCAAGTTTGGTCGCTGAGGTCAGCAAGGTAGGCTATTTCTTTCCTCTTACTAATCTTTTCAATTATCGGATTGAGAATTTTTTTGTTTTGGGTTAGAATAAAGCCTTTCTCAGTGGAACGTATTCCGTTCAGCCATAGAACTCGTCCAATTTCAACTCGCCATTGGATTGTGACAGTTTCCAAGTTGTGGAAGTCTTGTTTCGGTTGTCGATTTTGTAGGTAATTTCGTTCCGATCAGGGCGATAGGATCGTTTTGGCTTTTCTTTCTAACTTTTTCTCGTTTAGGCTTCAATCTAAAATTTTCTTGTACCGCAATGGCCCAATTGCGGCTTAATTGAAAAAGAAAACAGGGAATAGTGCAAATGAGAATCTATCTGATTATTTTTTTTCATCCACTGAATTTTATTTGTCTGGGAAATACACTCAAAGACTATGGTAAACACTTTGCGCATACCAGTAGACACAATCCAATGAGCTAGTGGCTAACAGCCAATGATACATAGTGGTTCAATTAAGAGGTGCTATGTATCATTAGCTGTTAGCCACTAGCTCATTGGATTGTGACTACTAATGATACATAGTGGTTCAATTAAGAGGTGCTATGTATCATTGGCTGTTAGCCACTAGCTCATTGGATTGTGACTACTAATGATACATAGTGGTTCAATTAAGAGGTGCTATGTATCGTTGGCTGTTTGCCACTAGCTCATTGGATTGTGACTACTAATGATACATAGTGGTTCAATTAAGAGGTGCTATGTATCATTGGCTGTTAGCCACTAGCTCATTGGATTGTGACTACTAATGATACATAGTGGTTCAATTAAGAGGTGGCGCAGTATAGCCCAGATGCTCTTGCGCCATAAAAAAGTCAAACAACAAATAATCAATTAAGAGGCACTGCAATTAAATACGGTGGTTTTGAAATCATTAAGCTAGAACCAACCTTCATGAACTTAAGGAGGTATATATGTATATACTCAATTTTCACTATCAATTTCCTCTACTATAATTTTTCAATTAGTCTTCAAAAATAAAACTAAACTTTTGTCTGCAGAGAGACTTTTATATTTATTTCACTCTAACTATAAGATCTTCATTTATTTCATTTATTTACAACGAGCTAGGCCTTTCTGTCTCTTCCATTTACAAACTAACCCTTAGAAGCAATGTATTTATGGGAAATGTCTAATAACGAAGAATGTCTAACTTAGGGCGTTTCTATGTTTTTAATTGATCTTTATTAATTTTTCCTCACTATACAGTATGTTTGAGAGAGCATGAATGATTATCAATACTATTACGTTAAACGTTTAGTTTCTAGGAGTAAATTGATTAGTTTAATTTTGTTTATTATCTGCTTTATTGGGAACTCCAATATCACTCAGTTAGATAGCCATGGTCACCTTCTTCAAATTTTTTTTATTTTCTTGATCATCTTAAAATAAAATTATAAATGCATTATATTTCCACGATGTTCAATAGTCAAGAGAGAACAGTTAGTGACCATTTCCGACATTTTTGAGAGTTACATAAATTAACCCTGATATTAATAAGAAAAAGATGTGGCTGTATCTGGAAGGGCAAGAATTGAGGATAAAAATTTCGATAAAATAACTAAATACAACACCCTGCTGATTGAAATTGAAAGGCTGGGATAGAAAAAAAATTAAAACTTGTTCCCACAGTGAGAGTAGAATTAGATATAATAACAAAATATCTTAAAAATCACCTAAATATTGTAGGAAGAGACAAGATCACAATGCATTAAATTAAAAAAAAATGACACGTTACTTTGAACTATCTAAACTCTACGAAAATATATAAAATAATTCATGTCATTAGGTAGACGGCGCGCATGTATAATAATAATAATCATATCAGCAGTAAAGTAAACATAAACAATAAAATAATGATTTTTTAAGATTTCTTTTAATTTTTTAAGATTATGGACTGATAAAAAATTAGAACAAAAAAGTTAGTATAATTAATAATAAGAAATTAAAACTAAACATAGGAGTAAAAAAAATAATAAACAATATAATAACAACAACAGAGACAATAACAATAAAAAATACAACAACGATATAATAATAAAAGTAAAATAATATAACAATAAAAATGAAAATAATATAACAATGAAAAAGAAAATAGCAATATAAAAATAAAATATACATATAACAATAAAAAAGACAATAACAATATAACAATAAAAAGACAATATAATAATAAAAACAGACAATAACGATATAACAATAAAATCAGACAACAATAATATAACGATAAGTCAACAGACCATAAAAATGTAAAAATAAGAGACAATAGCAATCTACGAGCCCAACAGATAATAAAAATATAACAGAAAATAATAAAATGCAATAACAAAAAACAATAATAATAATAATAATATGACAGAGAGAACGTACGTGTGTAGGAATGGTAGCACTTAAAAAATTATGGGGCAACACTTCATCAGCTCTCAAAACAATTTAAATTGGTTTTAAAAAGAAAATTGTGTCCTGATATTTAAGGGAGCTTGACTCCTGCTCCCCGTTTCCTATGTTACTGTGCATATGTGGCGTAAAATTTACCTTAGCTCCACTCGAAGGCCATATACTACTTGCTCGAAACTTCAAAACAAGTTAGCTATGCTTGTGGTATGTCGCCGGGGTAAGAGACATCGCGAAGCATGGGGACAAAAAGAGAATATGCCAGTAAGTTACCAGATAAAATAATTCTATATAAAACTAAGATAGTTCTAACTCAACACATGGGTTCAAGGGTTGCAATAAAATAAGCATTTATGTTTATTTACCATCCTGAACCAATATTATTAAATTTTGAATAAGGTTCAATGATTATACGTAGCTTTCGTTCAGCCAACAATTTTAGAAAGATATGTTTTTATATAATTATATATCTGTAAGACAGAAACATGGTCGGCGTGTAACCTCTTTATGAATTAAAGATCATAATCTTTAATTCATGAAGATTTTTCTTTCATCTGATCATTTATTTATACTAAAGCTTTGCTCGATCTTTCGCAGAGACATGATGGAGTACTTTATATAAATAATTATGACTAAAAAAGTTCTGGTTTCAGCAATTCAGAAAACCAACGAAAGCAAGCTGACTTATTTTAGTTAATAAAAAGATATATTTGCTTGAAATGTTTTGAAAATTTCAGCGTGAATTGCGTATGTTTTCTTCCTTTTTCTAAAGAAAAAGGAAATGTGTTGAATGAAATTTCTGAACTTAATTCTTTTCATTTTTTACATATTTATTTGCCTTTCTATCTTTAGGGAATTTTTTAAAAAATATTTGCATTTATGTCATTTACGAACAACAAAGCAATTTTTGCGCAGCAATATGCAAATGCGAAATTTAATAAAAAAAAGGGTTTTTCTTTTATTCCTTCAACCTCTTGTAATGCTTGTCCATTAGGGTGGATATTAAAGGCTATGAATTTTTTAATTTTTTGTTTTTGCAAGTCTTACTCTCTTACTTTCTTCCTTTTAATGTAGAAACACAATATAAAAAGTTTAATCAATAAATTTTAATATTTAGGGGTAGCTCAATCATAGGAGTGGCTAGGGGGCGGTTTTGGGGGTTGTAACCCCCATCGCAATGAAATTTTGTATATTTAACATAGGAATATATGAGTTGTAGCTCTGTAACCCCTTCCTTATGAAGTTTCTGCCTACGCCATTGATTTCAATTGACTCAAAATTAATATAAATTAGAAAAAAAAAATTAAGATTAGATATATCTTAGCATATGCATTTACAATGCATTTAATGCGTTAGTTTTAAACAATTTATTTAATTTATTGTAAATATTATCAGCTTTTTATTTTATATTAAAACTTTATTGCATTTACAAAGACTGAAACAGTCTTTTTACTGCTATCAGAGTACACTTTGGAATAATCTTCAACAACCCCTAGCAGAAATTGTATCTGCATCTCATCATGAGTTATAAATTCGCCGTATTCCTGAATAAGTGCAACTGCACATTTGGCATGGTCGTTAACTACTTGTTGAGATTTTATTATCTCTTTAGCCTGTTTGTAGTCCTCTCTCAACTTTCACCAGTCTGGATCAACTACAAGATATCCAACTGGAACTGGAAATTAAAAGAATTGAAACAACATCAATGACTTTACTGTGAGAAAATCTTCCAAGTTTGTATACTTGAATGAACGAAGAGCAACGAAGCTGATTTGCTTAGAGTAATTTTGAGCTTGTTTTTCAGCATGAACTTTATTCTGCATAGCAATCACCATCTTTCGGTTGATATACTAACACGACTATTAAATAAAGCACAACCAACAAGCCTTTATGACAAATACCACAAATGATTAACAAATTTAAGTGCTGTTGACTTAGAAATGGCTGAATGTGTTGATGAGTATTCAAGTAGCGACTTCAGCAATAACAGGTCATTGTAAGGAGCACACGTAACTTAAGGCGCAGAGATCCAAGCTTTCATGTACATACGGACTGTGAAAACACATCACATAATTCTCCTTCTGTTGAAGTCAGTTTAAATTGAGCCTTGAACATCAAGATCTTCAAACGACATACAACTTCGAACATCCAGCGGACATAGTGCATTTATTCCAACGACACATATATCTGACTTTCCTTACTGGGACCTCATCAAGAAAGATAATTACGAGTTCTCAGAATTCTTTATAATCCACTCTTAGCCTTGTACTTTCTACTATATTTGCAACAACATAAAATGAAATTCCTGCTTCATACTTGTCTGTATCAATGAATCCCCAATATTCTTGAAAGCGTTTAAATAGTGCAACTTCAGGAGAAGATGTAACTCCCATACATACTTTAAACACTATACTAATTATCATGTCCATAATGTGATGCCTGCAATTAGGTGATAAAAGCTCTTTCTTAAGTTTATTCCTCTAGAAGGACACAGGTACCAGAATTATGATCAGCGTATGAGCTAGTAGTGTCAAAGCACATCCCGCAGATGTTATGCACTTCACCCTAGTCTTCAGTGGCTTCAAAGATAGATGAAGACTCAACCTCTCCTGTTGCAGATAAAATTTTGGCAACTGCCAGAAGTTGAGAAACGCCTTTCCAACAAGCTAATACAGGCAAGAGATCAACTTTCTCTTTTCCAGCCAGGTCTTGCATCAATTTTCTCCTCCAGTGAATGACAAAAGAAATGTCTGGAAACTATGTCTTTATTTTTTTAATATTTTTTATCTCTCTTCATTCTTTGTCGAAGAATTGAGTCTTTGTTTCAAGCAAATTCATTAATGTCCTGTTCCAAGCTTTGGTAGCTTCTGATATAATGAAAACACCCTTTCGGACGGACACCTTTGTAAGATCTAGTACTGCAGCATGTTTTGGAGTAATTATGGTTTATCATCCCCGTTCCTTTTTTCTGTACTTCTCCAACATGAACTGTATTGTCTTCAGTTTCCAACTTTCCATAATCACTTTCTGCTAAGCTGTTTTCAGACTCATCAGTAAATGGAAAAAATGTAAGTTTAGAAACGTTCAATAGCCTCATGTTCGTTATTTGCTGTTGTCCAACAAGGGATGTTTCGTTCCTTCTAATTTTTCTGTTTTTTTTTAATTTAAAGCAAGTTTTTATCTACTCCAGCCATTCATCCGCATCTTCCCTTTTTTTCTGCGATATTAAAAATTCCTTATTTTCTTATAATACTAATATATACTAATATAACTAATACTTATATAATACTTATATAATACTTATAATAATACTTATAATACTAATATATACTTCTTATAATACCGCTGTTTATTTAATTTTCCAGGACATTATGTGCATTTATTATGTACATTAACATTTTTCCATCATTGAACTACATATAAATATTGTTTAATTGCGCTAATATTTTGTCAGAATTTCTTTTTCATAAAAATAAATCGTTAGAAATTGAGACGACCATATTTTAATAGTGAAGAAATAAGCTTCACCAACTGTCCATATAAAATGTTACATAAAACAAGTCAGCGATGTGATCAGAAAATATATTTCCTCTTCCAAATACGGAACTAGTTTAATATCTTTACAGCACTTTTTATAAAAATAAATGTCTCAAAACATTTGATTTTATATTATTCCACCTATGTCGCAGATTCTTATGTATGAAAATTAATTGCAGTAAGAGGGACACACACCACTGTACTGATCAACGTAAAGTGTAATCTATGAACTTTAAATCAAGAGTATATAGTGTAAATTAACTGTTTAGTAACATGGTAATAATAGTTTATTGTACTTCAAGCTTGCATAGTAGTATCGTGCAAAAATGCAATTAGTGGGTTTATAGAAATTGTATGCAGAGAATAATTGGCATGAGGATAACCTCTCTCTAATAGTTAGGTTAATAATGGCAGGGAGTAAAAGGAATTAGCTTATTTTTATGCGTTATATTATTTGTGCTATTTTTTTATGTCTAAAATACATTATCCAAGTGGAGGAGAACCTCTTATGAACCTTCGTTTTGCTCTTCCCTATTTCCAGCATTATCACCGGACACTTCCTAATTCACACATCTTTAAGTATCAATTTGTAATTCTCAAGCCGTTTGTATTGTCAAAGTGCATTAGCTGAACAAAGAAATTATTTCAAATTACATTAGTAGAACAAGGAAAATTATATCCAATTTCTGGATCTTAAAAATTGTGGTTAAAGTGAGTTTTAGAAAAGGATCGTCTATATAAATGATATAAGACAAAATTTCGCCTACATTTACTACTTACACTATACATGAACAAGATGAACGCTGGACAGCAGGAAAACAATGAATGGTGAATTATCATTGCATGTATGAAATGAAAAATTATCATTAAATGTATGAAATTAAAAATTACCATCAAATGTATGAAATGAAAAATTACCATTAAATGTATGAAATGGAAAATTATCATTAAATTTATGAAATGAAAAATTATAATTAAATGTACGAAATGAAAAATTACAAAGTAATGGATGAAATGTGGAATCATAAATGGCAAAAAATTAATCATAATAAATATTTTATGGTATTCCATTACTTGTAATGTAATATTTAATTCGCAAAACCATATTTATGTTTTGATCGAACTAAAATATATATAGAGAAAACTCTCGTAACGGACACCCCTCAGATGCGGTCACAATATTTTAAGGTGGGATAAAAATTCCCATACAGAAACTCATTTACAATAATGTGCAATGAAATCTGGCAAAGGGACCATCTTTTAATTTGACCACGTGAATAAAGTGACAACCTTTTTACAAAAGAGAATTGATAGGGACTTAGTTTTGCCTATATCTGGGTCTGTTGTATGGAATGACCTCCTGTCTATAGCGACGATTGCAGTCCAGTCACAGAGGTGGTCATTTTGGCAGATTCTACTGTATTTCGAATCTCTACTTTGCGTTCATCATTAGATACGTAGACACACAGAGCCTAACGCGTGACCATTGCACCACCACATTGCAAATTAATCAATAAAATGAAGAACATTATTTAAATTGCAGAACTGTTTTTTCATATCGTTTGTCATTCATTATTCTTGAACAAATTCCGAGATTTCTGTCTCATTATAGCCCTAAACACTGATTTTGATGTTAAGTGGAAAGTTAATGAAGCCAAATAAGCACAAAAGATTTATTCGATAGTCAGATCAGCTGACTGCAATTTATTTAATAGATTAATGAGATAAATCTGTTCATTATTTAACGTCGAGCATAATTATTTAGCATCGATTAATTGCCGCCTTTTTACTTGTATATTGAAGTGCTGTTGCTTTAAATTAATTAAACGGAAGCAAAAATGGCCTAATAAATAAGCAACGTTTTCTGAACTTTACATTTTAAGTGATTTAATTGAGAATTCAGATATTTGGCATTAAGTAATAAACACCGGGTGTTACAAATATATAATAAACGGTTACATATACGGAAGTATATATGCATGTTCACCATTCCCCACCACTTCTAATAAAGGTGTTACAATTCATATATATATATATACTAAAACCATAATATGATTATGACATATAGTACCTTCTAATGTAATATTCATACATCACACATGCATATACATTTACTTGGAAAAGTTAATCGGCAAAATGGCAACTCTACACCTATGTGAATGTAAACACCACTCTGATTATTGACATTTTAGTATCGTGTATTCCCTCCCCAAATGTGCTATTACAAATAGATTTTATATTGTCACTACAGAATATTCAGGGCCGGACATTAGCTGAAGCCATTCCTCTCTCCCCCAAAACCGAGCAGTTTTTAAACACAAAAATATAAAAATACTAATACTGCTAAAGTGCTCACGAACTTGATTTACAACTTTGTAATAATTTTACACGCTTTTAGACGCTGATTGGAGCATAGTTTGTTTACCCTGTACCCACAAAAAAGTGCGTTCGGAACCATCGATTAGTTGTAATATCATAATCAGATAATAACAATTATAAACACTGTATTAGGGAAAAAGGTCACTGAATTAAAAATTTACAGGACGGTGCAAACATTACCAGAAAGTTGGAGAGGCAGGGAGTGGAGTTTTATTTTAACCCACAATCCAAATATTAACCATTAAAACATAGGCGATGGATCAAACTCCGGCGAACCGCCCCCACTGCCGTCAGCATAGGCAAATGGGACGATGTCTAAATGTTCTCTATTGCATAATTTTTAAAAACTGAGGTTTTTTATATTTATTAATTAAGGAGAGATTTAAGAAATAGCTATAAACCGCCAATTTTTATAAAATGTTCATCCTCGCGCGTAAGAATATTGTAAATTTTATTTTCGTTGTTCGTAACACGGTGAAGACAGCTTGCAAAGTCGCCAAATTGGGCTTACCCTTTTTCTGATAGTATAGAACCAATGAAAAGGGTATCTCGGAAAAAATAAACAACCCAGTAGTTACTCGTTAGCGCCTATTGGTGAAATTAGTCCAATCAGTGAACAGATGGCTATTTCAAAAATGTTTGTATGAGCGGTGGATTAAACTGACCCTGTATACCGACATGTTCCTAGCAAAATCCGAATGCGGTTAATAACTTTTGAACCAAGTCTGCAACAGAAGTTAGGTACTGGTATAGTAAAATGACTATGCACTATCAGATGAGATGAACAGCAGCGCCCCTGGTGGCGAATCGATGAAGTTAAATTTTTTTTTCTCGAAAAATAATAAAGATAGAGAAATATTTTCAATTAGAAAGTTGTAGAGCATCCTTCATTTAGCAAGAAAAGGTGTATGGCTCACATACAATATGTACACATACTGCCACAAAGTGAGGTGTTCCAGAAGTTTCAATGTATAGTTTTCAGGCAAAGCTTTCTAGAGCTTTAAAGGTTGAGTTGGAATTTTTATAGAAAAGATAGCATGGTTTCTTTTCTATAAGAACTTACACTTAACTTTTAAAACCAGAAAGTATTAACTGAAAGTGATGCATCGAAATTTCCGGAACACCTCAGATTGTGGCAGTACATGTACATATTACATGTGAGTCGTATATCTTTTCCTACTAACTGAAAGATGCTCTACAATTTTCTAATTGAAAATATTTCCTCATCTTCATTATTTTTCGAAATAAAATTTTTAACTTCCTCAATTCGCCACCAGGGGCGCTGCTGTCTATCATGTCTGATAGTGTATAGTCATTTTACTATACCAATACCTAACTTACGTTGCAAGAGATGTCTTCGTTCAAAAGTTACTGGCCGCATTCACACTTTCCTAGGAAGCCTGTATATATATATAAGAATTATGTCTTTTATTCGGGATGGGGGACATGGACAATTAGAGATGACACACAATTTTAAATGCACGATAAACCACTGAATAACCGAACCCGTTTATAACGATCATTCAAGGGAACCAACGTTATACCCGGGTTCTTATTAAAATCGAGTTACCATTAAAATTAGGAAACAAATACCACACACTACTGATGCTATTATGCAAGTTAATAGTGGCAAATCCTCACTACAATCATTGTTTGATTCAGATTATTTGTGGCTTGAATCTCAGTTTCAATATTTTCAGGAGTATATCTAGGTGGTGACAGGACCTCTGAAAGAAGGAAGCGACGCCCTTTTTTCCTTTTAAAAATAAGGGGAGGATTTATTTCACAGACCCGACCTATGCAAATTAAGGAGAAAATTTACTAGACTGTCGCCCGCTGTAGCAGGTTTGCCTCAGAGTGAAGGACTTTCGCTTTGTTTATTTTGCGTCTCCAAATCAATGTTTTATTTCCTTTTGTTATATGACAGTGTTCTCGTTATAATCAAACTCGTTTTCACTGGGTTAGGTATACAATATATTTGTGTATGTAATATATCCGATATATAATATTATTCGTGCATACAACATACAAATCGGATATTTCTAAGTTGACGATATTGAGCTAGAAATTGCATATTCGTATATTTATTTTGTCCAAATTATAACGCTCATGGAGTTAGCATTTTCTAAGTTGACTATATTGAGGTTGAAATTGCTGATTTGTATATTTATTTTGTCCAAACGATAAACGTTTAACGATAAACGAATAATGTTTATTGGCGTTTATAACCTGAACAGAATCAGCAATTTCTAGGTTGAAGACATTGAACTATATATTGCTGATTCATTTTTTTTTGTCCAAAAGTTATCAATGCAATGTAGCATTATGAAGAGACTCTACAGATATATGGAACTTAGATGAAGTACATTCGGGAAAACAGTTTTATCCTAATTGAAAATTAGCTTTGTGCATAAAAGGAAAGGTCCTCAACAAGTGTGCTTCTCACCAGTACTCTCTCTTTTGGACCAAAGACATGGGACTTAACGAGTAGAGCAATACAGAATTTTCAGATAACCCAAAGGAACGTGGAAAGAGTACTTAAAATAATAAGAAAGAATAAAAAAAATAGTACTTGGACGAGAGAGAAAAGAAGCGTGGAGGACAGTATTGTTATAGGTGAAATGAGAATGGACTGAGAGCATCGCAAAAACTGAACAAGGATAAACAAATTATATTTTTACCGGATTACAATAGACCCTCAGAGATCCAAGAAACGTTCTTAGACTAAATGGGAGGATAAAATAAAAAAGGTTGATGTGATATAGAGAAGAATTCCGGAGAATTCCTCAAAATAGACATCTACGAGTGGTACTTGCAGAAATCTTCATACCAGTCGCGTAAGAAAGAAGGGTTCTCAAGTCATCCAATTGGATACCAAAGCCATTTTCTCAAAAACCGCATCGCCTAATCATCTTTAAAGCTACTTGTGCCTTCTCCTTAATTTAATTGATACGCCACTGTTTAATATATATATATATCATCATCATCATCATATTCAACCATTATCTATCCACTGCTGGATGAAGGTCTCTCCAAATGCTTTCCACACAAGTCTATCCTGAGCAATTCGCTTCCATGTCACCCCCCAACTTGTTTCCTTATTTCATCCACCTATCTAGTTTGAGGACGTTTTCTAGGTCTTCGGTGGTCTCTTAGAATCCAGTTCAGAGTTTCTGTTGACCATCGTTAATCAGTTCTTCTTGTAATATGCCCAACTCATCGCCATTTCAGCCCTTTTACTTTAATAATGATGTCTTCCACTCTAGTTTGCTCTCTTACCCAAGTGTTCCTTTTTCGATCTCTCCTAGTTATTCCAAGCTTGCTCCTCTCCATGCTCCTATGCGTTGTCTGTAACTTTCGTATTTTCGATCGCTCCTAGTTATTCCAAGTATGCTCCTCTCCATGCTCCATTATAACTTATATATATATAATAGTTGAGCATGATGGATATATATATATGTGATATTAATAAACCTTTAATGAAAAATGAAATGCGATTTGAAAAGGTACCCACTCTAAGCCAGAGGAAGCTCTGAGCTATAATTTTGGAAGAGCATCATTATGAAGAACTTGTTTCAGCAATTCTTATTAAATACCAGAGATACAAATACTTCCACACGATACCGTATCCAGTATTTCTAAACCATGGAACATATAACCTTAAATTTTCTGTCAGTCGTACAGTATATTTCCGAACAGCGAGAGTTCCGGCCATTTTTCTAGATGCTTCAACTACTAAATCCAGGGTGGCAGTTCCATTTAGCCTGGTGCCAAACCACGAGGGGAAACTCCAACCTGAAGATTAATGAAGCTTCATGTCAGAAGGCACAGCACTTTTACAAAATTCGTGGGTGCCGGATATTTTGCCACGAGGTGTGTGGGATGCGTTACCACGGTGTCTGAAGCAATGATATAGTGCACCTCTCATGTTGCCACGTCCGAAAATATTACGAACGTATACCAAGCGTATGGCATCAGCAAGTTCAATGATTATTTCTTCATCGACATAATGTTTTGAATTAACTATTAACCACTGCAGTAAAAATCTGTTATACGACCTCCAAGGGACCGTGCAAATTCGGTCGTTATAACCGTTTAGTCGTTATAAACAATATTTTTAAAAAATCAGAGTAGAGTAAAACGCTTTATGGTTTTAAAAACTGGCTTGATTTTAAAAAGTATTGAACTTGTTGGTTCTAACTTTAAATAAAATTGTACTTAATTATGATGACTATAATCGTTGTCTAAAAATATATGTATAGCTACACTAAATACATAGCACATTTTTTAAATTAAAAAATTGTAGAAAATACTAAAGTATATAGGAAATAAATATGATCCATAATATTTATTCTATTCACTATATTAAAGACTTCCGAAAAATGCACGTTTAAGGTTCTAATGGGCCCAAAGCTGGAGAGATAGAACGAGCCCCTAAAAAAATGTGGCCATCGCGACATTCAAACGATAAATGAGTTTTTTTTAAAAATTAACTTTCTTCAAAATTCAGGTTTGTCACTAATGAAAAGTTATGGGATATTTTAAAATAAACAAAGTTAAAATAACGCTTGAATTTTAATAACAGAAGGTCCTTATGAGGGCCGCAAAACTTAGGTGCTCTAGGTCCGGACCTATTTGGTCTGCACGTAAATTTTAAACTGCTTTCAAAAAAAGCATTCATTTTTTACCTCAACGTAAAACGTTGAGAAAAAGGAGTATTTTCTTGGACTTTTTTCTGTTACTGACACAACAGGACAAGGACTAACAACGTTTTTATTGGATTTTTTATAAAAATTTAAATATGAATATTAATGATGTGTGGTCAAGGTTACGACAATGGCGCTAACATCGAAGGAGAAAGGATAGGTTTACAAAAAAAATTATATATTAATTCTAGAACATTTTATGTATCCTGCGCAGCACATATAATTTATTTACAAATGATACTGCCAAAAATTCATTGGCAGTTGCCAACTTTTCGCTATTGTCCAAAAAAAAAAAAAGATATGTATTTTTTTCGGCGTCAACGTCAAGGTGGCACATATTAAAACATATTAAAGAAAGAATTTCCCGATTTCAAGCCACTTTCCGATACGCGATGACAAAGTAAAATTCACGCAGTTAAAACTGTCCGTTTTAATTTGGAAAAAAAAATTATTATGTCTTGTTTTTTATTTATAATGATTCAAATAAAGACAATGATACAAAAACTTGGCAAATTCTTTGATTTTAAAAATAAAGTCTTACAAATCTGTCTGCTTATTGGTCAGTTGGTATAATATTCTGTTAAAAATTAATATTGTAAATAAAGCTTTGCAGTAATCTACTGTGATCCTTCCAGAGGCTCTTAAAATGTTAGAAAAGTAAAAAATACTTAACCGAATGTCGAGTGAATTCGGCTTATACAGAAATGCTCAATGAATCAAAAATTATTGCCGAAGAATTAGAATGTCGGATTAGTTTCCCAGCAACTGGTACTGTGCGACTCAGGAAAAGGAGCGCTATGTTTGATTACGAATGTGGGAACGATGCTACACGAAATCCAAAAATGCACTTTAAAGTCAATTTTTACTTTTTTTTACTAGACACGGCCATAAGTAAATCAAAAGAAAAGTTTGAATTGCTAAGTGGCTTTTCTTTTTTACACAGTCTTGAGACAAATTTAACAAATTTAAATACGGATGATAAACGAAAATAAATTTACAGCGTTTAGAACATTCGGACATAAATGGAAACGATTTACTGAATGAGAAATTTTTTTGGACGTATCTAAAATCTAACGCATCTTCAGTGTTGCCAAATATCTGTTTAAAAATAACTTATTGCTCAGATTTATCGATTGCTTTACGCGTTTACTTAACATTACCCGTCTCTTTTGCTGAAGGCAGAAGATCATTTTTGAATTAAAAATTATTGAAAATTGTTTAAGATCAAATATGACACAAGAAAGATTATCAAATCTAGCTATGATAAGTATTGAAAACGATATTGACATAAGCATAAATGATATTTTAAAAGAATTTGCGATAAAAATATAAAAAAATGTTGATTTTGGTTATTAAAAAATAACAAATATTATTTTCAGTATTGCAATTGATATTCTGATGTTATCAGATTGCTATTAATAAATAATAATAAATGTTTGATTTATAATAAGAATGCTTCTCTCTCTCTATTAATTTTCACTCAGCTCAAATCACAAACCACCCCTAACCTTTTTTTTTTCTTGTTTCAAGTACCTCCCATACCCCGGTGTGGGCGGCACAGAATATTTTACACCCCGACGACAAGTAATTTTGAGACGCCCCTGGTTGAAACTCCCCATTGAAATGAAATATTGTATAATTAACATAGGAATATATTCGTTGCAGGTCCGTAATCCCCCTCATGAATTTTCTGCATACGCCTATGTCTATTTCTACAATATTTCTATCGGTAATTATATTCTGGTTCAAGGAAATGTCGACAAAAATACGTTTTAAGAATTTTACTTCTTCAAGATCATTTTCAGGCATTATCAGCTAGTTGAAAGTCTTGGAATTCCTTACATCCTTGTCTATCCTAAATCGTTTTTTACGTCATTTATGATGGCACCAAAATCATCTCATAGTACCGTATGATCAAATCGTAATAAATAAATAAAATGTTAGAAAGATCACAAGAAATTTTAAACTTTTTTACCATAATTATATTTTATACCTATTTATTTTTTACGTGAGTCTGTGCTTGCTGTTCTCTGTGCGTTAACGTACACATCTACGCATCTGCTTGTGGAGTAGTGTTAATGATAGCATTGATTTAGATGTCAATTACACTCGTCGCAAATAACGGCGAAGGTTCCTGGAACGTAAAGCAAGAAAAAAGAATTCGAGGCAAAATTTCTGTGATAATGATCACTATATTCAAAGAAACAAAATGGGATTAAACAAATAATATTGCATAAGTTATTCCTCAAGTGTACAAAGTTAAACCTTTAGAAAGTAAAAGAAGCATCTTTCCTGGAAGGGGACACAAAAGAATCTATTAATATTCATCTGTTTCTTACTTTGACAAATCCCATAGGTCATAGTACTCTGCAAAACTGTTAAAGAGCTTCTTCTTCTTCGTCTTTTTCTTTCAGAGATAGAGCCACTAGAATAAGAAAGAGTAAAGTACATGCAAACACGGTCTCGTGAACATGCTTTCATTAATTCAGAAACTGAAGTACAATCTGGTAGACGAAGTTTTTCCAAGAAATTTTGATTACTTTTCCTAAACTAGTGTTTGGTTTGGTTAATAAGCATGTACGAGGGAGGACAAGGAGACAAAGAGAGGGGAAGCCGCCCCATCCCATCGCCGCAGAATAGTTTTCAATAATGGATATAAACCACATCTATGCAAATTCGCCCGTTCACAATACAAGTGTTAGTTTCCCTTCTGAAAACTAAAATACCCATCAGCAGGTAGAAGAAAGAAACCGAAAAGCAAATCTCTATTTGTATGACGACGACGGAGACAACAAAGAGGTGGAATATCTTATCAAGAGTTGATTAATATATCCATGAATTATTTAAAAGTTCCACCGTGTAATTAAATCGAGACAGAAAACCATGTCTCTTACTGTTGTCTCAGCTTTGCTTAAGAGATGATGAATAATTCATCGTATTAGCAACTTTAGCCCCATTGCAAAATTACTTTCATACTCTTTTTTTTCTTCTGGTTTTTCTCCTCTTGGTTGTTTTCTTCCGTTCTTTCGAGAGCAATTTTACCAAAACTATCAAAGTGATAAAAAAAATTCTTGAAAATCCATTTGCAAAAATATCATTCGTTTTTCCTCCTTTTCGTGATAATGTTCAATGGGTTTCCATTCATGGTAAAAACACAATCTGTTATTATAAATAGTATCTTTATAATAAAGAAATAATGTCGTATTTGAAAGTAAAGTGGCAATAATTAAATTTAACTGCTACAAATATAAATTCACTTATCAAATACAAAAAAGTTTATATTCACTTGCACAGATTGCAGGCATATATGATTATTAGTAGTATATATATTTCAATGAGGGATATTAAATGAGATATATACTCTTTATGATCTAAATTCACCAATTCACAGGGTTGGACTATTCACAACGGAACAACAGGGACGCTAACATAATAATTACTCACTGCAGTCCGGTTCTTAGTTTCCTAAGTCCTAGGGTTTCGGGTCTTGGTTTCCTAGGTCCCACGGTTTCGGGTCTTGGTTTCCTAGGTCCCAGGGTTTCGGTTGTTAGTTTCCTAGGCCCTAGAGGCTTGGATTTTTCAGAAAACCGACGGTTCCGAAGATGCATAATTTTTGCTGTACGTTTGCCTTAAAAGTGCATTCAATCCATACCTTAATGCTCAAAATTGAAACATTGTTTGCAAATTACAATAACCGTCATTACCATGTTCGGTTCCTTTAAACGATGTTTCCATAACAAATTTTTTCATCAACCAATACATTTATATACAGTTTCATTACTTTCAGCCAATATTGTCGAACTTTCTCTAATTAAGGGGTCTCACGACTGTTAAGCAAAAATTTACTATTTTGAAGGGAAATTCAAACCACAGTAGAACACGTACAGCTGATCTTTGCATACAGAAATTATACTCTAATATTATACAAACTTCTGGATTTATGCATATATTATTATATATATAATATCTAAATTTGTTATTTAAAAAATAAACTTTTTTCATGTTAAGTATTTACATTTTTTCAATTCATGCAAATTTTGCGCGCATGGTTAAAAAAACTTTTTTGCCAAAACTCTTGAATCCTTATAGCAAAATAATAGTTATATACATAGATTTGTTTTATTCTAGGATCTTTGAAAATATTGAATATAAATATTTTTAATAGAAAATGTTTGTCGTAATTTGAACGTATCATAATTTTTATAAATAAAAAGAATTCATAAATAATGCTCAGATGTTGATTACTTAAGTTAAGAATGTGCAGTTGGGTCCATACAACATTTGTGAAAATTTTTGTACTAATTGAACAAATAGTTCTTAATTCATGTTGTGTGAAATTCCAAAAATTGTGTTTTGAGAAAAATACGTTTAAAATTTAAATTATAGATGTTTTTAATTAAAAATGTTTCCCTTTGTTCAAAACTCACCAGCAACAAATGATGTACCTTTCTTGTCTTTAAGTTCCTCATTATCAGCTTTTATTTGTCTTCGTTTTGCCCTCCGCGCCTGTAAACTTGATGCAGCACTACGCTTTTCCGTTGCAATTCGATGATAGTCGCCATTTAAAACGCTTCTTTTAATAGGACATTTAAGTATCGCGCATAACGTAGCAATTCATATCTTTGTAAAAAATTGGAATATCTTAACAAATTTAGTACCAAAATGTGCAGAAATGTTTGCTCTTTCGTAAAAAAAAACCCCCAAAATAAAATTTTTGAAATTTTAAAGTTTCGTGAGACCCCTTAAGCTTGTTTATTATATGTTTGGGCCCTGTTAAATAATTGACGGTAATACGTAGAGTTTGCATAACCCATGTTTGTGTATTCTATTCTATAACTTAGTGTTAATTTATATGGTTTATAATTAATGTTTACATATTCATTTATATGATATTATTAATGTTTACATATCCATTTATGCGTTTTGATTAATACTTACATATTCAGTTTCAGTAATCAATGTTTGCACGTATTTTTTCTCTCAAATGACTGTTGTTCATGAGCGATTTAATTAAATATTTAAATGCCTGGTTTCATTCAGAGCCATGGAAAGGAGAGGGTGGGAAGAAAGCAATGTCCATGGGTCCGTGATCCCAAGAGGTACTGGCCCGAAATTTTAATAATATAATAAACCATAATTTACCATTAAACATAACTGGTTGGAGGCAACGTAAATCTTGTCTTGGTTCCATTAGCGTTTGCATGAGTGTCTACGGCCTTTTTGCCCCCATGGTGAATTGAGCTCGTCGCATCTGTTATGCGTAGATGTCGAGAAACACTATCTGAAATTGAACTTTTATTTCCGATTTACAGCAATTTTTTATAGAGATTTTCAGCAAAAAGTACAGCAAGAGATAATGTTCTTTGCTCGCGTTCTTCTTCCAAAATACATTTGCTTTATGAGAAAGAAGTCTCTGCGAAACTTCCTCAAAGGCTGACGGCTTTTAAAAATATAATTTCCCATTCCTCTTAAACTATTTTTGCCGATGTATCTTATGACAATTTTTTTAAGCTTTTGTGTTGAGTATGATATCATCACTATAACAATTTATTCACTTGTTGTATATTAATTTCTTTACTCTTTCTTTAGATATCTACAACTGATAGGATCTTTGATGAAATTGATGACTGCCTCATCAGTCAGTCGGACAGAGCTGTCGGTAGCCTTAGCGCCGGATTAAAGTATAGGACAAGTGGGCTAAATCAACCAGATACCTGGACATCTCACTCGACCGCATACGACATTATTAAGCATCATCTTGTATGACTCACTAAGGATCACCTAGATTCTGCTGCGCATGTGCTAGCTAAACAATGCGCACACAAAACCAAGCAACTCGGTTAAGTAAATATTAGCATCCACGGCGTCACTCTAACTCATCGGAGTCACATGTTGATAGGGAGAGGCGGTAGCGTATGTAGGGAGGGGGTTGATAGGGATCATAAGCTCCCATTAGGACGCAATTTTATATATATATGAATATATGAAGTTTAGCTCTACACACCTCCCTCGTGAACTTTATGGATGCACTAATGAAGAGAAAGAGACTAGCTCCTGATCTTTTATGACACCAGGCTCATCAGAGGTCATATATCACCCAACCTGATACTGGACAAGATTAATTACTATTTTTTGCAAGATGAAAAATTGTTTAGAAAGGTGGCCACCATAAACGCTCACTATATCCAGTAGATATGGCTAGGTTTTTTTATTACTCAGATTCACTACGGCCTAGCGGTCAAATATTTGATCTCAGTTTCCAATACCACAATATAGTGGCAGTCTACTATCAAAAGAGTGGGGATTCGGGTACAGAAAAGCATGAATAAAAGAAAAAGGCAAAAAGAAAAGGAGCAGTCATAAATCTGATTTTTCCAAATAAAATCTGTGTTGATTCATGAAGCTCATATTGTATAATCTTTGCTCATGCATATTATTGCTCATTATATTCCTTTACCAATAATTTGCTCATACATATTATTGCTCATTATATTCTTCTATCAATACTTTTCTCATACATATTATTGATCATTAGATTCCTCTGCCAATAATTTGTTCATACATATTATTGCTCATTATACTCCTCTACCAATAATTTGCTCATGCATATTATTGCTCATTATATTCCTCTAACACTAATTCGCTCATATGTATTATTGCTCATTATACTCCTCTACCATTAATTTGCTTATACACATTATCGCTCATTATATTCCTCTACAATAATTTGCTCATACACATTATTACTCATACACATTATTGCTCATCATATCCCTCTAACAATAATTCGCTCATACATATTATTGCTAATTATATTCCGCTACCAATAATTTGCTCATATATATATTATTACTCATTATATACCACTTTCGCTACGCAATATGAGTTTACATAATATTGCAATTAAACGGAACTGATGTTTGATTACATGCATCGAAATGGAATGCAGCAAATTTTATTATTGATAAAACATATAGTGACACATACATTCAGTTTATTTGTGAGTTGTATGACTCAAGGGCAACAATAGTTGTGCTGCATCGAAACCTACAATTTTCAGAGGAACAACGAACCCCTTAAGGTCTAGAGAATCAACCTCCTAACCACGGTGAGCAGTTAGTTGGTAAACGTTTTTATTTTTGTCAGAGTCCGAATTCGGGATAATGAAAATCTAAGTTGGAATGATGACAGTAGCGCACCCAAAATATTCCCAAGGCGGGGAAGATGGAAAAAATGGTCAGAGGCCATATCAATTATGGTTGCCTTTTAAGCGAGGATTCAAGGAGGGGGGGTCATGGAGCAATTGCTCCCTATCGACCTGGGATCATATCATGGAAAATAATATGAAAAGTACGGGACACTTGGCTAAAAGTGGGAATAGGGAACAAACCACAGCCCCCCTCCCCCGCTGAAAAATTTCGGGATCCGCCCTTGTCCTTTTGTGTGCATTTATCATTATTAAATTACTAATAATTCTACAATGCAAGATACTTAAATCATTAGAAGTAGTACCAGATTATGTTCATAAAATTTTACAATGGCCAGCCCTTGTCCTCCATAAAAAATTACCGTTTTGATAATAGGTTTAAGAATAACCCTATTCTGCAAAACTTGCTTTTGCTTGCCCTCTGTCCATTACTTCATCCACAGAAGCCTTTTTCTCTTCCACGACCCTTAAAAAATCATCGCCTATGAAAACCGAATCCTTACGATAGAGAAAAATTTCATGTTGTTTGAACTTCTTCGAAGTCTTTCAATTATTAAATCCCTTTGAAACAAATTGATCCTTGGCTTGTGTCGATCTTAAATCGACTTCATGGGGTGAAAAGAGAACACAAAATTTTCAATAAGCACTGTCTTCTTTCTTTGAGTAAGCTATATACTTATGCTTACTCAGTCAAGGTAAGCAGAAATTTCGCCTGTGGTGAGGTGTTCCTTGACTTAATGCAGCACCAATGATAGTCGTGGGAAAATTTCAATTTGCGTATGGTTCCCAAAGATTTTTCAGCACTGTTATCCTACCTTCTTCAGTGAGGTTAGATTTCTTCACATAAGTAAAAATATCTGCAGTCAGAATTTCCACTTCAACTGTGTTTGATATTATGTTTTGCTCTACCTTTACCTCTTACAAAGTTGTTTGAAGACAGTCGCGGGCCACTGCTGTTGCTTTTCTCAAGAGCAGTCTCATCAACGTTACCAGAGTGCAGGGAAATGTTATTGGGATTATCACTATTTTCAATCTTACTTTAAAAGAAGAAATGACCAGTGTCTATTTGAGTAATAATTTTTCGCTTTGTTAGTCCAAGGGGAGGTCCGGGCCTCTCGGCCCCAACGTGGGTGCGTACCGAATGATGATGTATAAAAGAATTAATTTAAACAACCTGAGTGATATTATTTCTGTGCACCATCGTTTTTTAATACATAATTTAAGACAATATGGTGGATTATCTCTGCTCTTTTCACATACTCACTTTGGGGATAACAATTTAAATATTTTGGGTCCGAGATTGTGGAATACCATTCCGAGTGAAATCAAGAGTATCCGTTCCCTGGCCTCATTCAAGCATCATTTCTGTACCTTTGTGTTATCCTCGTTTTCTTTGTCCCATTAATACTTTTACTGTTGCTTTCGTTTAATTATGTAATTTGGATGTATAATCGGTAGTGTTGCTAGGCACTATATGTATTTCTTTTATGATAGGAAGCATCGGACACTCTCATCAATGAAGTATAAACTGGCCTTTTCTGACACTTCCTTCGTCAATGAAAGTATATAATAAATTTTGCCGACAATTAGTACAACATGTGAGCCAATTTTTAGGTTATTTATTGATTTGATTATGTCATAATATGGATTATTTTACTCACATAGGAAATAATGGAGAATACTTCATTCTTGATATGCATGTTTTGCTGTTTGTTTCGTGTACTATGTGTTGATGTAAAATAAACGAATAAATAAATAAAAACAAATGAAAAGTCCACGCGTCGCCACTACATCACCTCAGGACCTAACATGCGTTCAGAGTCCAATCTGTTAATACAAATAAAATGCGGTGTTCAGAACTCAACCTGTTCCCAAACGTTCGTGAGTCCCAAGTTCAATCTACGCCTTGAAGAAAATTTACCAATATACCCAGTTGCTGACCGCTATGGCGACATGCTTGTAAAATGGTTCTGATCTACCATACATTAAAACATTAGAAAGAGCGAGAATTATAAAATATGGTTACATGAAATAAACTCTAGGGTAAAATTGTAAGTTCCTCTTCAGGTTTTTGTAATAATAGATAATAATATAATAATAGATAAATATTAATAACAGATAAATAATAATAATAGATAAACCGTATAACACTGGTGGGAAGAACACGACACGCGGACATCGCTGCAGATTTGGCTCAAACAATACAACCGTAACGCAATTCTATAAATCACCTTTTCACTGCAAGTTACCAACATGCCTTATTCACTGTAGTGTGCTCACAAATAAATATAATCATATAATAAACTTTACGCAACTGACGATAAATTTAATTAGGAAGCAAAATGACGGCTTACGTGGCATGCCGATAACAGTGCAAAAGCCTAATGGTGGTATATGTCAACAAAGGGTTGGCCACCATATACAATAATATTAATTCTTGATTTATTCTTCTTTTGCACAATCGTCCTGTCATTTCTTAGCAAATTTGATAAGATCATAATAATTGACACCATGACTGTACAAAAAGTCTCAAGAAAATATAAAGATGAATTAACAAGCTTATAATCTTACATTGATTCAATAAAATTAATAAGGAATGAGTACAGTGTATATGTTAGCCCAACATGTCTCGGTGAACCAGTCGATAGATTTTAGGCCCTCTTTATTTAATTCGTTAATATTTTCTTTACACAAATTACTAGTTCTTACTTAATTCATAGTTGTACAATTCGTTCTTCCTCGTATCCCCAAAGTAATTGTTTTATGGTCACTAATATAGTAATTCAATACGCTTGAACCATTTCCACTTACATTCCTTAAACATAAATTACTTATTTTGAAGATGAGTTAATGGTAACTCTTGTATAATCCTTTATTATGTTTTCAACTCTATTTTTTTGAATGCATTCAATAAGAATTTGTTTTACTTGATTCTTTGCCAGTATCGATATTTATGTCTCCTATTATAATAATATCTTTGTGTTCTGTACTTTATCTAATTCATCCGATTATCATTTGACGAAGTTAAAAATAATTAATCGTAATTACCATGCCGATTTTTAGTTCGCCTGGTACGAGTATTTTCCAGTTCTCACATGAATATGTTTATTCAATCCATTTTTCGAAATTCTTATATTTGTCCTTAATACATGTGGACACCCTCCTTCTCATCTTTTATTACTTCTTATCACGTGGTATCCATACCATCGAGGAATTCCCACTTGATCATTTCCAATAGACAAAGTATATGATAACTAAATACATCCAGTATACCCAAACAGTTCATATGTCGTCATACTCATAGCTCACAAAGGCTTTTTTCTTAGATTTTGCACAATATTTATGTAGTTTCATCTCATCCAAATCTGATTTTATACAATAATAAGAAGAAGGGGGAAGAAACAATTATTTTCTTAGTGTCGACAAATATGGGCGACATTTTTTAAAAAGTTTTCCTTGTGTTGTCAAAAAATGCGGATATTACTATTGCGATTTCAAAATTTGTGATTTTCCTTTAAAGAGAGTAAATAGACGAAATGGACTATTGGAGAAAATAGATGGTTTTTCGATCAAGAAGCAATTAGGAATTTTCTTTCAAATGTGAAAGATTGTGGCATCTTTCAGCATATCAGGAAAAACAAGACTATCTGCAACAATCATTTGCTGTGCAATACTATTTTCGCTAAATAGTTGCACTGGCATGTTAAATTAGCGTGACTAACAACACGTGAGAATATATTTTCATTACATTCTTCATGTGTAGCTTTGTAGAATGATGCAGTGTTATACCTAATTCAACAGGAAAAAGCTAAAGTTTGCCAGGATTGCCTCACAGGACAGAAACTGCCCACGATGACCGAAATACTGCGCATGTGCGTGGACTTTAAATGCAGGTACTAGTAATGCCGAAACACGCTATAAAATAGCTAAATGTGCTGTCATCTGGCTAAATATACAAGCGATGGTGTAGCTCTCTATTGATATCCCCGCTAATATAGTATTTTGATTATGAATTAGCATTTGTTTTAAATAAATCAGTACTTACCTGAATCACAGAGACCGAACTGGGGAGGAGACCCCCCAGACTTCCTCCGCTCGTCGCTTCGCGACTCGTGCCGTTTCGATCACATTCGATGTGCGCTGTCTGAATCAGTATATGTTTATAAGTATAAATTATAATTTTATCCCCTTGCCCAGGGATTTATACACCCCCTTATTGTTATGTAAACACACACAAAATCTAATCCACACCACATCCTTTTTGTCAACAAACATATGTGAAATAAACACGCATGCACAAAAATGCGGAAGGAGTAGCTATTTTCTCCTGTTTTTCTAGCCAAGTAAATGGAAACACTTATAGGAATTATATGTCCACGCACATGCTGATATTTCAGTCATCGTGGGCAGTTTCATCCTGTGAGGCAATCCTGGCAAACTTAGCGTCTTTATTCAACAGGAAAAACAATCGCAATGGTTTATTAAAAATCATGAAACCGAATTTTTCAATGTTGATTTTTAATGCCGCTCTTTACATATTACGTATGAATGGACTTAAAAAAAAATGCTTGATATATAGTAGAGGTTAATTATATTGTGGGCAAAACCATTGTTGTTAAAATATTACTGGTTATGTAATATTTAATTTGTTTTCTTGTTTTTGACTGCGTGAAATGATGGTTTGATTTAACATGATTTTTTTGAAAATGGAAAAAAAAAACTGAGGACAATGTAGCGGATCTGGAAGACAGATGTTCGTTAACATTCATTTGATAGTTTCGATATCTGGTTTACGTTTTTGTTTTCCACTGATTAAATCTTTTTGTTAATTATACCGTCTATTCTTTGATATTCGTTATTCTCATCTCATGGGGTGAATTATTTGGTTACGTATTTTTAACTTGTCCTCTAGCCGAAATGATCCTTAAATAGCTATTTATCCTGGCGATCTTCTTGGCTAAAGGACGAGTTAAAATACGTAACCAAGTAATTCACCCCAGCGAACTGGACGCAACCAAATCTTTGTCGTTTGGTCAATTAAACTCCTTAATACGGATCGGTAAAAAATTACAAGTTCTTAGTAAGAGTGGGAATCGAGTACTGATTTCTTATTCAGGAGATATACGTCTCCCCGTCAGGGGCGGACTGGCTGCTGGCTCACTCAGGCCGGGGTGCCCTCACGAGCGATAGGACCCACGCCTTTGAATAGGCGAGGACTTGCGTCCTCCGAAAATCCGAGTTATGAGCCCTTTGAGGAAGCCCAGTCAACCTCGATCCCTGTATAGTTAGATACGAAGGACTTGATATAGAATAATTCTTAAATTTCTACAGAATTGTTCTTAATTTCTGTAGAATGATTCTTAAACTTCTATGGAATGGTTTTTAAACTTCTATAGAATGATTCTTAAATTTTTATAGAATGTCTCTTGAACTTTTATAAAATGATTTTTAAACTTTTCAGATTACCTGTTTACGTACTTTTGATCACGAGAATTTAATATATACGCTACATTCAGTATATACGCAAATCTAAGCTAGTCTCGAAACCATTCCATTTGGTTTCTGAGGCGAGAAAACTCACCAGACAACATTACGGAAACTGTGTTAAAGTACCGGAGGGGATCATAGCCATGTGGCATGCAACTTTCAATTTCGTTCCCTGTCATTTTCATATTCATGTCCCCATTACCTTTCACGGGCATACGTTGTACCCTTTTCACCAAACATCCTGAAAAAAATGTGAATAAATATTTGGAGTAGGTTCCCACGAACTTTACACTCTCTTTCTATATGGCCCCGACAAGTTTTTTATATAGACCCACAGACACATATAGCATACATGACCTCCTTGAAAAGGACAATTTTACTGATGTGAAAGTTTTATGTCCCGAGCGTAGCTCTTCTGGAATGCATCCAAAAATGTCTGGCCCTTGGGAGGTTGGAACTTACTGAGGTCTCATAATCACCATTGCCCCCTGGCAATGGGAGCTTGTAATGGTAAACGCTCTTGTACCTCACTCGTGATGCAAGAAAGCCTTTTTATATCTCGAATTTATTAGTAGTGGGGCTTCGCCAAAACCTCAAAATGAAGATGAGCTGAAATACTTTATAAATACACACATACACGTAGATATATTTTAAACATGGTGTTTAAACATGGGTGTAAAATATTAGCTGTCATAAATTGCATCACAAAAATCTTAATAAAAACATCTGTCCTCAGACTTCTTGTATCGACTAATATTTTTTAAATAGTGCTTACCCTGTGAATAGTAGTATCTTATAAATGCTTACATACGAAAAGCAAACAAGCATCGTTTCCATGTCTTTGTAAGTAGTTTAGTTAGTTGTTAATCTTGTTGTGGTTCAAGCTTTGTAGTAGTCTTTGTAGTTTGTTGTAGTTTAGTGGGAAAAGGGCATTCCAACTCCGGGCCTAAACAGAGTGTCGATTTCTTCTTCATAAAAACTATAGTTTGAGCGCAAACGTGGTATACATCGTCTAAATGAGCGTAAACGTGGCATACATTGTATAAATGAGCGTAAACGTGGTATACATCGTATAAATGAGCGTAAACGTGGTATACATCGTATAAATGAGAGCAAATGTGGTATACATCGTATAAATGAGCGCAAACGTGGTATACATCGTATAAATGAGCGTAAACGTGGCTTGAGCGAAAACGTATGCTTAATGGGCGAAACGTATTTATGCGTAAACGCATGCTTAATGAGCGTAAACGTGGTATACATCGTATATATCAGTGGCATAACCTGACTTGACAACCCCTACCCTTTGGATGAAAAAGACACATTTTATACATATGATTATGATGATAATTATGATGACATATATATATATATATATATAAATTATATTTCCAAACAAAGCCAACTCCTTTTCATGACGGGAAGTAGAGAATAACACAAATCGTTTAAAAGAAATTTCATATACAAAATAGCAAAGTGCCATAATTTAATATGAAAAACGGATTTTGTAGATTGTATTATAAAAAGGTAGAGAAGATGTGAAGAATATTTTTGTTTCATTTCTCACATAAAATAAAGGATAATATTAATCTATGTAATACTATATATTTATTTTAATTGTGAATTATTTAAAAAAATATTAACATTTAAATGTATACAAGTACGTTGTAAACCTCTGTATTTTTAAGATAAGAGCAAGCTGAAGTCGAAAGTTTGAGTAAACGAAAATAAAGAAGTGTTTTAAAACAACATTTACTTCTTGTGATGATAATTATCTTCACACAATGAATTGTAATAGTGATCTTTAATCAGTACAAAGTATCTAAAACGAATTATCACATGGTATTCTCCGGTAAATAACAGTGAGAAATTAGGTGATGGTCCCTGTGAAAATGACCAGAGAAAAGGACCGGCTCTTCTCACGTCTGTAACAAGCTGTCGCAGTAAAGTATTTTTTCCCGATTTTTTTCCCTTTATGAGCTTTGGGTCGGTTCCGGACAACTGCTAAAAGTTTCGGCAACACTTTGGCCACAAATCGGCCGTTGCCTAAACTTCCCTCTTTTCTTCTTTGTATCCCTTTTTTTTCCCCATTTAAGAGGGAAAGTTTTCGTGGACAGCAAACAACGAAAGGACTTTGCTGTTCACGGTAACGCCTTGACCATTCCAGTAGTGGAAAATATAGCCTCTGTGATAAGCTTGTTATCTATAAACTTTTGTTATCCATTAAAGTGGAATGAACTATTCCAAAAAGTAACTTCAATTAGTTCTATTAAATCTCCCGCTACACGGAGAGATTCTGGAACTTGGGAATAGGTAAATAAATGAATCTAAAATCTGCGTGGCACTACGCAAAATGCATCAATATTATTAGCAACGTTGCACCGCATATTGACGCGTTTCAGACGAATGTTGCTATCCTTCCCTAAAAATCAACTATAAAGAACTTTGAGTGTAGTAAATAAATAAAAAAAATGTTTTCTTTAAACTTTTATAGTGTACTTTTTCTTCGAGCATTATATTTTCGTATTACTTGCATCAAAGGACTGGCTGATCATAAGATAGATCATGGACGCGGTACCGACCACTCAATGTGAAGCCCAAGTCACGATTCACTCGGCTCATTGTACACGTCTCTAATAGAAATGGCTTTGACCGAACCTGAAAGGGGAAGCAGCTAATCTATTGTGAGCAGGACCATATCTATATGAGATTGAGCCCTTGGTGCAACCCTGCAGACTGCGCCCCTTAAGACATATTTCCCCTGTGAGTTATTTCAGCCAATTATACTCTCCTGAGCCCTTGACGTGAGTCTTCCTCGCCAAAGAAGCCACCTAGCTACGACTGTGAAAGCTTCACTGTTGAAAACTGCTTGCTTGTGCCTTATGGCTCAAGGGCATTCGAAGTTGTGTTGCGTCAGGAATTAGTTTTTCCGGTGAATCCCAACAACTTTCTCGTAGGGAATCAAACCCTGCAATGCACTGAGTAGAAAAATGGCACATGCTCGACGGTACCGTAGCGTTAAATGTTTGTTTGTGGTTTTACAGCTCAAGGACTACAATGGTCATGCTGTGCCGGGACCTACTGTTTTCCGAGGAATCCAAACCTCTGGACCTGCAATTTTCCGAGGAATCTGAACCTCTTAAGGCCTAGGGAACCAAACCCCTGGACTACAATGGGCAGTGCGATCTTTATGAGATCTCTGAGTAAGCGTTCTTTGCACCGTTGAGAGTCGAACCCGAGTTAACGGCGCACTAGGCGAACGCCTTACTGCCGCAAGGCCTAACGTTAAATGTAAAAAAGCAAAATGTACATAAGTTAAAACTTACGCCGACAGCGCAATCTAGTACGGCCCATGGAAGGCTAAGGACATACCGCTTAAAAAGCGATCGATCGGAGAGGCGGTCTCTGAACGGAGGTAAATTTATCATTGGGTCTATGGGGGGGGGGTGAAGAAATCCGTTTTCAGAAAAAATGGTCTTCAAGGGAAGTGGTCGCTGAATAGAGGTGGTCGTTAAGAGAGGTTTTACTATATATGCTATTACAGGAGGTGTTTAGTAGGATGGCAAGCTCTCAGTTGTCAATTGTTTATAAGCACCGCCTTCGGCTCTGGGTTCAGCTGCTCGTAATCATGGATGTCGCAATTTGTAGGTTCCGTTAAGCTATCCATCACGTTAAGCTATCGGGAGCGTCCCAAATAACCCAGAGCGCAATCCTAGAAATTAAAATAGACTAATATAGGAGAACAAAGCCTTAACAATCGTATTAGTAGCCTTAGTTATTTCACATTGGTCGTATTGGTTGTCCCCCATCAGTTTGAGTTTCCCGGCGCAAGCACAGCAACGGTTTTGCAGCTCCGGAACCTGCAGTTTTCCGGGCAATCTAAACCTCTTAAGGCCTGGGAAACAAACCCCCAGATTATGGTGAGCAGTTAGTCGGTAAACGTTTTTATTTTTCTGCCACAATTGGTAGTCGAACTAATGATGACTGATCACGCCCACTGCACCACCGCATGCCCATTCGCTGGCTCCGACACAAAATTATCAAATTTAGTAGCATACTGTCACATCAAATGAAAAAAAAACCACTTTCTTCTAAATATTCCAATAGAGAGAGAAAGATGTGTCCACAATAATCATTGATCATGGTGAAATATAATCATGTTCATCATCATCGTGTCGTCCAGTCACTAGCAATCTGTTGCTTGTTCAGTGTCATATAAAATTTTCAGTAGATGTATTTTTCCTGTGCTGCATATATGTCATTCCAACCTGTTCCTGCAATTTATCCATCTTGTTCGTGAACGTATGCTTTCTTAACAGTTAAAAATACCGAAATTTTACCGTTGAACTGTCCTCTTAATATATCAAATTTATTGCTGTGTAAATAATTTTTTTATTTGTAATGATGGGTTCCACATATCGGCGCCCTCATGAGAGTGTTTTATAATTAGAGGGCATATTCTAGTATCTTCCATTCTTATTTCCATCTGATTTGCTTATTCTTTTTTCCATCCAGCCACGTTTAATTGTATACTGGCTTAATTAACGTCCCGTGTCTTAACGTACGGAGCGAGGACAACAACCGAGGTGCACAGGGAATTCCAGTTTTTCCAGGAATCCGAACATCTGGGAAATGTACCATACCCTAGACAACGCTGTGTAGAAAAACGGCCTTATTTCACTGTATTATTGGGAATCGAACCCGGGTTATTAGCATCACAGACGAATGTGCTACCACATCGTCTCCGTAAGACAATGAGAATACAGCTATAACTGCACAGTCCGTCATACGCCTTCTCCCTCCTCCTGAAATTTGTCGAAAATTGCAGTATATCGGCTTGTGACGTCATAGTTAGGCATTTCTTGTGTGCTTGAAACGCCATTTGTACCTGTTTTGCGTTTCTGCATTCTGTGTTTTGGATTGCGTTTGGAAAGAAGAATATTCTATGTTTGATTGGTTGCTTTCAACCTTATCAATGGGAGTGTGGCCTAGAGATATGCTAAGATTTACAGGTGTATATATTGATTCAATATTTCAACTATTCAGGCATAATGAAGTCCATCCAAACGGACAGCGAGGGGTTCACTCCGAAGCGGGGAGTGTGGAGGGGTCTCCCTCACTAACCGTTCTCTGATTCAGGTAAGAGTAATTTGTTTTCAGGTGTGTATTTTGTAAAAAGTAAATACTAATCCGAAGAAACAAATGCCCAAAAAACACCGGCAACAACATTTCCAAAAAGGCGGAAGAAGACTTCCCCCATTTCCAATCAGTTTTACCAATACTGCAAAAAATTCAGGAGAGAGAAGGGGTGTGACGAACTATGCAGTTTCACCGGAATACGTTTTTCCGAAGAATCTGAACCTGGTAATAACTAGGGCGCAAATCCCGGACTCCCGTGAGAAATTATTAGATTTGTTTTGGCGCCTCTGGGAGTCGAACCGGGCTTAATTGCACGCTGGGAATAAACGTTACCACTGCAAGATCTGACAATATATTGGCTTATCATCATGCAACATTTTCATTGTCGTTGTGGATATGCATATGGAATAGTATTATTGGTTGTTTCAAATTTGAAGGATTTAAAATACTGGGAGTTCATTTGCCGGCGTCTTATGGCGCGAGGACAGCACGGGCCATGCTGCGGCGGGATCTGACGTTTTCGGAGGAATTCGAACTCTAAAGAGAGTCAGCGCCTGGACTCTAGCGAGGAATTAGTTGGCAAGCGTCCTTTTTGTTTTCTTTCTTTGGCGCCTTTACGGGTCGAATCCGGGACAACGGCGGGCCAAATGAACGCGCTAAGGTTCCACCACAATCGAGCCCTGATACTAGGACTCTACTTAACCCCCAGACACTGACTTGCCAGCACCATAGGTGGAACACGAAAATATTGGGAGTTTGCTTTACGGCCCAAGGACAACAAAGGTCATGTTCAGTCGAGATTTAGTTTTGCGCGGAATCCGAACCTCTTAAGGCCTAGGGAACAAAACCCCGGACTACGGGCAGAAAGCGTCCTGTTCTTGCCACCGTTAGGAACTGAACTCGCGTTTAGGGTCTATTGGGCGAAGGCTTGACCACTGCGCAACCGCACAGGCAGAATAGGAAAAGAAGCATAAGACACTATAGTCAGTTTCCTGATGAAGATGGACTATGATTATATTTTCTGTATCTTCTAACTTTTCTATGTACCTACTCTTTTATACTCGATCTACTTTCTTCCATAAACATTACTTCAAAGGTCATGCAAGTTGCAATGAAAATTGGGACATACGTATTCTTCTCTTTATGTCAATGCCATATATTCAATTTCTTCGCCGAACATTAAGAAAGTATTTCATTTTACTCGCTTTTTAAGCAAATGACAGGGCAGAAACACGAAATTTTTTTTAAATATTTGTTAAAAGCAATGGCCGGGTTATAAAGCAAAGAAGAGGGAAAGAGCCTAGAGGTTAAACCTCATAATATCAAAGCAGTCAGGTCTTCAAAATCTTCGACAATTTGATTTCGAAAATTTATTTTACTTCGCACATTCAGATGATTCCCCGTCCGAGAGTATCAGCTCCGAAAAAGGGGATCTCTGATGCTAAACACAAAAGAGCAAAAACATCCTTTCAAAATATTCCTTGGGTCGAAATAAATTACTTTCATTTTTTCCCCTGACTCTCGATAAATTCTGAGCATATTAAAAAATTTTCATACGTCCGTAAGAATCTCGAGAATTTTTGTATTTTATTCTGAAGTGTTTCGCTTTTTCCTAGTGCTGCTGATGGGGCTTCTCTTCGAGACATTTTTCCTGCCGTGCAAAAACGAGCTAATCATCATTTACCAAATATGGCTAATATAAGGAAAAAGCAAAAATGTAAAACCTACTTCATTAGGATATGTGGTCCTTTATTTGTTTATGGAAGGATGGCTTTTAAATGCATTGTTTTTTCTACACAATTAAGATTGCGACACTCAAAATCTTTGCGTAGTTCGTACCGGAATCAGTGGTGTAAAAAGGGGGGCTTTAGGGGAATGAAGGCCCCCCCCATTGGGTATAAGACTCATTATTTTTTTCCGAGACCGTATCACAAAATTTTCCTTAAAGCTACTTGAGTCCCCCTCAATGAGTTTTGCATTGCTAAGTTACTGATTAGAACCTGTTCTTCTAGGAAGAGGAAAGAAAAGATGTCACGCACCAAGGCTGTATTTCAACCAGCGACTTCATGGCTACTGAGTGAAGGCATATGTGTTTTTTCTCCCATATGTGTGTTAACCAATGGGGGGAACTCCTTAAGAATTGAAGGACAACTGACCACATGATTCTTAACCTCTTCCCCTTTTCGATTAGCATTACTTTTTTTAATGCAGTACAGAATCGAGGAGTAAGGTAAAAGCTGTTGGCAGGCTGAATTTTTATGGCGCAAGGTCAACAAAGGTCATCTTGCGCTAGACAAGTTGAGACCCGACGTGAGATTTTCACTTCATGGTAAAAGCAGTAACTTTCGTTGCTGCAAGTTACCGCATTCAGCTTCCTTTAAGTTGTGAACATATCCGCGTTTTCAATAGCTGGTAAATGTTGTACCTTTTGCTAAATAGCTTACTTCGTTAAATTTTTATGGCGTAAGGACAAAGGCGGACACAGGCTTTCATTTTGGGGGGTCAAGGACAGAATTTGCCATGGTCTTGGAATAACACCCTTCATTTATCTCTCTTTTTTTGGGAGGTCATAACCTCTGCGAGCTCCCTGTGACCGCCCTTGTTAAGGACAGAAAAGTTCAGGTTGTGCCATGTGTTTCTTGACCTCTTTGCTTTTGTTTTATTCAATTCTGCTGTAAAGCGGTGAAGATGTAACGCATTTTCTTGCTAATTCAAGAAAGTTTATTAACTGCTTATCGCAGTTCTGGGGTTGATTCCCTATCCAAAAGAGGTCAGAGTACCCCGAAATAGGTCACGGAAAGTATAACCTTTACTGTCCTTGCGCCACAAATCTTATAAACTCCTGCAGATTCGTAATCCAGGGTTTGATTACTTAGAAACAGAGGTTTGGATCACCTAAGGAAAAGTAGAGTTTGGCGCGTCATAATCCCGGAAGTCCTTGCGCCATATAATCCAAACTGTATTAGCCTCCCGTTAATGCGTACCCTGATCGTCCGCATTAAAGAGAGTACAATTTAACTGCCGATATTTGTCCGTTTTAAACGCGGGAGACTACACTAACGTAAGGGGAAGGCATGTTTTAGTAGTTAAAACTTCCAGCTATTCATTAACGCCTTGTATAGCAGTGTAATATGTGTATCTACAATATAAATAGATAAACGCGTAAAATCAACTATCATGGACGAACACAAAAGTATTTTAGATTAAACACATGCTTAAACATAGAGTGGAACTTAGCTTATGTCCACTTACTGACGCATAAAAGGAACAAGCACGTTATATCACTTCTTATCTGTAATTCTTGATCAAAAAAGCAGCAATCTTTCTTCGGTGTTATTAGGGAGAAAAATCTTGTTTCAGTATCTTCCAATCATTTCTTGACCCTGGAGCTTGCCTCTCTCGAAACTTTTTAAATTTCGGCCCTCTTCAACTCAAAACTTTCTCTATCCCCTCCTCGAGCCATAACTAGAAAAAAATTCAAAAGTATGCGCGAAGATGCTTTTTAAAAATTGGTAAAGACAATCCTTAAAACAAAACCGTCTTACTTTTGACATCATTCGATTGCATGAGGAATGATTTTTTTTTCCATGAAGACACAATTTTGCCAGCAAATTCTTAAACCTTCGTCAGTATTATCCGATGGCCCGTAAGCGTTGAATGGTGTCTTTGGCATTGACTTTTCATATACCACAGACTGGAAAAGAGAATTTGCACGAATTAACGAAAAGTCCGTTTTAAGCGGATGCCATATTTATAAGAGTTTACGGCATACAGTTCATCCTGCCTACTTCTTCTGCAACACTATCTGATTCTTCACGTTCAACATAGACTACCACAGCTTTTTATAGGTTAAATCTAACACACAGTCTATATTTTTGCCATCTACTAGTAACTTGATTGAACATTCCCACATTGTTAAAATACAAAGCTTAAAACTGAATCGTAGGTACAAAGGGAAATACACTCTATAACAAACAAATCGACGCATCAAGGAGGAGTTGTCCGATTGCGATAAAAATTGGTGGATGTGAAGAACATACATAGAAAAAGAAAGGATTAAAATTTCAGAACAATTGAATGATTTATTGCAGAGTTTGACCGTTACAAAAGGAGGAAGTCAATAAGGCGTTGGTCCACCTCTGGCCTGGATGCAAGCTGTCACCCGGCGTGGCATAGACTGATAAAGATCCCGGATGGTGTCCTGCGGAATTTCTTGCCAAATTGTCTCCAACTGTCAGGCTAAATCATCAACATTCCGGGATGGTTGCAATCGCCTTCCCATAGCGTCCCAAATGTGCTCTATGGGAGAGAGATCAGGAGACCTAGCTTGCGAAGAAAGTTTTGGGCAAGCTTGAAGACAATTCATAGCAACACATGCCGTGTGCGGCCGGGCGTTGCAAAAGGAACGGTAACACAACCGATCTTAGAATGTCGTCTACGTACCGCTGTTCTGTAAGTGTGCCAGAAATTACCACCAAAAGGGTCCGGCTATCAAAGGAGATGGCATCCCAGATCATAACGCCCTCTCGTGCGCATGTGTGGCGTACGATAGTAAGGCAGGATCCTTATGCTACCCTGGATGTCTCCAGACACGTCTGCGGTTGTCGTCAGGACACAGTTGGAAACGGGACTCGTCACTAAAGACTATACGTCCCCAGTCAGCGCAGTTCCAAGTTGATCCAGCCCGGCAACACTGTAATCGGACTTGACGGTGTAAAGGCATGAGAGGTAAGCGGCGTAACGGTCAGCGCGAGCGTAAATTCCGCTCTCTCAGTAGGCTGCAGAGGGTCATGTTGGACACATGTGGTCACAAGTTGCATAGTTGATAACGACGAATCCGGTGCTGTGACAGCTGCTCTGACAATCGCTCTGTCTTCCCGCCTTGTTGTGCCCCTAGGTCGACCGCTCCCGTCCCGATGCTGACATCTGCCGTCGTTAATCCACTCTTGCCAGCACCGTCCAATCGCCGCATCGCTTCGACCCACATGTCCATCGATTCTTCGATTCGTCCAACCAGCCTCTTTCAATCCGATAGCACAACCTCTTTCAAACTCTGACATATGCTCGTAATGAGCACGAATCTTTCGGCGAGGCATTGTTACAGTCGACGTAAGATATCCGCAGTCAAAATGCAACAGAAATTTTGACCACATATTGAGAATCGCTCCTTATATACACCTGCTGAATGCGCAGTTCCGATGTGCTGGAGTACCTGCTATTCATTCATTGGACACCAAATTTTAATTATTTGCATGTTCGGTCAAAATGTCTTTTAATACGAAATTTTATTACAATCGGACAAGTCCTTCTTGGTGCGTCGATTTTTTTGTTATAGAATGTACGAGTATATAGGAGCCCTCCATCTCAATGACCTCAATGACCTCCTTTAAAAGCAATAACATTATCTCATATTTCAAAGTCATTTTTTAAATATAACAAAATAAAAGAATGCTCTATAAATGATGCTGCTTTCTTCTAAAATTGAGAACCAAAATAAGGGAAATCAATTTTGTTTGTAACTGTTTGTATCTATATTTATGAATGGCTATATATGTTTTGATCTGTTGACACAAAATCTGTTTCGTTATAAAACGAACAGATTTTATTTAAATATCAGCCTTCCATGTCGTCATATTTTATTTAATGTAAGAAAATATTGAAGAAAGAGAAATTTTAATCTTTTCCATTTAATTCATTTTTTTTTTCATTTTATTGCAAGCTGAAATAGGAAACGAAAAACTGAATAAGATTTTATTTAAATATTTATTTATTTATAATACAAGATTTTATTGATTCTCGAAATTTTTTACATTAGCGAGTGCTGATATAAAAACACTAAAAAATTGCTACGTGGGATTATTTTTGCAAAGGAAATTCGAGAACGAAAACTTAAAAGAAAAAAACAACTTGGGAAATTATTATAATATATCGAAATACATTTGTCCGTCTTTTTCTAAACAGGGAAATTAAATTGGCTTCCTATATATTTTTTTACAAAAAGCCATCTGCATTTAAATTGTTTCCTTCTGCTGTTTAATACCTGGTTTAGGGACCGACGAAATTTTTTAGTCGTTTTTATGTATAAATTAAACCAAAGCTTTCAAATGAATTTTTCGTATTTGTTTCCATCTCCTAAAATATCTCATGAATAAATATTTATTTTTTGAAACAAATATTTTGTTAAATTTTCGTTATTTGTCGTTAGAAAGGCAACACTGCTGTTATTGGGAACGGCAGCATCTTTGTATTGCTTTTAGAAATTCGCTCTCATATATTTAAAATATTGAGAACTCGATGAAATTTATATACTATTAAGTGCAGCTTTTCAAACGGTTTCTTCTGATATCAAATTTTTATCATTCTATCGGCGGCAAGTACTTGAGTTCTGCATTTCAATATTTTCGAACGCTACCACTTCAATATTATTCCTACTAGCATCTTTAACCTTAATTTCATTGCTGTACCGTTATTTACAGCGTTGTCATTATTTCCTATTGCAAATAATTCTTGCCTCGTATTCTACAACAATGCTTTTTTTAAACAAAATCTTTTGTGGCTCACCTGCCGTTTACCTTACTTATTTTTGCCATTATAAATCGAAGTTATACCCTTGTTTACAGGCCGAGTGTCTGTATTCACGGAAATTAACTTTTACCAAGTTTTTCTTCGTTATTTGTTTGAGCATACTTTTACTTCTGAGATGAATACCGTAAAGTTCTCGTTTTGTGCAGAGGAATTCGCCATTCTTGAGGATTCTATAGACTGCTCAATGGATTGACTTTTCATTTTTTCTGCATTGGAATTATCGAAAGTAATTTTCGTAAATTTACAAAGTAGAAGAAGCTTAGATTGAGATGCAGATCCTGTCTTGAGTCCATCTCTAATCCTAGGGAGAATCCCACTGGTTCTGTGGTGAGTAAGAAGCCTACGGACTTTATAATCGAAATTACTTCGTTAAAATAAGAGATTAGAAGGCACCTACCATTGATTACTAGTGCGGAGTTCCTCTCCAAAAAATTTGATTCGACTGAAAAACTTTTGCGGGAGATGCGAGATGATATACGGACTATCAAATGGGAGAGGGATGATCTTCGTATGGAAAATGTAGCGCTCCGTACGGATCTCGCTGAATTAAGAGGCTCGTTTCATAATCTGGAGCAAAGAAGTTACGATACCAATACTGAAATCCAAGGTTTACCCGAGTTTCCTAATGAAAACTGTTTGCACATATTGGAGATATTAGCTAATGTATTGGATGTTCAACTTTCTGACACCGATGTTGTGAATTGTCATCGCGTTGAATTAAAGAAACCAGGAGAGGCTCATCCTAGAAAGATTGTGGCAAGGCTCTTACCAGAGAATCGGGTGAGAATTATTATTTCTGCAATGAAAAGTAGGAGAAACCTTTTGGTAAGTCAAACAGGCTTGATCAACGAGGATTTCAAATTTTTATTAATTATGATTTATCTCAATCAACGTTTATTGGCGTAGTGATACCAACGCCGATGGTATGGCGTGATTAGATGGTGAAACGTTCGAAAGAAAATAAATATTTCTGCCTTCGGTGGGACCTGAACCCACGACCTTCCACTTGCCGGGCGGAGGCTCTACCCACTGAGCTACGAAGGACAATATATAATCTCTTTACGAACGTATATATATTGTTGCCAGTTATTTCGCAGAATGGTGTAGTACATAGACTACTATTTAAACCAAATTGCAAAGAGACTGGTATTAAATTGATCGAAATGCACGTTGCAGCATATGTATTTATTTTATATAAATCGAACACTACGCAGATTAAATCAAACAACAATGTCAATCAATCAACGTTTATTGACGTCAATCATTGTTTATTGTATATGAATAGGTTTTCCCTCTTTTCGTCAAATTGCGAAGGACCCATTTATTTCTACTACACGTTTTAGTATTCTTCCCATCTCAAGGCTTCTAGAATATGGGGCTTTTATCTGTATATTCAAGACTATTAAATTGGATTTGAATTATTTTTTGTCCTTCCATAATATTGATCACCGATATCTTACTAGCTATGCTGCCGGACTTTATATTCCTCTCGCAAGAACTAATTGTCTGTTCTATGACATTAAAATTGTTGGCCCTAGATTCTGGAACTCGCTTCCTATGCCTCTGCGGTCCATAAATAGTTTACCATTGTTTAAACGCAATCTGTTTATTTGCCTATTCTCCTTTTAATTTTGTATTTACATTTTCCTTTTAATCCTGTTTTGTTTATATACATAATTTGTCAATAAAATCGCGGAGTTGCCATTTCCGATGGTGGTAGAATCTTATCAGGCCTACAGTTGCCTTTTTTCCCATCCCCATTCCCTGTTATTTTCTTAACAGTTATTATTTTAAGGTATATTATCGCTAATATTTCTTATTTATGTAACTTATTATGTATTACTATTATGTATATCTTATGTATCTTATCTTATTATGTATTGCTATTATGTATATCTTACGTACCTTATTATGTACTAGTATTATTATATATATTTTATGTATCTTATTATGTATCTTAGTACGTATGTCTTATGTATGTCTTATGTATCTTATTATGTATGTCTTATGTATCTTATTATGTATGTCTTATGTATATTATTATGTATGTCTTATGTATCTTATTATACATGTCTTATGTATCTTATTATGTATACCTCAGTAACTTATGTATATCTTACGTATACATATTTGATGCCTAGAAAATAAATGTGAATTTTGAATTTGAAATAATTAGGTTTTAGCTTTAAAGTTATAAGTAAAATTTATTTTTCATTTAATTATAAATGAAAATCCATTATTCTCAAAAATTCGCACTAATTTGTTTAATAAAATGTATTAACCCTTGATAACTAAGCATTATTAAAAATTGTGTTTGAACTGCATTCGTTAAATAATATTTGAAGGAATGTTTATTATTGGTAAAATGAAAGCTAAAATATTTGCAAAACTGATCTTTGTTTTCTCGCAAGATGGCAATAAAAATTCAAAGCATAATTAAAATATTAAATTTGATCATTTTCTCATAGGAATTAATGGAATTTTTACGATATTTTTAACTCATATGAACATCTATCCTTATTTACCCTAGATTTAGATCCATGAGTCCAGAGTCAAACATGATTCTTTGATTATTTAATTAGGTAAACAGTTATTTAAAAGTACATTACGGCGGTACATAAAGAATGTAATAATATGCGCTATAAGAAATATATGAGGTGCTCTGTATGGAATACATAATATATTATAAATATAAATATATTTATAATAAAAGAAATATTTTTTTATTTCCAGTGGCGGGTAGACGACATCTAAAACCAATCGGAGAATGCTACAGGAAAAGTCTGCGTAGTATTCATTCGGTTCGTTGCATTCCAGTACCTTTTCCACGTTGAAACCGAAGTGAACGAGGGACAGTGGAGTAGGTGAGCTATGTCTATTTCTTCACGAAGATCTCAGAGCATACAGAAAGGGTTGGAAAAAATGCCAGTGAAATATAGTAGCTTCACAAGGCAGTCATGGCCCATGGCAAGAAGAAATGCCGCGACTGCCATGGTTTTTTTTTTGCTATTCAGAAATATAAGGTATATTATTTTGCCGTAGTTTATTTGAGTTTTATCTAGAAGGTCACAAGAAAGGGAGACATTGAAACTCCTTTTCATTATTGATTTGATGGTATTGAATGAGATTTTATAATTTGATCTTTGGAGAATCGCCGTCCTCTCTTTAACCATTGAATCAACTTCGTTGTGTGAAAGAAAAGAATATATACATATATAAAATGAAAATTAAACATTTTATGAGAGATTTTTAAATTTTTGTTATTTTACTTTATAATTTTTGATTATTTTTATTGTAATTAGTATTAAGACTATTCTAAATTTTTTAAATATTATTTAAAATATAAATATATATAATGATATAGGTGCAATGAATAATACTGTTTATCAAAGAGGATGAAAAACTAATGAGGCCATCCGATTTTTTTTTTTTCAAATAAGAAATTTTATGAAATTAGAAATCATAATTTGGAATAGATTTCTGCAGTGCAATTTTTTTGGAAGAAGTATATTTATGCTTATTTATAAACGTATATATAAAAACTTTAAGCTCACTACCTTTAATACTAATATTTATTCTATTTTATGCATTACTACTTTATTAACTTACATCACTATGATTCTAAATATTTGATATCAAATCAAACCCAATCAATTTATTTCAGCAACGGGATATACAAATATTTTGTAAACATTATTTACATCAATCCTTTTACAAATTTTACAATTTTAGTTAATATATTCTTCTACAGGAAGGTACCAAAAATATACATGTATACAACAAATATGTGTGTGATGATATTTTTTATATCCTTACTTCCCATGGATCGTCACTAATTTTTCCGTGACTGTGCAATGAGGAAAAAGATAATTATTATAACCATCTGACTAGTCCTCAATACCATTTGCCGTTTCATTCGCCTTTCCTATTATTTTTCTCCTTTTACTCCTTGTATTTTCCAATAATCATACATATAACCTCACTGTAGAGAACAATGCTAAATATAATATAAAATCTAAATATCAAAAAGCGAATCAATAAGCCACATCCAAATTCAGGTATATATATATCACTTCCTAACAAAATACAATCAGTAATAAACAAGGCCAATTAAAACGAAAACAAAACAAGAATTAAGTAGTAATCAACGAAGAAGATTTTAATTTTTTTTAAAACATAAAATGTAACACAAGATGCCAAAGAAACTGATGATCTGTTCCATGATTCTGCTCCAACTGCATCAATGCTTCTTGCCAAATAGTTATTTCGTACAAATTTTTTTGTTAACTTATTTTGACTTCTTGTGTTGTATTTATGTGAAAGACAATTTAAAGTTATTAAGTCATTATTTGTATCTTTTTTGAGTCTGTCGTAGTAGAGGAGCAAAATTTTGAATTTAGCAATATTGTTAAATAATAACATGTTGTAATGTGTATTATGGTCCAAATCCTGTTTTACCTTTAATATTCCCAATAATTTAAAAAATCTCATTTGTATTTTCCCAATTTTTGATGTTTCTTGCTGTATTCATTCTAAATACTGCACTATATATATATATATAAAAGTTTTCCTCGCCCATTCTTGGCGGAAACAGGCTTTGGGACGGGCAGAGCGCCATGTTCCCAAGCCTCTTTTTACATCACTTCTTAATGTGCCATGTCTAGAAACTTCCTGACAATGTGACACGTGTTTAGGATTGTGGCTTTTTGTATTTCAATGTAGGTGTTTGGGTCAATGTTGAGTATCTCCAAATTCGTCGCAAGCGTTTTTGGTACTATCCCTGTTGCTGAGATGACTAACGGGATGATGAGGATCTTTTCCATACCCCATATATCTCGTACTTCATGTCTGAGATCTTGGTACTTGGTGATTTTCGTTGTGTAGGTTGTCTGTATGTTATTGGTGTTGGGTACTGCTATGTCGATTAAGTACGTGGTCTTATTCGATTTATCGACGAGGGTTATGTCAGGACGGTTATGTGGGACTGTCTTGTCTGTTATGATTGCTCTATCCCAGTAAAGCTTGTGTGTTTCGTTCTCATGCACGGTCTCTGGCTCATATTTGTAGTACGGGCATTTTTCTGTCAGAAAGCCAGCATTCGCTGCCAATTTCTGGTGGACTATTTTCGCTACTTGATCGTGTCTATGTTTGTAGTCTGACTGCGCAAGGATCTTGCATCCTGCCATCACGTGTTGGATTGTCTCCGATGCCGCATGACAGTGTCTGCATTTGTCGCTTTCTATGTCTTTTCTCTGGATGAATTTCTGATTGTTCCTTGTTGCGATCACTTGGTCTTGGATGGCTAGCATGAATCCTTCTGTCTCTGGCTGGAGAGTGCCTTTGGCCAGCCAAGAATTTGATGCCTTTTTGTCAACGTGTGGTTGTTGCAGGTCATTGTAGTGCCTGCCATGTAATGGTTTTCCGGCCCAAGTTCTCAGTTTCTGTTCGTTGGCTGTTTCCAGGACACGCTCTTCGGTACTACACAGGTTTAGTGGCGTGTAATTTGCATCTGCTTGTATTATGGCTTGGATGAGTGGCGATCGGGGACTCTTCAACTGGAAGTATTGCCTCATGCTCTGGATCTGCTTGTCATGTAAGTCTTTGAGGTCCGCTTGTCCGCGTCCTCCTTCTTCCCGGGGTAGTGTTTGCCGTTCAATTGCCGTTGCAGGGTGTAGTTGTCCGGCTCTTCTCTGGATGGTTCTCATTTTCCGCTGGAGTTGTTCTAGTTCAGTGTTGGACCATTTGATGATCCCGAAGGAGTAGGTGAGCACTGGTACCGCATATGCGTTAATTGCTTGCGTGGTGTTCTTCCCGCTCAGTTTCGTCTTCACAATGCTTCTAAGTCTTTCTTGGAATGCTTGCGTGAGCTGGACTTTGACTTTCTTGTGCTCCTGTTGCCGTTTTTGCATTATCCCTAGGTATTTGTAGGTTTCGCCCTCGTCCAAGGTCTTCAGTAGTCTCCCGTCTTCGAGTTCGATGCCTGGTAAATCTTCTTTGCTATTCTTCTGTATTTTGCACTTATCGAGGCCGAATTCCATTCCTATGTCCTTGGAGAATGTCTCTGTTATACTGATGAGTTGTCGGAGTTGGGTGATTGTTGGCGCGTATAGCTTGATGTCATCTACGTACATGAGGTGGGAGACTTTATGTAGGTTTCTCTTGTCTTTCTTCAGCATGTATCCGTATTTACTTGTGTTCAGCATCCTTGACAAGGGGTTTAACGCCAAGCAGAACCACTGGGGGCTTAGTGCGTCTCCTTGAAAGATTCCGCGCCGGATGGGGATCTCGGCCGTTTTTATTTACTTGATAATATATATATATATAATATATATAGATGGATGGATGGATGGATGGATGGAGATAGATAGATAGATAGACAGATAGACAGACAGACGGAAAGATATAATATATAGTCTTTATTGTAATAGTAACATACATATTATTTTCATTATAGAATATATATACATACTCGTATATTATAGACTTTATTATACTGATCACATATAAATTAGACCATTTTAGAAATTACACATATACAGATAATATATATAGTATATATATAATAAAGTATATATATTGGGTATACTTTTTTATATTGTAATATATAACAGTCTCTATTATAATTGTTACGTATGTAATAGACCTCATTATAGTACTTTTATATATATATAATTGTTTTAATTTAATATCAGTTTGTATGTCTCAAACATTCGCTGAAGAATTTAGATCTTTTCAATTAAAATAGTCGAAGCATTTAAGCGACTGTTTATTACTACGATGTTTCTCACATTGTAGTAATGTCAATATTGTCAGTTGCGCAAGTATCCTATCATATTGCTCTTGGAAATTCTCTCTTTTTAACTTCTTATTATTTCGGAAACAACGCAAATAAGCTGTACTCCAAACGCCACGTAGCTAAGTGCTGAGGATTTGTTCAAAACATGCAAATCCAATATCTGTAAAGAGAATTAAAAAAAAAAACTTTATCCTCAATCCTGCAAAAATATTTTACGCAACTGACTGCATTTTCACTCAGTTTTTGAATTATTTTACTTTAAAGAGAGAAAATAAAATACATTTAGAGAAAAAATTGGGTTTTCCACTTTCAAAATAAGCGCCTTTTTTCAGCGCCTTTTCTTGGTTACAGCATTTTGCTTTTAAGAAAAGTGCCAATCACTACACTTTCGTCTTTATATTTAAATTGTCTGCATATCCGACGAGCTGCGAAGAATTAAGTAGCTTTTATTATTTTTTAATCTGTGACAGTGACCCATAGATGCAGAAGGTCTCTTCGAAATCCTAAATTATCATGAAAAACTTAAAAGCTGCATCATTGGAGAGAAAGGGGGAGGTAGGCTACCTCGTCACTTACCATAAATTTACTTCTGCCATGCATGAATGATCCTGTTGTAGGCTTCCACAATAGAAATACTACTTGTTCATTTTACGGGTTTTACGGGTTCCTTCGTTTCCGCTTGCGACACCAAGAAATGCAACCTGCGTAATTACAATTTCCTAAATTGGCAACGTTACAAATTATTTTCTTTTGTTGTATAATTATAATTTCACTTTCAGTATTTGGCAACACATATTATTTAACTTTATATATTTGGCAACAGCATATGTTATTGCCTTCCGAATCCTCAAATTTCTTTGAGTCTTTAATTTGCCTTCTACGTGTGAACATGTGACGTCTGAGGTCCAGAAAAGAGCGCATTAAATTTTTAGATGTTGTGTTCCAATTATTTTAACTTTTGGCGAACTAATGACTAACCCTTAATCTTTAAAATTTTAGTAAATATTATTTTTAACCGGATGGACCATGCACGAATTTGTTGTCAATCTTCGCTTCATGTCAACTACATTGGTCAACTTAAAATCTCGTTATCTATACTACTAAACTCTGCTCATTAATAGCAGCATCCTTTTCAATTTTTCTTTTCATTTCCGGCTTTTTAAATATTTTCGGATAGCACATGATGCTGTTGCCATAAAAACAAGAGTAGTAAACTGGAAACACTTCGTTTAGAATTCAGTCTCTTCCTGGTGAAGAACAGCACCGTTCGTCTGAAACGCGTTGATACACTGTCTACCTTGAAAATATGCGCTTTTCAATATTATCACTTATATTTACTACTGTATTATGTTTAAAGTTTCAATATACCTAAAGAACATGAAACCTACCAGGCCTGTGTCTTTTGCAAGGTATGGATATATACAAACAATCTCAAAAAATTGTGTTTCCAATGATTACCTCTCTCTCTTCTTTGTATGTTTAGCACTTTTTTTAAAAACATGTATGCGATTTACATACTTGTTTAACAAATAAATTTAAATGTGTTTATATTATCCGCCCTTTTCTCTCTCTCTCTCTCTGAATGTATCATTAGGCTCAGTGTTATTCTCTATTCCTAACAATAATTTTATTTGTAGCGGAAGCAAGCGTTATTAAAAAATGCGTTGTTACACATTTGCATATTTTCTGTCATAAGAGCACAGATGTTAAATACAAAATATGAATTTATTTTTTTCAACGCAGTAGTAAAAGCTATAGAGAGGTGACAAGTTTAAGACTGAACGTTTATTTAATTTATAAAATTTTTGGAAATGGGTCTTACAGAAAATCTGAATTGGAACCCACATATAACAAATATATATATAGAGTCACTCCATAGTAACGGACGGGACATGTAAAGAAGACCACTTTTGTGAAATCCTGAATTTTCTCTTGAAAAACATAATTTTGGAAATTAATTTTATTATCAAAAACAACATATAACTGTTGTTCACCAGTAACACCTTTGTTAAATTTTTATAACTATTTGTTTAGATTAAATCTTAAACTATAATTTGGTAATGAACGGGGCATGAAATGGACATACATTTATGGGTACGTACGTTCTCCAACAAATTTCTGTTCTCATAGAAAGTATTTACTTATAGTATTATAGTATTTATTATAGTGTTTACTTTAAAACGGCGAGTTCGATTTTTTCTGAAGTTTTAATTTATATTAAAATTAAATATTTAAAAAAGTAACGGACAGGAAATTGGGCGAGTAACGGACGAGACAATTTGACAAGAGCTACAAATTATAAGTTAAGTTACAGAATTATTTTATTATTTCAGCATTTACTAATAACATTTCAAAAATATTTAATTTCTTAACTTTGCAGTTTTAAATTATACTGGACTGGTATAACTATAAAATAAATTGTAGATATAAAGCCATATTAAGTTTTCTTTAATTTATAGAGTACAACATAGAGTTTTCCAACAAGCATGTACAACATTGCTTGGACAGAACTCAGCTGGGGATAATGACCTCTTTATCACTATAACTAAAAATGTTTTGGACTTTTCTTTAAAATTACTAAATATAGATGTTTTAAAATAATTTAAATGAATTTAAAAGCATTTATTTATTTTCAGTTTTTCTTAAAATGTCCTCCTTACTATGGAGGGTCCTTATATAAAAAGATCAGAAGAGTAGTAGCTGTAATGGCAAGAATAAATGATTTAATTCTTTTTAATATAAAAATCGACATATATTATTCACTAATTTACAATCCTTTAAATTATGGAAATATTGAATGAGGGTATATTAATAAAGTTTAAATCAATTATAAACAGTTTTTATAAAGACAATAGATAAATTCATAAATAAATTATTTCATGAAATAAAATGTAAAAATAATATAATTTATATAAAGGAAATATATACATGAAATAGATACATGTTTAAAATATTGAACATGATCTATGAAAGAGTAAAATTAAATAAACATAAAAAATTATACAAAGAGAGGGGAAATTAAATGTCAGAAGTACAAGAAAAGGACGAGGGATAAAAATAAAAAATGTAAGAACTAAAATGGGATCACACAATATAAATTACTATGGGTTAAAGTTATGGAATGAATTGCCGGAGATATTAAAAGTAAGTAAAACAAAAAGGGCATTTAGAAAAAGATTAAAAATACAATTATTAAATAGTCTGGATCTGGGATAAAAAGGTTGGCTAATTTTTTCAGTGACAGACGACTTAATTTTATCTTTTTATCTGCCCTTTCCCTGTCACATGGTAAAAGATAGATATACTATATAAATTTGTATATATCTGGATAATATGTGACCATGGGAAATAAAAGTATTTGTATATTCGTACATGTTCTTATTAAAGTAACACTTTGTAGCAGAAAATAATATTTCTCCTCATATTCCCACGGTTTTACAAATATGTCATCGCTAAAGCAAAGTTTGCGTATACTGAATATATGAAGTTTACTCTTTAAAATATCTTTTCGGTATATGTATATATTATATTCTTGTATGAAGTGAATATTTGCAGTTTTTGCAAACAATATTTTCAATGCATGTCAACATAATTTATATACGGATTTGTCAGTTCGAAAAAGAGTTCGTTTATGCGCCGCTTTTGCCCTATGGAAAAAAAAATAAAAAATACAAAACTAAAAATTTTCAAACGTATTTGTTTACCAACGAAAGAAAATATTATTTCTGAAAAGTGATATTTGCAAGAAATGTATATTTAAAAAGATTTCCAAAAGGAAATAATATAAACTCTATATTTTAGTCCATGTTTTATACAGCCGATTATAGGATGTTTTAAACTGTATTTTTCAACAATTTTATTATGTAGATGATAAATTGCTCGCAAAGAAAAGAATGATTTCACGGTGCCTGCTGGGAACCGAACCCAGGACATCTTGATATCCAGCCAAGGGCTCTGCCGTCTGAGCTACAGACGACCGATCATCTTCCCCTCTGCGAGCGTATATAAAGCTTTACTATAGACGAGTTTTAAAATGGGGCAGTGCCTGCACTGCCTTTTAAACCAAATCGACCTCGAAGAAGCGAACACCGCAATATTGAAGTCTGGAAATTTTTATCATCATAGCCGATGATGTGGTAATATTAGATGATAAATTTCTCGTAAAGAAAATAATGATTTCATGGTGCCTGGCGGGAACCGAACCCACGATCTGTTGGTATCCGACTAAGGGTTGTTCCTTTCCTGCTATAATGAGAAAATTTTCCCGACTTTAATATCACGCTAGTCTCACTTTTCATACATTCGCTTCTTTGGCGTCGATTTGGTTTAAAAGGCAGTCCAAGTAGTGCCCCATTTCCAAACTCGTCTACATTGAAATTTTATATGCGCTTGCAGAGGGAAGGATCGCCTGTAGCTCAGTTGGAAGAGTCCTTGGCCTGGTACCAAATGGTCGTGGGACCGGTTCCCACCAGGCACCGGAAAATCATTCTTTTCTTTACGAGTAATTTAAGATCTAATATTACCACGCCATCGCTCTGAGGAGAAGAATTTCCCAACTTTAATATACGCGCTTATTTATTATTATATTTGTGAATTTGTTTTGTAGTTCTGGCTCGCTTTTATATTCATTGGCAGCAGATTTCGCTCTAAGTTTACCTTGACCATTGAAATTTGAGTTCATTCTGGTCTTTCAATGCTTGCTTAACCACTTCATATAATAATTACAAGTGTGCCAAATCATTCTCCGGACGAGTTGATGAAAGATTTCGCGCATCTCTCATAAGCGAACAAACTCGTAATTCTGTCTTTGAAATGCCTAACCTTGGGCGATAAGGCACACACAGCTCTAATAATAATACTTTTTTTTTTATTTTGTACAGAGGGACACTTTCAAAACTTATGGTAGGGGGAATGGAAAGCAACAGTAGTAATGCTGGTGAAGGGGGCTTTCTTACCAGTGGAAAGATCAAGCGATTCTTCGTATTCTGGAAGAAGAACAGGTAGTACTTGGTTCGCTAGTAAAACTCAACATCGGTTATAAAAGCACACACACTGGGACACCACATAAAAAATAGGTTGATTGATTGTTTGGCTTTTTTATGGCGCAAGAGCATCTGGGCTATACTGCGCCATATATATATATATAAAATAGGAGCCCAGTCAAGGATCGAAGGCATCACAATAGAGGCAGAAGGGTGGTCCAGTAGTGAAGTCTCTGGGTGATGAATAGCGATTGAATTTTTCTTGTTTGGTGGATCAAGAGACAAGATAGAAAATAAATGTAGATGTTTTAAACGAATTTGAATTGCCCGCCGCTGATGGCCTAGTGAAGAATGCCAAGAGGAAATGTAGACATAAATAGAGAGATTAAGAAAGAGGTAAAACGTGGGAGAACAGCGGGACAGAACAGTTCTGTATCAATATCATAAACGCATAAATGACATTAAGAAAATAATTATTTATTTTAATATTGAACTATTTTTAGAATAAGGAAACACGAAGACGGCAATTCGCAAATACTACTAAATTGTTAAAAAGTAGTATATGGGTCAACCATGCACCGAGTGAAACAAATGCTTAAGATTTTTAACATCTCTGCAGTTTCTCCATACATGACACTGTATTTATTTTATAAATATAGTTTAATATAAGTATTTTTATATACTTATAGTTTAATATAAGTATTTTTATATACTTATAGTTTATATATAAAGATATTTATTTTTAAATTATATGTACCTTAGGGGCCATAACTTTATAAGGCCCAGGTACATTCAGCTCTGAAAAATATTTATGTGGGGGGCATCTCACAACTTATGAATAATAAATAAAGAAAAGCAGAACGTAGTTGTGAAGAGAAGGTAACATAAAACTTACATTAATTGCTATTACTAAAATTTTTCCTGTTGCGAAGAAGTAAGTAAATTCCATTTAGGAGGAAGCAAAAACACACACACATGTAGAGGTATATACAGGGTTTGTCCCAAAAGTTCCCGGAATGATTTTTTTTAAAATCATTTATTCAATATCAGTTTACAATCTTTTCAGAACTTTTCAAAGTATTCTCCCCCTGCTTCGATGCACCGTTGCCAACGCTTCACCCAATCATTGAAGGCGCCCTGGAAGTCGTCAACGGGAATCTCCTTCAGTGAGGTCGTCGCGGCTGCTTTTACCGCCTCCAGCGTCCCATGCCGAGTTCCTTTCAGGGTTCTTTTGATCCTTGGGAACAAAAAGAAATCCGCTGGTGCCAGATCGGGGCTGTACGGCGGCTGGGGCAGCGTTGCCACACCCATTTTGGCCAGCAACTCGGAGACAATGAGCGCGGTGTGGGTTGACGCGTTGTCATGGTGCAAGATCCAATTGTCGCGAATTTCGTTTCGGACGCGTCGAACCCTGTTGCGCAACCGTTTGAGCACTTCACAGTAAAACTCCTTGTTGACTGTTTGTCCTTGTGGCACGAATTCACTGTGAACTACACCTTTTCTGTCAAAAAACACAATGAGCATTGCCTTGATTCGCGATTTGCTCATCCTTGCTTTTTTCGGGCGAGGAGACTCCTTGGTGTGCCACTCGCTGCTCTGGCGCTTTGATTCGGGATCGTACTGAAAAATCCACGTCTCGTCCCCTGTGATCACTCTGTCCAAAAATTCTGGGTCCGTTTCGTAGCGTTCATGCAATTCCTGGCACTTCAACAAACGCTGCTCCTTCATCTCACTCGTCAGGACTTTTGGCACCATTTTCGAGCAGACTTTCCTCATTTGAAGATCCTCCGTTAAAATGCGATGAACGATTGTTTTGGGTATTCCACACTCCTCTGCAATCACCCGAACACTTAATCGTCGGTCATTGTCCAAAACTTGACGCACTTTTTGCACCGAGTCGTCCGTTTGTGATGTCGACGGGCGTCCAGAGCGGTCGTCGTCGTTGACGGACTCCCGACCTTCCCGGAACCGCTTGTGCCACATGAAAGTTTGGCTTTTTTTCATCGCCCCGTCACCGTAGGCTTTCCGAAGCATTTCGAGTGTCTCCGCCCCGTTTTTACCCAGTTTCACACAAAATTTGATTGCATAACGCTGCTCCAAAAACTGGTCCATTTTTTGATCGACGAGGGTGCAGTAGATACCTCTGCGCGGAGCGTGACCCTGCCTCAACAACTGCCCGCAGGCGACTGATACCGGTCTCGTTTCCAAGCTCAGATCCCCCACCAACTTCTCCGCCCCGTCAGCCAGCGTTGCCAACTACAAAAAATCATTCCGGGAACTTCTGGGACAAACCCTGTATATATACCGTGCTTTTCTTATAACGACAAAAACAA
>QLNU02015270.1:33032604-33067701 GCA_006491805.2 Dysdera silvatica
TCGTCATCTATGTTTCTCAGTGTTTACAACTGTTCTCTCAAATATATCAAATGTCCTAAAAAGTATCTTCTAAAATGTATCGATACAATTTTCAAAAGAAAAGCTTTTATTTTATACTCTTCGCAAACCTTTTAAAACATTATGAAAGATAATGACCGACCTTCATGAAGTACAGTGTGGTTTACAAACTATTTGTAATAAATTAATTAAAGCGTCTCATCTTGGACACCTGTTAGAAGACCAACGAGAAGATTTTGGCAGCCGAACGCGGACAGAAAGTAATTTCGTAAAAAAAGATAAAAATTTAAAAGCGAAAGTGCTTATGACCATCAATTAACAAGGCCTGTTAATGGAAGCTATTTTTTTAAACATTTGAAAAAGGTATCAATGTCATCAAATCCATTTGGTGGCTGAATAATTTAACACAACTTTAGTGTGAATCGCATAAAAAATAAGCTTCCTAATTAAATTGTAGGCTTTGGCTCAGAAAGACACTATCTGTCTATGTGATGTAAAAATCGCAAACAAACGAACAAGATGGATGGATGGATGGATGGATGAGTAACGTAAAATATGAATAAATGAAGAAAGATGAAGAACTGATAAAGGAAAAATAATGAATTAATAATCCAAAAGGTAACTAATAGGTCATAAGATATCACTTAATCACAACATTACATCGTTTAGTTAAGCAAGGGATATAAATTAATGAACTATAATTAATAAATTTTTGATTTGTGAATCATAATAATATAAATAATAAATGAAGTAATATAAAATATAAATGGCAAATAAAATAAAATAATATAAAATATAAATGGCAAATAAAATAAAATAATATAAAATATAAATAATAAATAAAATAAAATATAAATAATAAATAAAATAATATATAAATAATGCAATACAGTGAAACCCCCTCATTAGCGGACACTCGCCGGATGTAAAAAATTATCCGTAGAAGAGGAGTGACCGTAAAAAAGGGGAGTCATTCTGAAGTAGCTAAAGTATTGTATTTCAATCATTTAAACGCTTCATTTCGTAACTTACGCGTTGAGCACATAAGACCAAATAAAGATAACGAACGTATTTGTTGAATAGGGCAAATATTTTACAACAAAACTACCAATATTAAAATTTATTTACCTTGGGAAAAAAATGATCATTAGCTGTTGAGTGGGTTTTACTCACTAGTTCCTTCTTTCGAAATGTATTTTTAATTGATAGATTAAATTCACCGTTTTTCCTTCGTTACGCTTATAGAACTGGTTTGGTAACGAGTAAACGATAATAATAAATTTAAACTCTCGGTAGTTTTATGTTCATAATTGTTTACTAAATTTTGTGTATTACTATATGAGTCATTTATTATCAAACTCTGTATTAAACATTTTTCATTTTAATTAGCCAATCGGAGTTAATTTCTACTTTTGTTAACTAGGGGAAAATTGTCCTTTGCTCTTACACTGTTTATTCTTAGCTTTCTGTTATGAGAAATGTCGTGAAGAAGGAAGTTCAAACGTATTTTGTCCATACAGGGGTTCTGGTCCAACAGAATGAGTCATGAAAACAGTGTCCGCATCAGTATGGGTGACCGCTAAACAGGGGTTTGAAATATATTATTGTAAACCAGTTTCTGCGATTGAATTTTAATTCGGCCGTAAAGGCTGGGTGACCGTATCTGAGAGATATTCCTTATGAGGGGTTTTGCTTTGATATAAATAATAATGAATAAATAATTATAATAGTAAATAAACCAGAAATGTTACGGTAAAATAGCAAACGAAAAAGATTACTCAAACTTTAGGACGCGTCGGTGTTCACCTCAAATGGTTCTATCTATAGACAAGTTTTTGGCACTGCCATGGGATCTCCGGTCTCAAGTGTTGTAGCTAACTTGGTCATGGAGTCATTTGAGGAAACTGCTTTGTCTTCACTGAATTTTAACATTAAATTCTGGAAAAGATACGTCGACGACACGTTTGTTGTACTTAAAACTAATACACTCCAAAGCTTCTTCCATTACCTTAATAACTTAAACTCACATATAAAATTCACATACGAAACAGAACAGAACAATAAACTCCCTTTCCTAGACGTTCTTGTACACAGATCTCACGATAACTCAATCTTCACCTCAGTTTACCGTAAACCCACACATACAGACAGATATCTCGATTTTAAATCGCATCATCCAACATGCCACAAAGCTTCCGTTGTTAAAACATTAAGTCTTAGAGCGAATTCTCACTGCAGTAATGAAACACTTTCAAACACAGAAACAAAACACATACACACGGCACTTAAAAATAATGGATACCCTAAACGATTCATTCTCAGAAACTGTAGACCCAATAGTACATCTTTAAACAATACATCTCACACCCGCATATCTATTCCATATATTCACGGCATTTCCGAAACAATCTCTCGCATCCTTAAAGAGGCAAATATCAAAACATTCTATTCCCCTGTCACAACACTTCGCAAACAACTTACAAAAGTTAAAGACCCAGTTCCACCAGAAGATCTCACAGGCGCCATATACCAAATACCATGCAAAGACTGCAACAAACATTACATAGGACAAACAAAAAGAATGATCAAAACAAGAAAAAAAGAACACAAACAAGCACTCGCGAAAGGAGACATAGCCTCACGTCTGGCAGAACACGCTTTACAACACGGACACGAACCCGACTGGGACTCAACAAAAATACTACACCGTCACATCACAAACAAGAATAGTAGACTCTTCTTAGAATCTTGGGAAACTTACAAACTACACGGGAAAGCCATTAATACATCACAACCACTTCCAGAAACTTATAAACAACTCTTACTCTGAAATGTATGGGACATCCCCAACATTAGGTGCCCCGCAGTACAGGTTTCTCATTGGTCCCTATTGGGGTTCTTCCATGATTCTATTGGAGGCCTCCCATTGGTTCTCATTGGGTTTTTCCATTCTGCGGGACTACTCTGATGAAGGGTTTTCCAGAAATTTCAAGTATAAAAAAGAGACAGAAACATAACATCGTCATTACTCCTGATGAAGGACTGCTGCTGATGCGTCCGAAAGCTTGAGTGATCTTTTTCATTGCTATTTTACCAGTGTTTAACCTTTTGTATGTAAATTTCCTCCCTGGTACCCTGTATTTTATTTCTATTTAACTATTAATTACGGTTAAATACATAATTAAAAGCTACGATTAATGAATTGCAAATTATAAATAATCAAATGGATATTAATAAATATATTCAATGTCATTGCATTTAAAAAGATGGGACTTTTAGTTTGTCTCTTTAACTGAAGAAAAAGCAAATTTAAGAGAAAGATATTCGTTTCCCAAAAAAGGAATCATCATCTTAAATAGTTTCGAAAGTAAAATAAGGAAGATATATCTAGTTTTAAAACCTTAGTTCAATTCATATACAAAAATAAAAAGAATAACAAATTTCGCTTAGTTATAAGGTACCTATTACATATATAAAATAAACCTACGAAATTACAGTGGTCTTTTCTTGAAATATATAAGAAAAACAAATTTAATTGCCTTTTTCGGCAAAAGCGAATGAATTTTGATCTTTCATAATGATTTTTCGACTCAGTGGTTTTTCATCTTGAGCTTTTCTTTCCAGCTTAATGTTGTCTTACAGAATATATTTTCTTATTAAAATTCATTAATAAAACGAAATTCGGAATTCAATAAAACCGTATTCGACTTTCAGTTGCAATTTCAAATGGTAATGAAAATCAAAAAACAGAAAAGTTGGATAAAATGGAAAATGAAATTTTCTCCCTTCTTCATCATTTTTTACATAAAATAAAAGACGGCAACCTAATAGGTTGTTACGAAAATACACGTTTTTTCTCGATAAGGCGGATTTTGAATCAAAAGGAGGTCGCAAAAAGTAGCCATAAAATATAAGTAGAAACTTTTTTATTGAAAATTGATTTTAACGATTTTTATTTTCAAGCTTTGGAAGATTTAATTATGTGGGATAAAACGATGTTTTATGTTTCTTTTTCGCACAGTATTTAAAAATATGTTAAACTTTAAAAACACACTGTATTTTTGAAATTTATTGCTGAATCATCATCATCGTACTCATCCGTTTTCTGCCTTACTCTTAGAGTGTTCCGTCAGGGTTTTCTTCATATTATTACCATATTTTACGTTTTTATTCTTCCTCCACCATAGGCTTAGAGTTATATGAGTTCGCAGGAATCAAGCGCCTCTAATAATTAAAAATAATTGTAATTTTATATGTATAGCGTGTTCGTAAAGTCATGGTGCACTTTTGACCGGTCACAGGAAATCAACGAAACAAGATAGATACGTGAACTCTTCACCAAATAAAAGACAAACTCTCCAAGTTTCTGTACTCTGATGTGCAAGCGTGTGCGCACACAGGTGATGACGCAACACCACGAACTGCGCAGCAGCGGATCAGCCCACGCCCACGCCAGTCGAGATGTGGACGTTACAGAGGAAAATTCAGTGTGTTCTGTGGCTTGTTAATTCGAATCCGTGACCAAAGTGCACAGACGTTATTCACTCTGTTACACCAGACGTCCTTAACCATTTGTAGGAAGAACTTGAATATCGTTTATCAACAAATAGAGGCCACATCAAACTGCACTGAATAGGTATGAAACTTGGAGAGTTTTCCTTTTATTTGGTGAAGATTTCACATTTCTATCTTGTTTCGTTGATTTCCTGTGACCGGTCAAAAGTGCACCATGACTTCACGGACACACTGTATTGTAATATATAAATATATATATAATGTCTGTTCCCCCCACGCCAATAATCATGAAAACTCTATGCTGCTGATCTTTATCATTGTTCTCTATTTCCAACCATGTTGTGACAAGCCGAAAAGTTGCAGGAAGGTTACAGAGAAATACAAGAATAAACGACTTAATGGAATCTCGTTGATGTCATTCTAAAATCAATGACACGTGGTTTTTCTATACTGTGGTATGTATTTCGCGGAAGTAGTCAAATAATTTGTTTAAACCTTTCATGGTACTTCTGAAAATTCGATACAGTACGGCGATAATTTCTTGCAATGTTCCTGTAATTATTTCTGTAATCCTGTACTTTTACAGTGGTGAAAACTAAATCGGAAAAATTTGAATGCAATGAAAAAAAAACCAGTAGCTTCTGCTGCGATCATGATGGTTTCTTACTTTTTATTAGCATATTTGGGCACGTTTAAAGCATGTTCGTATTTAAAGGAAATATTCTATATCAGGGTTGTGGAACATTTGGCCCGCGGGCAACAATTCGGCAAGCCGACAACTTTTTGAAATGAAAAAAAATCCAAAAAAAGAGAGGGATTTTAGATTATTTCTTCAGAAGTTGGGAAAAGCTGAATGGGTGATCCCTTCCTTTATCTTAAGTGAACAAATACTAAATAACCGAAAATAACTCTGAAGAGAAGCTTTTGTAATTAATACATTTTTTTACGAAACTCGCTAAAGCTGCTGGCCCGCCAGACAGTGACAATTTTTTAAGTGGCCCTCTGTCCAAAAAGACAAACAATCCTGCTCTATACAGGTTAATACTGAAATTTTGCAAACTTTAATATCAAAATTTTGTAAACATCAACACTGAAATTTTGTACACATCGAACACTGAAATTCCGTAAACATTGACATAGAAATTCTGTAAACATTAGCACTGAAATTTTGTAAACGTTCCCGTGGGAACATGAGGGACATTAAAGCGAAGGCTCTTTTAACAATGGCATTGCAAATATTGGCTATTCTGTAAACATTGGCTATGACCTTCGGCGAACACTTGTGCCCATGTACATTAATAGTATATAAACACTGGTATATATACCATGTAAACTGTCACGTAAACTCTATATAAAATTGATATTCTATAAACATTGACACATATACTTTGTATGCGTTACACAGATCCTTTCTTGAACACTGAACCGCGCGCTTTGTAAATATTGACACTGATATTCTGTGAATGTTTAGGCAATTCTTCTGTAGATATTATGGTGTATAATCTATAAATATTGCCATAGACACTTTATTAGCATTGATTAACACGGACAATCTGTAAACATAAGCGGATACATAGATCATTTGAAAAAATAACAGGCCCACTATGTATCTAAATTACTATATCAATCCTATTGTCACGCCTGCAAGAATCATCAGTTCTTTCCTAAATTAACATGTAGTTTCACAGTAGCTCTCAAATAGTAAATTATATACGATATTCGCTTTTGGGTTTATTAAATTTTTTAGCATTTTCTTCCTTGACATTTTGTCGTGACCCCTCGCCTCCTTTCAGCTGTTCGAAGAACTACTCCATGCATCTCCCTTTTATTTACTTTAAAACTAAACTATATTATATTTAATTTACAATTAAACAATATTATATTTACTTAACAACTAAACTATATTATATTTACTTTGCTTCACAACTGAACCATATCATATTTGCTTTATATCACAACTGAAATATATTATATTTGCTTTGTATCACAACTCAACTATATTATATTTGCTTTGTATCACAACTGAACTATATTTTCCGTACTTACAATTTTTTATAAGAGACATGTCATATTTCCCTTATTTTCATTCTATTTCCCCAGAAGAAAAACCAGCTGTAGCTGTATATGAAAAAAGCAACATAGACATGATAAAACCAATTTCGTATGCTTGGGTTTGTCCATTAGCATCCATTGGGGCTTGGACGTGCACTGTGAGTAAAGAAGATGGGAAGAAAGTGGAGGCCTCACAAACTAACTTTAGAGAAAATTGGAGAAAATAAAAAAAGGAAGACCAGCAGAAGTGTTTTGGAAATGTGAAAGGAAAAAGCTTCTGAAGGAATACAGATCATCATTATTTGAACACATTCTTCGTCATAAAAAGCAGATCCTGTGTGTAATAATGCCCGAATTACGTGGAAATCAAAGTCTGTTTCAATCTACTTGATATATACATGTCTGTACACGTGTCCAATGCAATTTACGTGGTAAACTAAAACACGTTAGTTGAAAAATTCCTTGGTGCTACAGGCCTGCGAAGTTAAGCCAGTAGCAACCTTTAAAACTTAAAACGAATAATATAATAAATGAAATCATAATAAATGTTGATTATTATTATAAATAATATATTAAAATAAACTAATGAAAACTGTAAGAAACCTGCTTAACATAAACGGGATTTGAGAAATATAATGGAATCATGAAATTGAATCGCACGAAAGTAGCAATGCGACAAGATATACAACTCCGTAACTTTTTTTTATTAAAATTACTTGATTTCTGAAATTTTTAGAATGCTGAATGCGATATCTTATGGCAAAAGTTTTATGAATAAATATATCTATGACTTGGTTCGGCATTAAATTGCACTTACAAAAGGTGAAGGGTTATATTTAGGGATATTAAGAAGATTATATTCCATTATAGGGAAAAATAAGATCACGCATTTGCTGAACTGCATTACTCGACATTTTAATAGTCAATATCTGCAGATAATGGAAATAATAGCCTATCAACATAATGGGATGAAAACCTCTCGAAATAAGTTCAGATGAATAAACAAAAGGGAAAATTTTTCTGAATAAAATGCAAACACGAGAAAGGGATTTTTACCGACCAAGGAAAATTTTCAATAAATTCAAATTATAGGGAAAGGTTTGGGGAAAACGAGAATAATTTATTCTGACCTAGGGAATATCGCGAAAGGGTATTTTGCTTCTTTGTGTTTAAAATCGGAAATTATCCCACTCGGGGCAGCCATTTAAAAATTAAGTATTATTTGGGAGCAAATATCAAAGGGATTTTTTGTCCACAATCGAATTGAAAGCCTTTTTATAATTTAACTAATGTGACATTGTGCGATTTAAATATCTCTCTCCTCCAGTTTAACCTGTTCCTTTTTTTTGACGTGCATTTCACACAATTTTAAAATATTCTTTTGTCTCTGTTTTCTCCACCGCAGTGGATTCAAAATGAATCCGACAATGAGATATTGAGAAACATGCCGATTATGAAGACCAATAAAAACATTTTTCCCCCAGTTTACATTGTAATTTCCAAAACTATATTCATGTAAGAAAATTTAAGGAAGTGTGAAAAGTATATGGATGGGGAAAATGGAAAAAATAAGATTTGCAAAATAGGAAAAACCTATTAAAGACATCGTTAAGGCATTAAAGTTAAAAATTCCCAAGACGCAACTTTATGTATTTAAACAAATGTGAAAATACTTTTGTTGCAATAATGCATTTACGTTTGTTTATAAATAAATACAAAGGGAAAGCATAACGTATTGCATGCATAAGCTATCCCCACATAGTCCGTGTTGAAAATAGAATGCATTTGGGGCGTCTAGGATGCGAAAATTCGTGATTCTTATTTATGTATGCTAATTTTATACCCGACTTCTACCATTTTAAGCAAATGCGCTTTTTAAAACCGTAAATTCCGATTTTAAAACTGCCGAAAACGTTTTGATTTCCAAAACAGTCGATTCGGTTGATGTTAGTGCTCTCGTTTTATTATTTGCTTCGCATTTTAATTTGAGGGGGTGATAATTTTTTCTCGCTTTGCTTCCGAGTACGGAATAGTTTCAGAAATGGCTGCTCGTTGAATAAAGATTGTTGTTTATTCTAATTTCCAAACGGGCATTACGGAGTCGAAATGCATTAGAATAACGTTAAAGACATTTGAATTTGTATTGAAATGAAAGTTGTAATGGGCACAGAATATACATGAAGAAGGGAATTCGAAAACCCCAGTGTCGTTTGCGAATTTCCAAGTTCCAAGAGTCCAAGTTGCGAATTTCCAAATTGTTGCCATGGGTTCAAAGTTTCGAAACTTCAATGTAACGAAACACTAACCGAAAACAGACTTCATGCTCTGCTTTTAGGTTTAGAGTCTAAAATATTTATTTTTATTTTTATAGAGTTCCCACTTCGTGCGAATTATGGAATGTTATGCTATTAATCTTCTCTCAGTTCTCTAAGAGAGTAGTTTATAATAAAATATTTTCCTTTCAAGCACTATAGAAATTGGAATGACTTAAAGAAATAGGCTAATCTATATAGACGAAGAAATGACATTCATTGTTCACAGATAGTAAAAGGTTCATTTAGCAACGTTTTTGAGCACAATATAACTTAAAAATTAAAAAATCGACGATCGTTTCGGACGATTAATGGTCGTCCTTCTTCTAGGATAGTAAATGTCGAATCTATATATGCTTAATACAATGAATTTTGTCCTTCGTTACTTACTTGTTTGATGACTCAAAATCTAAATTTATTCGTTTAATAAAGACACTCACGGCTAGTTTTAAATTGCTAATATTTTTTCATGGTCAAAGATGCTTAACGATAACGACGTTTCAGAAACTGACAATTTTTTAGTGGTTGTCTTTAGAGCCTTTGTGGTGAATATAGAGCTGCTTTTAGCGGCATGTCCTCAACATCTTTCCTGATAGAGAGGAATGCAGGCAAACAGACATACAGACAGGCAGGCAGGCAGGCAGGCAGGCCCATTTCCCAAAAAAACTGTTTCGTATGCAAAGGTATCGTTGTACGAAGGTTACGTTAAATAGCGATTTCGTCAAGTAGTGCCATACAAACGGACAAAATTTGACAGCCTGAAACTATATATATGTATATGTACAGTGGAACCTCGATTATCCGTCTCCCGATTTACCGTCTTTCTCGCCTAACCGTTGGAATCAATTTTAAGTTAGTGCTGCTCCGTTAACATTAACGATGAAAAATTTTAGACGTTCGTTAGACTCTAACCGCAGAAGTAAACATTGAAATTGACGATGTTGTTGAATGGGCGAACATTGATAAACTTGAAGCAGGTTTCGAGTTCCTAAGTAGTGACGAACTTATTCAGCAAGTGTTGAAGACCAATAATCCTAAAGAAAACGATGAAAGGGCACAGGAGCCTAGTAAACTTACAAAAACCATCACTCATGCTAAAGCAAGTGTATTAACTGACTTGAACAACAGACTAAAGAAATGCTGCTGCGAAGAGTACGAGATAGGGCAGCCAAAAAACATGCAATGTGCTTAAACAAACACTGGGTTTTTCAACCAACAACAATAATGATTTTACACACAGGCATGTAATGTTGTTTTATATTCGTGTTTCATTAAATTCAACTTCTCTTGATTCAAATAAACTTCGTTTGTGCCTTCAGCAAATTTCACAACGTATTTTTTTTTAATTGTATAATTTTAATAAAAATGTACTATATTGTACTGTAAATTCCCCCTTTCTTGCTTAATCGCCTTTTCATTTATCCCTCGAGTATCTGGTCCGAGTATCTATCTATAGAGTATATATATATATATATATATATATATATATATATTGAACAGATTTAATACTGGAAGTGATCATCGAATGGTGAGATGTAAAGTGCACTTAAATACTAAATTAGAAAGGCAGAAGCTCATTAGGAAACAAGTAAGTAAGAGGGTGGATTTAAAGAAATTAAAAGAAAATACCGAGGCATTCAAGTTGGAATTAAAAAATCGCTTTTCTGCACTGGAAGGACTTATTGATGAAAGTGATATCTCAGAAGCAAATGAAAACATTGTTAAGACAATAGTTGAAACTGCTGGGGAAATTGGTGGTGTAACCTGTAAAAAGCACAATAGCAAATTATCTGAGAAGACGAAACAGCTCATGAAAAGGCGAAGAGATATGAAGGTGGACAATCAAAATACCAGTTCCAGGATTGAGTACATAGAACTTTGTAAAACTCTGCGCAAAAGCATGAAAGAAGACATAAGAAAATTCAACTGTGAGCTAGTAAGGAAAGCCATTGAAAATAACAAGAGCCTTAGGGTTGTTAAAGGGAGTTTGTCTATTGGGAAGAAACACATCATTGCATTAAAAGGAGAGGATGGCACCGTAACAAGAAATAGGGAAGAAATACTTAGAAGAGTTGAAGAATTCTACAAAAATCTATACGAAAGTAACAGTGGATTAAACGAAGACATTGAAATAGTCGAAGGAACAGCTCCTAAAATCTTAAAAGAAGAAGTTTCATTTGCAATAAAAAGTATGAAGAAAGGAAGAGCCCCTGGTGATGATGGTATTACATTAGATATCCTAAAAGAAGCTGGAGAATATGTAGAAGACATACTTGCAAAATTCTTTACCAAATGTCTTAACAGCGGTAACATACCAAACCAATGGGATTCTGCAACAGTAATTCTTTTGCATAAAAAAGGTGATAAAGAGGATTTGAAAAATTACCGACCAATTAGCTTGTTACCTGCTATTTATAAAATCTTCACAAAAGTGCTAACACATCGCCTGCAGAAAAAATTAGATGCAGCTCAACCAAGAGAACAAGCTGGATTTCGAAGTGGATTCAGTACAGTGGACCATATTCAAGTATTAAGAGAATTAATTGAAAGAACACATGAATATGAACTTCCATTGTGTGTGGCATTTATTGACTATGAGAAGGCCTTTGACTCTATTAAAACATCAGCAGTCATCAACTCTTTAAGATCAACAGACATTGAGGATGTGTACATTGACATGGTGAAACGTGTGTATAAAAATGCAAGTGCAAAATTTCGGTTACATAAAGATACCAAAACTATCAAAATTGGTAAAGGTGTGAGGCAGGGAGATACCATTTCTCCAAAACTTTTTACTTCAGCTTTACAGATGATTTTTCAGCAGATAAATTGGAATAACAAGGGAATAAAAATAAATGGTGAATATTTAAATCATTTGCGGTTTGCTGATGACATTGTTATTTTTTCAACGAACCCATTAGAACTCCAAGACATGGTACAGGAGCTCTCAACTAGAAGTAAAGAAGTTGGACTCAAGATGAACCTACAAAAAACTAAGATCATGTTCAATAATTTCGTAGAGGAAACAAAAATACAAGTTGACAACATTGAGCTAGAAATTGCTGATTCATATATTTACCTTGGCCAGCTGATTTCAATGGATGGCAACATTATGAAAGAACTCAACAGACGTATTAAACTTGGCTGGAGTGCATTTGGAAGAAACAGTTTTATCCTGAAGGGGAAATTGCCTTTGTGTCTAAAAAGAAAGGTCTTCAACCAGTGTGTATTGCCAGTCCTCTCTTATGGATCAGAGACATGGAGTCTAACAGTTGGAGCAATACGAAAGTTACAGACAACGCAAAGGAGCATGGAGAGGTGCATGCTTGGAATAACTAGGAGAGATCGAAAAAGAAACACTTGGGTGAGAGAGCAAACTAGAGTAGAGGACATCATTGTTAAAGTAAAAGGGCTGAAATGGCGATGGGCTGGGCATATTGCAAGAAGAACTGATCAACGATGGACAACAGAAATTCTGAACTGGATTCCAAGAGACCACCGAAGACCTAGAAAACGTCCTCAAACTAGATGGGTGGATGAAATAAGAAAACAGGTTGGGGTGACGTGGAAGCGAATTGCTCAGGATAGACTTGTGTGGAAAGCATTTGGAGAGACCTTCATCCAGCAGTGGATAGATAATGGTTGAATATGATGATGATGATGATATATATTTAGGGCCCAAATTTTTCAGTATAGGGTCTATAAAACCTTTAAACGACACTGTCTGGAAGCCATTAGTTTAATGCAATAAATATTATTCATTAGATTTGTTTTCCATATTATGTGCAATAGTGTTTTCTAAAACAAGTTTTCACCTAAAAAATAATAAGTGCCATGTATTTAGTGTGGATGTAAAATGTAATTTTTATCATAAAACGGAAATTAAAATTCATTATAATTAAATATATTTTTATTTAATTTTGAAACCAAAAAGTTTAATACTTTTTACTATCAAAATAATTTATAAAACTCTTAGAGTGTATTATACTATAGGCTACTGTGATTTTAAAAAGATATCGTTTATAATGACTATCGGTTGTAACGACAGAATTTGTACCGTCCCTTGATGGTGGTTATAACCGATTTTCACTGTATATATATATATATATATATATATACTCAGCGTATATCATAGACAAACATAATATTTACAATAAATAGGAAAATAAGAAAGAATTCACTATTATTCTGATATCCTAAAGCGAAATTTGCATATGAAAAAAATGCCGAGAATGCCAAAATCAGCAATTTTTAAAATTGATATATTTTAATTAAAATTTATTTTTCCAAAATATACAAGGGAGTTTTTCTTTGATCACAGTTTATTGTCTATGGATTTGATTAATCTTTAAACTCTCTTCTCATTGGGAATTTAAAGAGTTTATTTTGAATCAATTTTAGGTTCGTCATCAGGAATTATAGTTATAATTAAAGAAATTTTAATTTTATGCCCCCAAAGCATTTGAAAAATGCTGGAGAATTTTTGTCAGCAATTTCAGAGTCCTTAGTTTAAACTCTATTCAGTTTACTAATTTATTACCACATTTTCTTCTTCTCCTCAAAGTCATTTTAATTTAATGTTCCCATTTACCATAATAACCAAGTCGGATTTCGGAACAGTCTGTAGCAGTTATTTAACTAGTTCAATCTGAATTATGCATTTTTAAATTAAATCTCGATTTAAACTGCATTAATAAAATATCAGCTTTCCAATATTTTCTTTACAAAATTAAAAATTCTCTTTATAATCAATCAAAACAAAAGCAATTCTGAATATATCATCCTGGTTAATCGTGTTAGTTAATCTCTGATATTTCAGATTTCATATGTCTTACCGCCTACATTTTTTGGGTAAGAACAAATAATTATTTCTTAAATACATATCAATATTTTGAAATATTTATTTTTACACCCTGCCTTCAAAAACAGTTTCTGGAGATTTGCTCTAGCCTTCAAGTCATCCAAATCTCATAAAGAGATAAGCTTCTCTGTCAGAACACTAAAATCTCCATGTTCAGCAACGTGGTTAAAGAATGCCTATAATCTTTATTATTGTCATCGACAACCAACTAACAAATATAAGTCAGAAATATTAATACGTTTCCATTTGACTTCCCGTAATGAGTTTGGGAGGCGTAAGGGTCTTCATCAACTCCTGCCGAGATTTATTATTTTTGCTGGTTTATAATCATTGTAGCTGATATTACACTGAATATAGTTACGCCTTAAATGCGCTTAGCACCACCTCCCAGTTTTACAATGCACGTGATATATGGCTGTAATATAATTCCTTCTCTTAAATTATCAGCTCTTCCTAAGGGACTCTTAAAAGTAACTGTGTGTGAAGTGAGCTGTCCACAGGAGTGCTGCTATTTAAAGTGACGGTAGAATCTTCCCTTTGCATTTAATATGTTACGGTAGAGCTTCAAGTAATTGAAAATTGCATCCAGTATACCCTTCGTTATTCAAACGACCGCGAATTCTTTCTTCCAGAGAGTTTCTACACTGGTTCGCAAATATTTGTGCATGTTGTTATTTCTTCAAGCTATTTTTAATTTACTTGCTGTCTCTAGGTGCAGTAGTTTGTCATCGAAATGTATTTTTTTTAAAAATTAATGTGCTACCAGTAGTATTGTATGATAGAGGGTTTTTTACAACGAATTTGCGAATCTCCTAAAATTTGTTACTTTCATTCCAACAATGAACTCATTAGTATATTACAATCATTTTTACGAAGCAATCCGAGCGAATATGGGGGGCAGTAATAGTGTATTTACGTAGAAATAAGTCGATTTTTCAAAATTTTTCAAATGATTTTGTGATAAACTTTGTCTTGTGAGTGACACGATATGACGGTTGAGTCTTGTGGCATAATATTGTCACAGTATGCGGTGATGAATTAACTCATGATGGCATAAGCCTCGCTTCATATTCAAATTATTAAAGTGGGCTGTGAAGATATATTGTAGGTCGTAAGCAAAAGATACATGAAATTGAGGTCAGAGCAGGGCCGTTTCTACCATTAGGCCAGAGTTGGCGACTGCCTAGGGCGGCAAAATGGCGTAAAAAATTAATTTTAAATCAAACAAAGAAAAAATTGAGCAAATGAGGAGAAAAAATGAAAGGGAGGAAAAATTAAAGCATCAAATTGTTTTCAAAAGCCTACGGGACAATTCATAAGTCCTTACTTCTTTGGTGAATGTAAAATTTTTTGACGTGTTTCATTGTTTAATTTTGTACACAATTTCATTTATATCTAATACATTTAAGCCTTCTAGCTCTGATAATACTACGTTGGGTTTTGAAATATTACTCCCTCAATATCTCAGTTTTCAAAGTTATAAAATGTTGAAATTAAACAATTATAACATGTAGCAATTACATAATTAACGGGTTTAATGATTAAAAGCATAATAAAAGATTTATATTGTTGCACAGCTTTATATTTCTAGGGGGTAAAGAGGGGGATATATCCGAAAGATTGTTGGCAGTAAAAAGGTGGGGGTGGGGCAGTATTTTTAAATTCTCGGATAGGGCGGCAAAGCACATAGAAACGGCTCTAGGTCAGAGGGAAAATTAGGAAATATAACAATATTTATTCAGCACATTAATGCAGCGTATATAGAATCAGCAAGAAAACATCACTATAGCGATAATGCTGGTACTAATGAATAAAATAGGCTTAATAACATAGTTGGCTCAGTGGTGCTAATGACTATCATATTAAATTTGGGTGAGGTCATCCCGAAATTAATAGAATGGTTAATAATGAGGACATTAATAATGAATTTAATTATCTATATTGAGCATAAGAAGACCCCTTAATACCAGAAATTAGATCAATTACCAAATTAGAAACTTGAGGTCTCCTCCACATCATATTCGTAACCAGCGATCTCCAACACCCAGAACTTAAGGCAATTTTCCTCCTTTCTTCGCATTTACTCTCTTTTTTGAAAATTTTGTAACCTTTACCACTCTCCCTCTCTTATTGGCCCCCCTTTCCCTATCTTATATTTATTGTTTTCAAATTTAGCGTCATCTCCTTAAACTCTCCTAATTTTTACATTGTCCAATAAATTAACAAAGGAGACTGATTTCCGAAACAGAAGTGTTAGAGGAAAATCGCTCACTTGCTTGGCCCTTTCCTGCAGGTGCAATTTTAAGGAGTAGCAAGCTTCTTATCATTGAAAAGCCTGGCATATTTATTTCATCTGGTTGGCAGGCATGATATATATGTTATATATAATATGAACAGAGAAAAGCTAGTACTGTACCTTCCTTTTTGGCCCAGAAAACTATAGCTAACATTAACTATATGTGGACAACAAATTTCTGATTGACCATTGTGGTCAAGAAACATTATAAAGAGAGCTCTTTCTGGCACCCGTGAACGATGCCTTACATAAGAAAAACTGACAAAATTTTAAAATTTTCAATGCCAACCAGCCTTACTGTATTATAAAACACATTCAAAACTGTGGTCCTAAAAATCTCAACTGCCTTATCTATGATAAAGAGTTTTACCCTTTGTTTCTACTTTCTCTCGCTCAGTCTAAGTTGTATTATTCTTTGTGAATTCCTACGACAATTTTTGGAGAATCTTGTGTTGACATGTGCTTTTATTAACAAAAATCTTCCCTTGTCTTTAAGGTTTTAGCGCATCTCTTTTTGCGTATAGCTCAGGGGAAAATATCCACACAAAATTAATTGATAATGTCTGGATGTAAAAATAATCACTATAATATATAAAGGAACAACATTTTATCCTCTATATCATTGCGTATAGTTTTCACCGTCAACTTTTAATATATGTTTGCTATGTAAGATATTATTACCCTTCACAGGGATAACACAATTGCCAAATAATGGTCAACACAGTAAAACCTCCGGGGCGAGGTTTTTGAGTTTTTCGTGGGGGAATTTATTATACAATAATTTTTGCCACCCACGTTTAAGTAGCTCAAACTAGAGCTTTTTTTATATTTGGAGAAAAAAAGGCGCTACTTAAAGGTGGGTGGCAAACATTATTTTATAATAAATTCCCCCACGAAAAACTCACAAAAGTCTCGCCCCGGAGGCTTTTCTGTGTTGACGCCTCTTTTTTTAGTTTTGTTAGTAAGTTGTTAATACGCCTATTTATTTGTATATTTACTTCCTTGGAAATTAATTTGGATTATATTTTTCTTAAATCACTTATATCAGAATATTTTTTTGCTTGCCTGTCGTCTGCATGCTTGTCCGCTTGTTTGTCATCTGCATGCTTGTCCGCTTGTCTGTCGTCTGCATGCTTGTCCGCTTGTCTGTCGTCTGCATGCTTGTCCGCTTGTCTGTTTGCCTGCCTGTCTGTCTGTCAGTCCGCGCGCTTGTCCGTATATTTTTATGGAGAAATATGCGCTTGTCGGCCTGTCTGTCTGTCTGTATGTATGTCTGCCTGTCTGTCTGCCTGCCTACCTGCCATGGAGAACCCCATTTAGAAATTTTAGGAGCTTCTCCTTCGTGGTAAAGAGACATGGATTATTGAAAGGTTAGATGAATTGGAAATAAAGCGGAAATACGGTGGTCCGACAGGGAACTGCAAACTCCCAGTCCAGGCGGATTTTATGACCAAGAGTCTCCAGTGAAGATCGCATGTGACAAAGCCAGGGCAATAAAATTTGACAGTCGGTTTATAGGGGTTATAACTCCTCGTGGTTTTCGCTGTTTTAAATCCCGAGAAGAAGGAAGATGTTAGGGACGTACTCAAGTTGGGCTGTGCTTGTGTGTGGTTAAGCATTGTATAGGTCGTAAGGAGGAGCCATAGTTGAGGGCGGTAAATATTGGTTGAGAAGTGATTGGTACCTTCTAGGTGATGGACAGGTCGAGAAATGATGGAGGGACCATGTACGAAGAGAGAGAGAGAGTTGTGGGGAGAGGAGCTCGAGGGAAGAGGTTCGGATAGAGAACGGAGTGAGTTGACGGAGTGAACAGATTCGGAAGGAGAACGGAGTGAGTCGGCAGATAGTGAGTCTGCGAAGAGAGAGTCGAAGAGAGTCGGAAACGTGAAGCGTCTAGAGTAGAGTTGTGTCGAAGCCAAGTTGGCTCGAAATTAGAAGTATAGTAAAAACTGTGACATACCCGTCATCAGAGTTGATAGCGACGGAGCAATTGGTGGAGCAAGGGGCGTTTTCCAAAGCAAGGATCTGAAGGATGCTGAGTGTTGATTGGGCACTACTGGCGTTGTGGAGCAAGGAGCGTCAGCAGCGGTCATCATAAACCGAGGCAGTACTTATACCGTCAAGCGATACAACACCGAAGACATACCTGGAGCAGGCTTGTGGCGCAAGGACGAAAAATACAACACCGAGACATATATGGAGCAGGTTTATGGCGCAAGGACAAGAAAAACAACACCGAGGCATACCTGGAGTAGGCTTTTGGCTCAAGAGCGAGGAGTCGTCATGGGACACTACACCTGAGTCTTTTCCCTTTTGTTCTCGGATAAAGTTGCAGGGTGCAAAGGGTTAGGCGCGGTTAAATGTCTTTACATGCGGCCGGGAAAGGGGCATAGGTTTAATGCATACATGCATCATCGGAATCAATTTGGTAGGTTAAGAGCAATGCAATCTGTCAATTAGATATCCATTTCACGCTATAATGATGAAACAGTTTGTTGACCATATTTTAGTTGTACTATACGATCACGGCTGTGTATTTCCAGTATTTGGCATTTATTAAATTATTGTTTGTTTTATGAATGTTTCATGTTTAATTAAGACTGGCTCATTCACCTTTTGTCTTCCAGCGAAACTAAAACTATACGTTTGCTTAAATAAATTAGTCGTTAAAAATAAAAGTTAAAGTTAACCATAATTTATAAAGTTTACGATACTGCCTGCCTGCCTGCTTTTAAGCCCGGTTTCTTTCCTATATTTTGTTATGGAGAGATATGGCGCTTGTCCCTATTTTTGTAGGGAGAAATTAATTTGAGGCCAAAATAAAATTAGTAAGTTCTTACATATATCTTAAGTAATATACTCGGAAAAGAAAGTTCCCTGATAAAACGTAACTTCCATAAACTACTAATAATATATAAATCTTTACCCGCATGTTTATGTAGTGTATTCTGGTATATACTGGAAGTATATTTTGGAAATCGAAATTCTAGTTTTCGAAAATTTTCTCTCAAAATTTTTTTTGAATACAGTTTTCGTTTTAAATTTTTCATATCTTTAAAACCTTCTTACGATGGAGATGCATTCTCTATAATCTTCTGCGACACGAATTCAATTTATTGTGATTTGCTTTATCTTATCGATTCTGACAAATTCTGTTGGAGCATAGGAATTGTTGAAAATATGCAATATTTTATTTAAATCTAAGCTTCGCTTTATTAGGTTTGCCCAAATATCCCGCCAGATTGGGAATTAAAATTCAAGAACTAACAACGAACATCGAGCCAAATTTCTTTGCTAATTAAATAACTATCTAATAAGCAGCACTTTATGTATATAAATTATACATAAAAAACTATAAATATATTCACAATCAGCATTAATTTCAATAGAATATTCTTCACGATTTAGGAACCATCTCTTAACAATTAGGCGTAATTATGCTTTATATTCATTGTCGAAGGACATTAATTTTTATAAAGAGTGCACAAATTTCTCTGAAATTGATTGAAAAATTTCTCTGTATCCTTTTTCTTTCAAAACTTCTGTTTTTGAAAATATGTTTAACGTTTGAATCTTTTTGCCAAGTAATCTACTTTTTTTCTCCATTATTGACGGCATCAGAATATCGATAAGTCTCCTGCATCGAAGAAAGTATTCATAAATCATAGCCAATCGCTAGTTATGGCCAGAAAAATCCGAGCTCCATTTGAGGCAGCTAATTCTGCCAGAATTTGACCTATAATCGCGTCCATTTAACACAGTAATAAGACGAAGAATAACTTAATAAGAAAAGCAAAATATAATAAAAAAAGAATCCTGTAATCAATCACCCGCCCTTTAATGAACTCTGATAGGGAAGGACTTCGTAATTATTGTAACTAAGGGGAAATGCTTTTTTTTCCCCAAGAAAAATAACACCATGGGTTTTCCATGCATCGGATAATTTATTAGATGGTATTTTTGGAGAAAACTAAGCCGGTATGTTGTTATTGTTTGGCTGGTTTTAATAACTCTGGCGTTAAATTACCTATTTCTTCGCCAATAGTTTAGCGAAATGTCCTTTATGAGTAAGTATGCTCACAACTCATGTCATATTGCTAATTTTGGGGCAATGACATGTTGTTCCTTATTTTGCATATTTTAAATTAGTTGACAAAAAAGGTATCTTGTATCAACCTGGCTCTGGTCGGTGGATAATTTCAAAATACAGTAGTTGATACAATATTTCGTTTAAAATGGTTGAGCCAATCTATAAAATAGGCAGTGCAATCAGAAAATGTATTATAAAAACACAATCTACAATATAACGCAGTTTTATTTAAATAAAGATACATACGAGTACATATAGGTAAAATAATATATGAGAAAATTTATGTACATTTTGCCGAATGGACCAAAGTGATCTGCAGGGGTCGCTCGGGGTTGATTTTGAACTCGGGCAACCTGCCACGGATTGCTTTTTGGAGCCCCTAACCTCCATTGAGAAGAGGAGATTTTCACAGATGCACAGTAAGCTATGTACCATATAAAAGTGGCCAAAAGTCTCTGAAAGAATTTCTCTAAAATTCTCTTTAAAATTTTCTCTAAATTTGTCCCTTTTCAAAGGGATTTTCTACTGTTGGGTAATAAAACAATTGAACTTGACTTCAGTTTGGCTCCCTCATCTAAAGGGGGCCCCGGGATGTCAACCCGGTTCCCTGACCCTTTAACCGCCCCGTGCGTTCTGAATTGAAGGAACCTATTGGTTGAAAGCGGTGGCGAATTTTGAGAAATAAAAAGAGCAGGCTTGCATGTGATTATAGTTTGTGGATTGTTTGTTTGTTTGTTTGGCTTTTTTATGGCGCAAGAGCATCTGGGCTATACTGCGCCAAGTGGACATGTTCCAATGTAAATAAGTAATATACGTGACGGAACGAATTTTTGATTTTGTTATAAAATACAGTTTTAGTTGCGGAGTTTATCTCTTAGAATTCTGTTATTAATTTGAAGCGCAGATTAAATGGCCTATATAATTTTGAAAGTATTTATTATAACAGACTATTATACCTTTAAAGGGCAATTGGCGTTCTGATTATTATATGAGAAAAACAGTTAAGAGTATATCCGGTTTTCCGTGTCATGAAAGGCACGATCTCAAAATGACAAAAAAATAATACTAAAATTAGAAAATGACTAAAAAACTAAAAAAGATAGAAGTGAAATGAAGTGAGGCAGAATCAGGTCTGTATCTCGAGTGGGATCTTAGGGACCGGCCCCCCTCGAAATTAAATTTATAATAGGAAAACCTCAAAAATTCATACATGTATATTTACTATAACGAAGAGTTATTTCGACATTGGCGAAAGGTTTAGGGGTTTTAGGTCACGAGGTTTTAGGAGCCAACTGCTCCCTTTGTCAAGTGAAGGCATAAATTCTGCCTTCACTTAACAAAGGGAGCAGTTGGCTCCCGAAACGTCGTGTTTTTAAACCTTACGCCAGTGTCGAAATAACTGTTTGTTATGGAATCTCCTGATGAAACTCTGTATTGTTTCGTATATTTACTTGTCAAACTTGCAAAACTGTGAGAAAAAGCTCTCAAACTTTAGATAATTATTGAAATTTTGTTGGGTTGAAAAATCTGCACAACATCATTTCTTCAAATTATAAAATTATTCACTTTAAATTATTTAACTATACCAAATTAAATCTTTTTAAAACAAAATGCTGGGACTGAACGTAACTCAAAAAAATTACTCATATATACATATATATATTCAAGTTTTTTTTTCTTTTTTAATTTTCTCCAAGTTTACTTCAAAATTTTTAAATGGAGAAAGATATTGATTTAAATTATGTAGACACTTTCTGCTGGATTTTTAATTCTATATTTCAGGTCACAGTGCGAATTCGTGGGCCACAATACCCTTTTTCCAGCAGCAATGTAGTCGAACTGCATACCTGTGGTAATTCATTCATATATACTATCTGAAGAACTTTCATTTTATGGACTATACCAATTACATATAGCCGAAGAACTTTAATCTTATGGACAATACCATTTACATAGGAACGTTAAACATGGACATTATGATGCGAGAAGAATGAACAATCAAGTATTATTAATTGTTTATGTATATGGGAATGTCATTAATATCACTATACTATTTCGTAATGCGCTGCATTAATTTTTATGAAAACATTTTTAATTGTAGTGTAAATTGTTGCACTTCAAACGAAGTAATTTAATTTATATTTGCTATTATGTTGTTAATAATGAAAAATGAATGTTAATTAACCTTTTCTACTTCTCCATAAAAATTCCCCTAAATATTTTTCTATAGATTTCTGTTCTACATTTCTGATGCTATTTATCTCTATATTTCCTACAATTCAACTTCTACGTTTTCATTTTCAAGTTGCCATTCCTTTTTTTTTTTTTTTTCAACTAAACTTTTTGTGTACCTCGTATTCAGCTAAACATGAGTCATCTTATCTCCATTTTTCTTTAACCACAGAAAGATCACAACAGTAAAATCATTAACATTGCCTTATATGGAATTGGCTCCTGGTCCCACATTGAAATTGACTAGTTGAAATCAGTACAAAGTGGGGAAGTTTCCCCTTCTTCGAAATGACCACTGATTCCCAGAAAGAGTGGGGGAAGCCCTCTGACGTGGATATTCCCATGCTATGGTCAAGCCTGCCGCTATTTGGCCATCATCGCTTTTCCAAGGACCAGTTGGATAATTTCAATGTCGAACTGATCGAAGTCTAACGAAGATGGACGCCAGAAAAGGGCGCCATCCATCAGAGGGTACAGCAACCCCTTTTCAAATCAAGTGTGGGTATCCCGCGCAAAAGTCAGTCCCACCTCCGCTTTCAATATATAAAGAATAAGTCTTCACGTCCCTCGGTGGGGCTCAAGCCTCAGAAATGGTAACCATTTTTTTCCCCTTTTCCGCTTGCTTTTCCTCCTATATTTAACGATTCCTCTTAAGGTTTATTCCTATGTTTTGTCGGTAACTTTAATTGAACCATATATTTTTGCAAGTTATATTGTACTGGGCCAAAATGTAATGCTATGACCACCGTCCCTTAATATATGTAATGAATAAAGTTATTCACCTGGATTATTAGAAATTGTCATGTCATACAGAAGTGTTGAAAATATACGGTTTAAATGTATATTTACCCACTTCGGACAGATTGTGTCTACCTATCGGCCCACGCTGGGTCCTTAATCATATCTAATTGTGTTCTTCTGATTATCTTTTTTTTAATGATAAATCTGTTTCAACTGATATATTTCTTGAGTCGTTCCCCTACGATTTCCAGTTATCGAATCTGGGTTGGTAGGCTTTTGTTTTAATCACCTCTTCACAACGCGATTTCCTTTTGAGAATGTTTTACCAACATAATTTTAAATAATTAAAATTATTTAATTCGGGAGTTATTTCAACTGTTCCAAAGTATTGGCTACTTGTGGGAATTTTCTGCACCATTGCCACTATTCGAAACGGCCCAAATATTTTCATCCTCACCCGCTAATAAAAGGTAATTTCCTATGAAATGGAAATTCAAACCTTGTTGAATTGAGGAATTGAAACTAAAAGTAAATCCTGAGGAATTGGACCTAAAAGTAAATACTGAGGATTTGAACTTAACTTAGTTTTCCATGTATTGACCCTCTATTTAATTTTGAGTAATCGAACCTGGACTTAACGTTGAGAAATTGAACCTGGATTCAACGTTGAAGAATCTAACCTAACTACAGAGGAATCGAATCAGTATTTAAGGTGGTGTAATTACTGGTTGTAGTTTAGGTGTCATCTCAATCTCGCCAAGTTGGCGAACATATTACAATAAGAAACATGAGTTTTTTAACAATAATAATAATCACAGCCAACAAGTTGTTGCTTGATAATAAACATAATCAAATATCACAAATGCATCCATCCATAAAATTCCAAGTCAACCATCATAATAATTAATTAATAAATGAACAAAACCTACTTTACAATTCTGACCACAAGATCGTATTTCATAGACCACAAATTTGAGAATACTTTAAAGCAAAAAATATCAAGAAATCATTTTCTTTAAAAGGGAACATTACAAAAAATGACATTTCGATGGCAAACCTACAAGCAAAAATTACAATGATGTCTGAAAGCAAAATTGGGATTTCCTCATTTATTTTTGTACGATGTATTTATATTTCATGTTTCCAGTAGAGGTAATAAATACATTCTTATTTAACGTTATTTTATCAAAATTTTTTGAACTCTTCCCGAAATTAAATTCTTGCTACGGCCTCAGGCACAATGATAATGATAGTTCAGCCTCCACACAATGTAACCTCGTAAAAACCTGTTCTGCTGTGGATCTTGCTTTCTCTCTTCGTCTTACGCATCTTTGTCTTTTCGGACAAACCACTGCCTTCAGCATTTCCTCCTATCCACTTTGGAAGCCTTCTGCTTGGGGCACTGGGTGGTATTTTTTTATTTCCTTTCGTCTTGGTATTCCACAGCTCTCCAACTTTTTCAGGGTTCTGCTTCCTCTAAATCTGGGAATATCGATTCACTGTTTTGTAGCCAATGTTCTCATTAACTTTTACTGTTAACAACAAACCTCCGCACAGCGACGAAAATAATTAAAAAACATGAAATTAATATACAAACTTAATTACACTACATCAGTGACAATAATATAGGGCATATTTTTAAACGTGGGTGGCAAAAATTATTGTATAATAAATTCCCCCACGAAAAACTCACAAAAATCTCGCCCCGGAGGCTTTTCTGTGTTGACCATTATTTGGCAATTGTGTTATCCCTGTGAAGGGTAATAATATCTTACATCCTCATATACGGAGAAAAATGCGTTTGTTCTTGTCCTCATTCGTCTAGTAGGTCAAGACACCGCGGGCTCAACGCGGGGACCCTGGTTCGAGCCCAGGATGAGGACGGCGCCTTTTTTTCTCCAAATATAAAAAAAGCTCTAGTTTGAGCTATATGAACGTGGGTGGCAAAAATTATTGTATAACATATTTTTAAAGTTGTTTAGAATCTACTGATGCGTTTCAAATAGAGCTAGCTCTCCTTTGTTAGGAATCGGCTGAAGTAGACTCAGTATATAGTATATTTGTTTTGCTTACTTGGTAATAGTGGGGTGAAAGCCCAGAAATCGTCCAAGGTGTCTGGTACCTTGTAAAACCACTATTAAAACATATTTATTGCATTATATTTCATTGTATGATTGATTAAATTCTTATAGCGCACGGACAGTGAGCTTTATTCTGCTCCATTTCCTTGTATGATTGATTAAATTCTTATGGCGCAAGGACATCAAGTTTTATTCTGCTCCATTTCAATGCATGATTGATTAAATTCCTACGGCGCCAGTATATCAAGATCCATTCTGCGCCATTTCACTGCAAAATTGATTAAATTATTATGGCGCAAGATCACCAATGTTCATTCTGCGCCGTTTTATTGTATGATTGTTCAAATTATTACTGCGCCAAGACATAAAGCTTCATTCTTCGCCATTTCTTTGTATCATATTGCACTCCACATTGTTCTTGCACTATAGTATATTGACTCCTGGTTCATTATCTTTTATCTTGCTTGTACACTGAGTATGCTTTAAGTTATTTAAATGAACTCCACAAAAAGCCGAATGATGCAGAAAATCCTAAATTAAAAATAGTTTTCATGGGGAAGATTTATTTCACCTTTAAGCTGAAAGGAAACGACATTTTGGAGTCGTTTATAATCATCGGCTATTTTCCAGGTTGTTTGGGATATGTTCAATGTTTGAACTTATTCAAGAAAATTGAACATAATGTTATGATGGATAGCTCTTATTTATTGTATAAAACAGGTTTCTAGTTCCCCATTCAGCAACAAATCTTTGTTTCGAAATAAAATTTTTCTTCCACTGATATGTGTTTTATTTGCTTGTGCGTTGTTTTCCCTAACGTTCTTATGCATATATTTATCCGTTTTTAAGTTCACTCTTTTTTAAATTAATATAAATATTTATCCGTTTTTAAAATCCACGCTTTTTTAAAATAAAATATGTATTTATCCGTATTTCAAGTTTATTTGTTTATTGGTTTTCCATCTTCTCCAACAAAATGATTTCTGTATTTTTATTGGTATATTTTTTTCATATTATTATTAAATTACTTTCCCATATAATATAACATTGTCTTCCTTTATTATCTTTTTTTCCCAATGAAATTTTTTTTCAAAATAAAATATTTTAGGATTTTATTTTAAAATTTTGTACTGAATAGAATCGTACATGACAACAGAAATTGCTGTTTGACGTTAAAACATATTCAAAAGAGATTTCTACGGTAGATTTTACTTGCACCATGTTTTTCACAAGGGTTATGAGTCTTTATCTGCTCCATAATAAAAGCAAGGGGGATTATTTATTATTAAGATTCCTGTAATTTTCAGAGACCCTTCCATATAACGAGCGTCTATCAACGGGCTTGGTGTGTGTGCCTTTGGGAATTAAAATCCAAAGGTTACTACGATCGTCACATTACATACACTAAATCAACAGAAAAATTGAGGGAGATTAAACCTCGTACCAACAAAAAATTTACCAAGAAAATAAACAACATTCGAAGCACATTCAGCAAAAAAATTCTCTTATTATCCAAAAACTCAAGTAATCCTTTACCATTCTAGATGCTCCCAGCAGTAGCGCACCCAGAATTTTCCTAATGGGGGCCCCAATGGTGAAGGAATTTTTGATAGGAAAAAAATGTTTGAAGTCGTAGCAATGACTGTTGCCTTTTTGTGTACATTTATCATTATTAAATTAATGATAATTCTATAGTACAAGAAAAACAATTAGTAGTAGATTATATTTATAAAATTTTACAATAGCCAGCCCTTGCCTTTCACAAAGAATCACTGTTGTGTTAATAGGTTTAAGAATAACCTTATTCTGCAAAAATTGCTTTTGCTTGCCGTTGTCCATTACTTGAGCCACAGGAGGCTTTTTCCTTCCATGGCCCTTAAAAACTCAATGGCTTCGAGAATTAGATCCGTATGATAGAAAAAGTTTATCTGTGGCTTATGTCTGTCGCACTTTTTAGGGTGAAGAAAGACCACAAAATTTGCAATAGGCACTATCTTCTATCTTTGGGTAAGCTACCCAGTTATGCTTGCTTAATCAAGATGATCAGAACTTCCGATTGTGGTGAGGTTTTCCTTGACTTAATACAGCACCAGTGATAGTCGTGGGAAAATTTCAATTTGCATATGGTTCCCAAAGATCTTTTATCACTATTGTCGGAATCTTGACAACAACTCAAACACGCTTCGAGAGATCTGATTCCTTAAAGTTGAGTTCCACCTTTTTGCTTGTTGCTGGTCGCAAGAATCGATATAACTTGGACATCTGTATCAATTTAAAAGCGACGGTTCATCTAAGAAAATTAAATTGCAGTCCGGAAAAAAAAGACGTCCACTTCGTCGTTTTCTATAAAACTATTCATTCGAACAACAAAAATCTGAAGAACGTAAAAACAAACCGAAAAGAAAGCTCCCAAAAAAACAACAATACACAAAAGAATATTGAAAAACAACAACTGTTTTCTTGCCAATAAAAACCAATAATAAATCTTGACATCGCGTTCGATTAAAAAAACTAATATCTCGCGCATTTACATATTCTTTTCTCTCTTTCGTGTTGCAATTATTGATTGTGTATGTAAAAATGGCAACAATATTTGAAGAACATTCAACATACTCCCACCTTGCAATATCAAATGAAATGCGATATTGCAAAAATAATTAAACAAAAGTCTACAGAGTTTTTTTACCTAGTCCAATCGGTGGGGAATTTTTATTGTCCGCTCCATTTTTATTTTAGGATGTTGCTCGATTTCCGAAGTCACTGTATTGAACAGTACAAGAGACTTCCTTATGTTCGAAGACAGCTTAAAATTATCTTCTTCAAGTTCGAAAGACATATCTAATAGAACAAACCTCTGGAAAGGACCTATCTCCTAGTGACGTCTTCAATTTGGCTACTCTTGGAATGCCATCTCTTCCTGGGTAAATTTTAAGTACAATGCCAAGAGGCCAATCAATTGATTTAGTTGTATCGTTACTAATACAATATCTTCAATTCGTAATTTATCATTTTTCCTCAAACCTCGGTGGACCAGGAGTGATGAATATTCGTTTCTGAATCTGTGTTTTAAGTCATCAGCAGCTTTTGTAAGTATTTAGACCTTTTCCCCAGTAAAGTCCTGTCTATTGCATCTAAATCTAGAGTTTCACTATTGACATTTCCGTGAATGAATATTGCTGGCGTTGATGGTACTAAATCACTCGGTTCATTAGTTACATATGTCAATGGCCTTGAGTTGACGACGGCTTCGCAATCACATAGAATGGTGGATAATTCCTCATAATTGATAGGAGATCTTAATAGAACTCGTCGTAAAAGTACCCTGAGCATTTTACCATACGCTTCCTCCAACTTCCCCACCATACTTCGGTTGGTGGTATGAACTTCCACGAAATTCGTTGCGCGGTGGAGAAACCGATGATTTTATTCCAATCAATTTTTTTAAGAGTATTTAACTAGCTCTAAATAAACTGCACGGTAGACTGCACAAGTAAATAGAACCACTCGTGAATTTTCCTTTGATCGCAAATAGAGTGGACCTACATAGTCTACTCCAGAAACTCCAAATACACGTGCCGGTTCAACTCAATCTTTCGGTAATCGTGCGAAAGTTACTTCCAGAGACTTGGCCGTGTATGGTTTACAAATTACGCACTTAGAGATTATATGCTTGGCTAATTTTCTGATTCCAATTACCTAATATTTTTCTCTTAATCTCGCTAGTAATGTATGCAATCCTACATGAAATGCATGCTCATGCTCTTCGGCAACTTACTTTGATACAACAACGTTGTACTAAGGCAACAAAATAGGATTACAAAATTCTTTAATTTGCTCACTCTAAAGAAGTTTTGTCTGCACGTGAAAACTGCCGTCTAGATCTTTATAGATCTGCATTTTTCTCAAAGGTTTATTTTCGTGGAAAGTTTCTGAAAGTATTAATTTGAGAACAGTAATTTCCGCTTATTCAAATTCCTCTCAAGTTAATTCGCCCTTTGTTCTGTCAACTCCACGAGAAACAGTGTTAAAAAAACCTTAGCATCCACCCGACCACTCTAATTGTTTTTCTATAACTAGAAAATTGGCTACTAACAAAACCACTTACATTCTGTACATTTGTCATTGATGTACACACAATTTCTTTTTTCCTTTCACTTCGCACTTCCTCTTCGTTCACACTAATTTCAAATTTTGGCCATTCTCGATCTGGGATATATAGCCAACTCGGTCCTTCCCACAATGCTGAACTGACCAACTGATAAGTGGAACAACCCCTACTTGGAAGATGTGCCGGGTTAAAAAACTCCCGGTACATTCCTCCAGGCTTCTGCTGGTGTCAGCTTCCTTATCTCTTCAACACGATTATGAAAAAATACTGCTTAAGGTTCCTCTTTGGTTATCCATGTGAGTACTGTGGTAGAATCTGTCCAAAAGTAAATGCTTCGAGTTTCAAATGCTTTCATTATATTTGAAGCAAGACGTGCAGCACTTGCAGCTCTGAGAAGCCCCAACCTTGCAATAGTAGTTCCCTTTCTTCCACAGGGAGAAATTCTGACTCTAGCTTGTAATAACTGAATATGCACGGAGTTCTTTGTTTCTACTCTAAGGAATGCAGTAGCTGAATATGCAAGTTTACTGGCATCACATAAAAATGTAACGATATACTTTCTGGTTCGTGGTCGCGGTGCAACCATCTCGATATTCTCAAATTTTACAAATCATGTAAGTTGTTTATCCACTTCCCAAATTCAGACTTAGTTTCAGGGTCTACTCCTTGATCCCAAGTAAGCTTTGACTTCCACAATCTTTGTAGTATCAGTTTAGGGAACAAGGTTATAGGGCCAGCTATTCCTAACAGATAAAAAATTTTATGACCAGCAGCTAGCATTGTCTTCCTTGAAATTAGCCCAGGTACGTTATCTTCAATCTTTGGCACGCTTTTTTTTCGCAGGCTAAGAGTATCACTACTACGTCTCCAGCATATCGCTAAAATACTCGTTGGATTTACGGATTTGTACGTCCTGTCAGTATACTTTCACCGTCTTAAGTTAAATTTTCGTTCAGCCATAATGACTGTGGCCACTTGTATGAATTTCTGCAATTCCAAATCTGTACTAACACTAGTGAAACAATTATCCACATAAAAACCATTTAAAAGTTGTTGAGTGTAGCGTATATACGTATACAGTAGATTCTCCTTTTAATGAACACCTTTTTAACGAACTGACTCCATAAAACGAATAACAATAAATTCCCGACCGTTGGCTACGAAATATGCGGGGCAAGAACCTACCGATAAACGGCAACATTTTGACTGAAAAGTCTAGCGACTTTGCACGTTAACTCAGCATACAGGTTCAGCGTGCTGGTTTTGTGAAAGCATTTGTTGACGTCCAGCAAATCACCACAGAAAGCGAACCAGAAGATGAAGAGCTGATTAGGGTGTTCATCCAGAAATAAATTTTGACGAATTTGTGAATTTTGATGCGGAATTGGTTTGTACAGAAAAAGCGACAGACGAGAGCATCGTTAGCGAGGCCCAGAAGGTCGGTCACATTTTCTGGCAAAAAATGTGACCGACTCTTCTGACAATGATGAACCTGAACGTGAACCAAAACCTAAAACGAAAGACGTTTTTAATGCAATTGCGTGCACTACACGTTTTTATGAAGAAGAGGAAAATTCGGAATGTTGTTGGACATGCTATCGAATTTGTTTTTCAACGCAGGAAGCTCATGCAACCACAGATTACTGGATATTTTCAGCCACAATAAGTAGTGTACACTGCATTTAACAGTGTACACTACTTATTGTAGTAGTAGTGTACACTGCATTTAACAATAACATACTAGTATAATGTACAATAATAAGTTACTATGCATTACGAAACTGTTTTTTTTTTCATTATATCAAAAAACTATTTTAACATACAGTTTTGAACCAGTATTAGTAATACGTGCTGGCAATTCCCTATAACAAATTATTTTTGGGACCCCAGGTGTTTGTTATAAAGGAAGTCTTCTGTACTGCAATATAACAATTTAATTTCTGATCTGATCTGATGACGAGAAAGCGAAATGTGATTAGATTTATTTTGTGTTCTAATATAAAAAAACATTTATCAGATTTATTTCCATTATTAAGTTTTGAATTGTAATGTTGTAAACGAAATAAAGAGTTAGAAAGAACCAACCTTCTGATATCTCTTTAATACGTAATAAATTTAAATGAGGATAAACTTGCTATTTTCCAAAATACCCGCTACATAACGTTTTCCAATGATTTTTTTCACGCATAAAACATTTTTTACAAATAACACGCAAATGCTACTAGCGACGCCCCAGACCTAGCTAATTTTTGTTAGATTTAGGCTAAGTAACTAAGTCATAGATCTTTTTTATGGTAATTTTTCAAATCTGACTCACTTTACTGAGTTAGTTCTTTCGAGTAACTCTTTCTGACTCTTCCTATATTTCTAACTTCTTATCTTTCATTTCTTACAATAAAACTCCCCTTTAACCGAAATTAGGACCAGTTGACCATTGAGACAATTTCTCAAGAGCTAATGGCCCAATGAAAAGTAAAGGAAATAACTTGGGCTCTTTCACAGGTGAAATAAAGAGCCATTAAATTTTGGAACTTTCAGCAGTGTTGTCAATTTAGTTGTGAGTTTCGTATCTAGGCCGGTTCCCATTTTCTACAGCAACTTCATCCTGTTTAAAAGTTTCAGAAAAGAAGTTCCATCTTTTCCCCAAGAAATTTCTTTCTTCCCGGTAAAGCCTTTGGGAGTCCTACACCCTGTCCTATCGGACCCAATAATCAATTGGACATCGCTTCCCAATCAAAGTAGAAAGCGACACGGACCGGGATTTCTCTCTTCGCGGTTACTTGTAAAATCCATTACAGACGTCTGATTTTTCCACGGACTCCTTTCATTCGGAACTCCTTTCATTTTTACAGACATTTCTGCTCAGAAAAAACAGATCGTTTAAAAAATACAATTTATCTAATTTTCGTCGAGAAGTTTTTCCATATTTAGACAAAAGTGTTTCCGCGGAAAATAGATTAAAAAAAAAGCCATTATTTGGTACTTTTTAAAATCGATTTCTGCGCCGTAAATATGATATAATTTCAATTATCCCTACCATCTGGTATGAATGTATATATGGATAATCTGCGGTAATAAATTGACGTGAAAACAACCAAAGTATCCTTAAAAGAAAAGGATAAAACGGGGGAAGAATTCACTCATGTTATTGTAAATTAATCATATTTATTGTAAAGATTTAGTAATAAACTAAAAAAACAAGTACGTTGATGAACAAATGATATAAAGGCAGTCTACTGTAGTTTAAATTAAAATGTATTTTTCCAGAAAGAGCTCAAAACCCGGATAAGCAGGATTCATAAACATTAAAAAGACTTGAAATTATAAAAATTCAAGAAATTGACATGGCATGATAAAAAGAAATTCAAGAAATTGGCATGGCATGATAAAAAGAAATTCAAGAAATTGACATGGCATGATAAAAAGAAATTCAATAAATTGGCATGAAATGATGAAAATTCAAGAAATTGACAAGAAAAGATAAAAATTCAAGAAATTGACACGAAAAGATAAAAATTCAAGAAATTGACATGACATGATTAAAAAGAAATTCAAGAAATTGACATGATATGATAAAATTCAAGAGATTGACATGAAATGATAAAAATTCAAGAAATGGACATGAAATGATAAAAATTCAAGAAATTGACATGGCATGATTAAAAAGAAATTCCAGAAATTGACATGACATGATAAAATTCAAGAAATTGACATGAAATGATAAAAATTCAAGAAATGGACATGAAATGTTAAAAATTCAAGAAATTAACATGAAATGATAAAAATTCACAAAATTGAAATGAAATTTTACTAAAGTCGGGAAATTTTTCTAATCACAGCCCATGATGTGATAATATTATATAATAAGTTGCTCACAAAGAAAAGAATGATTTCACAGTGTCCGGTGGGGACCGAACCCACGACCCCTCGGCATCCAGCCAAGGGATCCAACTGAGCTATAGCCGACTTACCATCCTTCTGCGCGAGCGCATATAAAGCTTCACCATAGAAGACTTTTGAAATGGGGAAGTGCCTGGACTGCTTTTTAAACCAAATCGTCATCGAAGAAGCGAACGTCGGAAAAGCGAGAATATCGTGACATTAAAGTCGGGAAATTTTTCGCGTTATATTCGATGATGCGGTAATATTAGATGATAGCTTGCTCGCATAGAAAATAATAATTTTACCGCGCCTGGTAGGTTCTTGGTATGGTTAGAATATGTAATAATAGTAATAATTAAAGTTAGAAATAAATATTATATACATAATATTATATAAATAAATATTATATATATATATTTTAGAAATAAATGAAGTTAGAATAGGTAATAATGGTGGGGTTAGAAAAGGACACGTTTTGTTTAAAATTAGAGTTAAGTATTCACATGGTGTGTAAATGTTTCTTTTTTTTAAGGATTTGGGATAAACGAGAGCTTTTCCTTTAAATTATTGGGAAAGATAAAAATCTAAATCGTGTGTTTTAGATGGTTTTTAAAAGGGACATAATAATGGAATATTCTTTTAAGTAATGCGAGAAACTATACATCTCTTTCAGAAAAATGCGATTTACTTATTGAATAAACGTCTTGGAAAGAGGGGGGGATAAAATTTGAAAAAAAATAATAAAGTGGTAACTTTTGGGTGCACCAAATCCGGGTCCTGATTATTAGATCGCTATAATGCTAAGGATCGCTTAAAAAGATGAAAGAGAAATGAACTGATGACATAAGAATGCTTGTTATGTGCGGGTATTCCGTAGAGCAATTTGCTTTAATTTATACATATGAAAAGAAAGACTGAGGATTGAAGTGGAATTTCTCAGAAGGGAAAATTTGATTTAAACTTTTATTAAGAAAGACCCTTTTTCTTAGTTTTAGAATAGCTGTCCTACTTTTGAATATGAAAGTTAAATGTTGACATGGTGTGTAGAACAATATTTTATTTTTCAACATCGGCAGGTGAGGGTGAGGTTTTTTTTTTATAAATTATTAGCGAAAAATTCTGTGCCTGATTGAGATTTTGTGAAACATTAGACAATTTTTTCGGGGAACCTTGTAGTATAAATTAAGCATGCGTAATTACAGTGTTTGTTTGTTTGTTTTGTGGTTTTACGGCTCAAAGACTACAGTGGTCATGCTGCGCCGGGACCTACTGTTTTCCGAGGAATCCGAACCTCTTAAGGCCTGGGGAACCAAACCCCGGACTACAGTGAGCAGTGCGATCTTTATGAGATCTCTGAGTAAGCGTTCTTTTTGCACTGCTGGGAGTCGAACCGTAATTACAGTGCAATATGTATATAACGAGAATTTTTGGATCAACGGAAATTCACCCTGTATCCGATTGCTCGCTAAATCCGTTATATAATTTAAATTTTAAACTTCGACAATAAAGTTGGTAGAGGTGACATATTTAGATACAAGGCACATACAGGAAATATTAAAATTCGGAGAAAATATAGCGAAAATTCTCTTTTCGATAAAATTTATGACCCGTTGGTAAGGTTTTATAGACAACGATTTTAAAGTAGCTTTGTACCTTCATCGCGCTGGGCCCCTCAAAATATTCTTTTCCCAGACATTTGTCTTGTCTACGCGATAATCTGTCACTGGGCTCCTCAAAATAATCTTTTTCCAGACATTTGTCTTGTCTACGCGATAATCTTGCATTACTTTTAGTCTATAATACATAAATTTTTGTCGCTTTACCTTGAATAGATTATTAATAGATTTGAAAATGATATTTGCAATAATATATAAAATATAAATAAAATACATAAAAATACAAATAAATA
>QLNU02015270.1:33075846-33109913 GCA_006491805.2 Dysdera silvatica
ATAGTCATAAGAATTAGTCATAATCATCTTATGTAATTATGACTGTTTTATGTCATTTTGCCTGACTGTTGTTATTTTGTTCAGTAATGATTATGCTATGCAACTATGAAATAATCTATAAGATACAGTTAGAAAGATCAAGTTATATATTTGTGTGAAGGACCTATTTTATATATCTGGAGGATGTATTTAATATATTTAGAGGATGTATTTAATATATTTAGAGTCACAAGACTGCTTTATCAGTCCCAAAACATTTTACATCTCTTGGGATGGTACAGACGGCTCACCGTAAATTTCATATGATGATGCATTTTTACAAAACAAAATTTACTGCTAGCAGTCAAACTTAAGATGTGTACAAAGGTTTAAACACTGGTAAAATAACAAATGAGAGAGATCACTTAAGCTTTCGGACGCGTCAGCAGCAGTCCTCCATCAGGAGAAATAGCAACCTATCGGACCTAAAGGCAGTGATTATAACCACAGGATAACTAGAATGTACATTAAGAAAACAATTTTAGTGTAAAGACAATTTTTTACACAAGTGAACCTATTCCAATAAAAGAATATAACGACTGAGCAGAGATTACAGTAAATAGTAAAATTTCGTTACTAGTCTAATGTACAAAAAAAGTTTCCTTAATATTCTTCCCTTAAATTAATATTTTTCCCTTTATCAAGCATTTCGATTGATAAAGGGAAAAGCAGTTCTCGAAACGTTGAAGAATATTTTCTTATACGTTGGACAGTGATGAAATTATACGTGGTTCCTAGGAAAGCCTGAATGTGGTCACTAACTTTTTTTAACCAAGACAGATTTTGCAACGAAAGTTATGTATAATGAAACAACTATGGACTATCAGGTGAGGTAAATAATAGCGCTCCTAGTGGCGAATTGAGGAAGTTAAAAATTTTATTTTGAAAAATAATGAAGATAGCGAAATATTTTCAATTAGAAAGTTTTAAAGCATTCCCCAGTTAGTAGGAAACGATATAAAACTCAGATGCAGTATTTACACGTACTGCCACAAAGTGAGGTGTTCCGAAAGTCTCAATGCATCGCTTTCAGCTAATGTTTTCTGGTGTTTTAAAAGTTAAGTTGGAGTTCTTATAAGAGAGAGAAACCATGGTTTCTTTACGCGAACTTTAAAATAACTTCTAAAACACCAGAAGGCATTAACTGAAAGCGATGCATTGAAACATCTGAAATACCTCACTTTGTATCAGTACGTGTACATTTTGCATGCAACTCGGATGCCTTTTCCTAAGAATTGAAGTATTCTCTACAACTTTCTAATTGAAAATATTTTCCTGTCTTCCTTATTTTTCGAAATAAAATTTTTAACTTCCTAAATTTACCACCAGGAACGGTGCAGTTCATCTCATTTGATAGTGCATAATCATAATATCTGACTTTCGTTGCAATATTTGTCTTTTTCAAAAATTATTGGCCGCATTAGGACTCTTCTAGGTACTCTACATATTATAACACAAAAGAGTAATATTATTTAGCAGGATGTTAACCTTCGTAAAAATATTTGCCTGGAGCAATAGAAGATGTATCACAAAAGAAGGCAATATAAAAAAGAATTTACAAAAGAAGACACCATAAAAAAGTATTTACAACGAAGAAAATATAAAAAGAAAATAATTTATAAAAGAAGATAATGTAAAAAATAATTTATAAAAGAAGACAATATAAAAAATTACAAAAGAAGGCAATATAAGGAAAGAATTTACAAAGGAAGACAATATAAAAAAGAATTTACAAAGGAAGACAATATAAAAAATAATTTCCAATAGAAAATATAAAAAAGAATTTACAAAAGGAAATATAAAAAAGAATTTACAAAAGAAGACAACATAAAGAAGACATTACAAAAGGAGAAATTTTATTATGTAAATTTAAATAATACGATAAAATATTAATATTACGACATTCGTCTTTGTACCATTGGGTGTATGGAGCAGTAAATGAACATAAGCATCAAAACATCCCAGATTAGGGCATAAGGAAGCTTTGGTAACATTTATTTTTAATTTTGAAAATCTAATTTTAATCACTAAACAGTAAATGACCTCATAACTGAATTTTCTTAGAAACTTCGGCCGCGATAACCAGTTTTATCTCTAAAGAACTTTATATAGATATTTAAAAATTTAACTCTCGAGAAAATGAAATATTTTAGATAAAGTTTCATCTCCGAGTATATTTTCCCGAATTTAAATATTTATAATAAATATTTGGTATGTTGAAATTATTTCATAAAATGTAACATGTCGTAATTTTCTTGATCCTTTATATTTACATTTATAAGAACGCCCCTTATCAGCGAAAATTTTACGTTTTTAAGTTTATCGACTATTTGCGAAAATGCAGGCTGTAAAAGAAAAAAAAATATATTTCCACTTCGGAATTTTTAGAAGCCACAAAGCAATTTTATATTATATTATAGAGCATTTATTCTCTTAAATTTCAAAATAGTAAACCCATATTCTTCAATCACTGAATTTTATTTAATTGGATTAATATTCGCAAAATTTTAAATCGTAGGTTTTTTTTCACGGGAAGCAGGAAATGCATTTCCAACGTATTGAATTTTTTTCAGATTTGATGAAAGCAAACCTTTAGTGAGAGAGTGTTTTCATATTTATAAATGGCAAAAAGGTGTCTCTTATAATTATGTATTAATGATTGTATTATATATTAATAATTGTATTTATTCAATTGGTATATTTGGTTGTGATTAACCAATTGAGGTCCCAGGTTTTTTTATATCCTTGTGAATATTTTCCTGGAACCTTGTATGGGGCATGTATAATGTTAAAAATTAATCATATTCACCGGATTATACATGATGTTAACTGCAGCTAAATTGATATTAATATGAATATTAATATCATATTAATATCAATACGAATATGTAATTTTGATATGTATGGATATCATATTGTCTGGAACAAATAGAGCATGCTATTACAAATATTTGTTTTTGTTTCATGACATAAAGGCAGTCAAGGTCATGATACGTCGAGACTTGCAATTTTACACGGAATCCGGACTTCTGCTGCCTGGGGAAATTAAACCTCGAACTACGGATCAGCATTAAAAACAAATAGTAAGGGTTTTGTAACATCTGGAGTCAGATCTGTGGCATTTGAATAATTGTGACGTTATTATGCAAAAGAAAGACGTACATCCAGATGGTGTGCTTGTTTACTTCGTATAAATGCCGTGCGCATGAACTCTCCGCAAGCTCTCTCCAAATATATGTAATAGCTGAACCACCGTTCGAGCAAGTGGCTCGGCGTTGCATAATTTTTAATTCAATTGAATTAGTCATGCATTTGTTGATTTTATGTTTAGTTTATAAATAAACAAATTTTGTTGAACTGCCTGTTTTCAATCAATAATCTTGTAGTGCGAAAGCGTCCAATTTGATTACTTTGAGTTTCCGACATTTGACCTTGCGCCACAAGCGATGCCTAATTAACTCGATGAAGTACCGCTGCTATGAAGGCGCTATATATCCATTTCTTTTTACGTACTAGATATAGGCAGATGCATACATATGTAGACATAGCCAAAGCATATTTTTTGCGTAGTGGACAAGGACGTCACCGTTATTTCAACGCAGGGTTGCTTCATAGTAGAGAATTTTTTCAACTGTGACCGTTTGATTACAGTTACAATTTTGGCTCATTATCAGTAGTAAATTCGTATTTTATTATTTATAAAACTATATTTTTAATAGCTATTCAATCTTTTTCTTTTGTGTGTGTGGTTATATATATATATATAGTGTCAAACAGACTCGGTATAGATACATATTTCTAAAACGTTGTAATACATCGCCTATTGTATATTAGTAGTCAATGACATCGTTAGTAGCTTCTAATGTTGTGTAGAACGTACTAATGTCTTTTAAGCAGATGTCGTATTCCTTCCTCGAGAAGTGACAGTTTGAGAAGCTCAGTTTTTTTACATTTATAATAATCCTTTCTCCCCCTCCCTTCTTTTTGCGCCATAAAAATCCAACTAACAAACCAACCAACCCCCCTCTCTCTCTCTCTATCCCAGATAGCAAAAACCGTCCAAGGGCCGTCCTGATTATGTTTGGAACGTTTTCAGGACGCTCCAAGGAAATCTTTACTATCTGAAATCTCTCCATAAGTGAGCTATGAAACTACATGATTTTGCTACGATTTTTAATCTTACGAGATTAGATAGGTGAAATGTCGACTGACCAAAATGACTTCAGTGAACCCTGCAATAGAAAACGTTAAGAGGTGGAAATAGATAATTCATGAAGTTATGTTCACTGATAATTCATGAAGTTATGTTCACTGATAATTCATGAAGTTATGTTCACTGATAATTCATGCTTGTAATAGATTTCAGTTTACTCTTAACGGCTTCATCTACCGACTTGTAAGATATTTAACGTTCGTGTAGTTTAAGTACAGCCAGTTGGGTTTCACAAACTTCCCAAATTAAAACTGCAACATTAAGAGTTAGGGATGGCCATTAGCGCAAACACCAAAGATGGGGAGGAGGATATCTGGAAGATTCAATATTTTTCTCGTTTTTCCTTAAAAAAACGCAATAGCTTTCACAAAAAAAAAATGAAACTCTACGAAAGGGCACACGTAGAAGAACGTGACGAAAAGGTAGTAGCACAAGTTAATAATTTACGGGAATTGTACTTGCATAATTGAACAAACAGTCGTCTATGTAATAGGCTGTATTATTTTCTGCATGGTCCAGGGGGACACCTTGATTGACCCTGGCGTTTATTTATTTGAGAAATATGTATCATTTTTATAAGCTCCAAGCAATAAAACTATGTTTGAGCTTGTGAGCAAAAGAGTGTTCTTTCGTAATCGCTTTTCTTGCTTAGAAACGTAATGGGAAAACGATGTGCAATATAATTTCTAAAAGGTCATACCTCAAGCTTGCTCTTTACTTAAAGATGATATATATACTTCAACGGTTTTATACTTCTATGAAATAACAATGATATACAACGTACCATTAGACGGAAATATTGTTTAATGCTACGGTAGTTATAGTTCCTGAACTATGGTTATTAGCGGATGGTGATGATTATTGACCTAACCAGCTTCGAGATTCAGGACAGAGCTATATTCTCCACACGAATTCTCCGCACATAGCAGTAATTTATAGTTTATTTTCCTAAGGGGATGGTCATTTTTTTCTATGGAAACTAAGCTACTCTTAGCTTACACCAGTTACCCCACTGGTGACGATTAATCGATTAATAATATTTCTTAGCATAATGAGGAACACAGGCCTGTAGCTAATCCGGGGCCAGCAGGGTGGTTACCCCAGTTGCCCCATGCTTGTTCCCCAATTGCCCTATCTAATCTATCTATCTATCTATCTATCTATCTATCTATCTATCTATCTATCTATCTATCTATCTATCTATCTATCTATCTATCTATCTATCTATCTATCTATCTATCTATCTATCTATCTATCTATCTATCTATCTATCTATCTATCTATCTATCTATCTATCTATCTGTCTACGTAGGTAGGTAGGTAGGTAGGTAGGTAGATATAACAATCCCAGAGTGCCCTGTGTCCCATATACCCTTTGCCTTACCCCAGTTAGCCCTTCATCTTGACTACAGGCCTGGGTGAACAGCAGTTATGAATGAAGCTCGACAGAACTATGTTGCGGAATCAAGAAAACGATCTTTATTTTACGTTAGAAGAAATTACAGCGGCATTTCTCAACCTGGGTTGGCTGGAAATCTAGGGTGCTTCAAGAAATAGATTTTTTGGTATTATCAATGAACTTCCTATATAATAATATAAATTTTTTCTTAAATCAACTATCGGAAAAAATATCTTGTGTTTTCTTTATGAATTTTAAATCTGTGAATAATAAAGCCAGCTATTAGTGATTCCGTATAATTTTTTTGCATAGGGTTCACTCGGATATGAATATCACTTGAAGGCACTGGAGCACTCAGAAGGGCGTTGATGGGGCTGTAACCCCCCATTGCAATGAAATTTTGTATATTTAACATAGGAATATGTGAGTTGTAGCTCTGTAAACCCCCATTGAGCCTATAACCCCCCTTATGAACTTTCTGCGTACACCTATGCTTCAATGGCTTTATAGGAGTAAAAATGTTGAGAAACGCTGATTTACAGGATATCTTGGTATTTCAGATGCTCTAAACATTAATACAAAGGTTCCATAAAGGTAAGCATGTTGAGAAAGGGAGTTTTACAGAATATTTCGTGAATATTTACAGGAATTAATTAATAGCTAAGTAGAATTTGTTAACTGAAGTGTTGAAATTCTAATGAAAATTAATAATGTTATAAACACTTGGATTCTCCTGCAAACAGACGGTTTTGACCTTTCATGAATTTAACTGTCCTTTATCCCCTTATTTGACCTTGCATGAATTTAACTGTCCTTACATCATTAATCTGACCTTGAATGAATGTAATTACCCTTGAACTGTAAATTTGACCTTGCATGAATTTAAATGTCCTGTCGTGATTAATTTGACTTCGCGTGAATCTGATTGTCCTTGAACCATTAATTTGACCTTTTAAGAATACGAGTGTCCTTATAATATATAAATTTGACCTTTAATGGATATATCTGCTCTTCAACCATAAATTTGACCTTACATAGATATATCTGCCCTTTCATCATAAATTTGACCTTGCACGAATTTAAATGTCCTTGTATTATAAAACAAAAACAAAAGCTATTTGTAAAACTGTTATAAAAGTCCTACCACCTGCTCTTATTTAAAATACAGTAAAACCTCTTTAAACAACCATATCCATTCAGCGACCACTTACGCTAACGACAACGTTTTGTAGAAACAGATCCCCCCATAAACCCAATGCTAAATTTACCTCAATTCCGAGGCCACATATCTGATCGGCAGCTTTTTCAGGGAACTGAGAGTGGTCGCCTTACGGAGAATTTACTGTATAGAAGTTTGTAGTAATAAGCCATTAGCAGTCCTGAAGGTGAGATATTTTAAAAAATACAACATCAAAGTTCTTTTGTATCAACTGAAGTTGTAAATGAGTTAAAATAATGCATGTTTAAATATTATTTACGACTGACTATATGTGTGATTGCTTGAAATAATGAAGGTTCTACAAAACTAGCTTAGAAGTGAGTTAAAATCTATGTCTAACTGAAAGATACGAAATAATACACGAACAAATAGCATCTCGTATAGGCAGCCATTACTGAAAGATCCCATCATTTCTTTGGAGAGTTTGTAACTGCTTTCAACGCTTGCTGATGTGTTTAGTTCGTGCACCAGGAGAAAACTAACATTTGTGAAATAGCACTTCAAGATTTCAATTTCCACTTTTCTGAAAGTGACATTAGTTAAGAAAACGATCATCTTGGGTTCGCATCCACTGGGTCATAACAGGATTGTCGATACAGCCTCTAAACGAATATAAAAATTTTAAGTTTGGAACGATTTTTCGCTCGCAAGGTGCCTTGGGGCTTCTGCAAACTATACCGATAAAGAATTTCGTTTTTTTTACCCATAGGTCAGCCTTTTCTGAAGGTGAGTCTTTCTATAAGCTTTGAATTCAGGAAGATATGAGCTGGAAGTTGTCTTATCGAAAAGAATACAAAGAAATTGTCCAAAAAAGAAAATTTAAACCAGTGTGTCGGAAAAGATCAGCTCCTCTGAGAATTCTTCGAAAATAGCCTTTGAGTTGTTTGGAAGTGGTAAATACTTCTCCTTTTATTGGAAAACTTTGACGCCCGTAAAGATCAGAAAAAAAAAACAACGCTTGGTTCTATATTTCCACCCCGTAAGGGTAAAAACATTATGACTATTCATAGGTTTTCAGTTTTCATGGACCCTGTTATCAAACGGAGAATATATATGGTGAACAAAAATAAGTGAAAGCATTTTAATGTTGTTTTTATCATAGAAATGTGATTTTTTATCAAGAGTTTCTGACTTACTGTTGATAAAAACAGTAATTTTTTAGATAATGAGCATTTAGATAACTTATATATGGTTTCTGAAGTAAAGAGATGAAGTAATTTTACCCATATCCCCAACTACTTTTAATGCAATTTTGCATTAAACATCGAACTTGTGCTTGGCGCTGTAATACATGATTTTTTTTATCAAGGCAATCTTTTTTTTATATAGTCTTGATTTTTTTATCAAGGTAGTATTTTTACTTAATGCATGTGAGAAGAAGAAGTCCATAATACAAACTTAACGTTCAGTTCTATAAAAATTTTATTTTCCCTCTTCAGATCATTTATGGAAAGTGATTGTTTCCGGATTTTTCAATGTCCATTTTTTTTCAAAATTAGAGTGACTCATACATGAATCGTTATACATTATAAGGTCAAAATTTAATACTGAATAGAGTAGAGTCTGGGTAATTCGAACTAAATTGGACTGAAAATTGTTTGATTTAAAAAATTTTCGGATTAATTTAACTTTTACTAAATTACTTAATATTTAATTATTAATAATTACTTAATACTATAGAATTTACTGTAATATATAATTGTTTGATATTTGGCATTGGCATAGTATGCATATTTAGTATATGCATATTAGACAATGAACGACCTTTTCCTTCCTTCCTTAATAGGAAATTTCAATTGGACGGAAAACACATTTTGAGTTTGCTTATCAGTCGGCTGCCGTTGAAAAAATAAAATAAAAAAAATTGAGCCTACTGGAAAAGTTCGGATTAACCAGGTTTTCGGATTAGCGAGTCTTTACTATATATATTATATAAAAATTTTAATGTAATATATTTTATATTTTAATAATGACTTTACCGAGCATAAAGAACTGAAATATAATCGTATTCATATTAAGGAAGTATTTTTAATGCTTCGGATCCTTGGAAAGTATTTGATTTTAATGGGCTAAATTTGGTCATCGAAACATGAATAAATGTGTACGTACATCTTAGTATAAATAATGGTAATAACTTTACCTCTGACAAAGTATATTGTGTATGTTTTATGCAGTTGCTAACGGTTTTAAGTTGATTCATCCGGTCAGCAGTGGATGAAGTTCAGTTTGACAAAGCCCGTCCCGCTCAAAGGATTTATTTGATGAAGTGTTAGGGTGAAAATTGAAAATTCCCTTTTTAAAATAACTAATTAAATCTAAACACCCAGGAGCAGATAAATAGATAATTAAATAAAAAACACATACACTCTCTCTCTCTCACTATATATAAATATATGCTTAGATGTTGTTAAGTGTTTTTGTTTTTTCGATATTCTGCCGCCTGTTATTTAATTTTTTCAGATGGAGTTGTACCTCCAATTATTTGTACACTGCGTCTACAACACTATGCCAGATTAATTAACGTTCAAGAGAAGACACGTTCGTCCAAAGAAACCGTCATCATGGGCATAATAGGAAGTAAACAAGTTTCCTGGGCCATCCATTCATCCAGACAAAATCAAATTCTTTGTAACTTCTTTTCAAGAACTTTAAATTTAGTTGTTTTTTATGTGACAAACGAAAAGACTTGTTAAAAATGCCTGTTGAACTAACAAAGGTGTAAAATTTAAATTGATTTGATTTTTACTAAAGAAAACATCATCTTTAAGTTTAGCTGCGTATAAATAAGGCACTTATAATTAAATTCCTTTTCTTTTTAAAAGCAGGACCCCTTAACATACAAATCCACCTTTTTGTTTTTTTCCTACCTATCATATTTAATTTTTTAAACCCATTTTTAACTTGCAAACAAAATAATTTTGGCCAATCAGTGTACCTAAAAACTGCTATTTCGCTCCCTACAATATGGCTAATATCCATCAGCAACCGAAACCTATAAAAACTTAAGTTTAGACGAAATCCCTGGTCGAAAGAAAATAAATAAATCATCGCAAAAAAAAAAAAATAGCCAACACATTAACACGTGCAAAAATAGGTCAGCTCCCAGTTCCAGACTACCACAGTCGGCCGCCAATTGCAACTTGGGCGAAATTTGGTGCCCAAAAAATTAACAAAAGCCAAAGGCAAGTTGGTAATATATTTTTGGCGGATAAGGATTCTGGCAGTCCTTAGACCAGAAAATCATCCAAGATTACGTCTCCTTAAAAACACGTGAAAAGGCTCGGTCCAAGAGAGAGAGAGAGAGAGAGGAAGAACCTTGAAGAAGAAAAGGTTCATGCCAGATGAACACTTAAAATGAAAACACTAGTAGACACTCCTGTCAAAGAATGTAATTTAAGATAGCCTTTCTTTTAATCGAATTCTAAGTGCCTCCTCCCTCATTAAACTTATAATGAAATGTATAAATTTTTTCTGGTGGTTTATATACCCCAGCATAATTCTCATAGTGAAATGAGTAAGTGAAACCTTTGTAATTTAAACTAAGATGATGTTTTCTAAAGTTACTAAAATTACTTATATCAGGTTTAAATACGAAAAAAAATATGTCAAGTGAAAAATTGATAGTACTTAGATTTGTTAATAGCTCCAAATGCTTATATAAATGGCACTGTTATATTCTAAAGGAATTAGAAAATATATTATCGTGTTTATAATATAAAATAAAAGGCAGTAATTATTGAATAATTGTTTCATGTCTGTTTTAAAGAACCTGTTTTTTTATTTTGTTTATGTTTAACACACAACGCGTTTAGAAAAATAACCCTAGTTATTTACTTAATTTTTACGGTCTTGCATTTGAACATTTAGGTAAAAGTCAACCAATGTTTACTAACCACTATCAACGGCCAATTTACAAATTTATTCTGGATAAACAAATTTAATATTTAATGTTATGGAAATTGTGTTTTAATGTTCTCAAATAGTAAAAATTAAATCAATAAGTAAACTAACTAAAAATTTAACCAAACTAATTATAAAATAAGTTTACTTCATTTTAATTAATTTATAACTAAATATAAATTATACATAAATATAAATATCAAATTTTCACCATAACAGAAGTTAACGACAGAAACTAGCTTAAACAAATATATAATATATTCATGTGTACGTCTGCGGGGTGGCTGCGTTAAAAGGTGGCGAATGTTTCGCTTTCTAGAATGGATACTGCTTTCAAAATAAATTAAGTCACTTCAGGAATTGTATTTACCTCTATTGGACAAATAGGTGAAGGCCGAAATATATTTTTTTAAATCTGAGATTAATTCTTGATATATATGTTGTAAGCATATTTCATGTTTTGATATCAATTTTTACTGTTTCAAAATTCATTCTTTTGATAGGAGTAAAATTAATTTAATACTTCTAGTATCGAAATCATGAGTTTGAATAAAGAAATGCTAGTAGTTATTTTATACATTGCAATTTTCACAAAATTGGCCTTGAAGATTTAAGTTTTGTAATTCAGGAAGCTACTTGGTGATAGCATCCTAAACTTCTAAGCAATCTCATCTTCAGAGGAATGAAGTTAAGAAAGATGAGAAGATATCTATTTTCAAGGGTAGACCAAAAGGTAGAGAAAATATTATACAATATAATATTATCTCATACATATAAAGTTTATAAATAAACGTAACCACTTTCATTTTAAAGCGGTAATTATTATATTCAAGTATTATTAACCGGATAGTGGTGGTCTATTCAAGTATTCTCCAACAGGCCTTGTGTATTATAGTGTATAATTTTCTACTTCAACACAGATTTCTTTCAAATTATTCCTCCATTTCAAAAAATTAAAAGAGTTCTTGATTCCCTTCCCTGAATTATTCCGTTTTTAATGAATCTTACTTATTCCAAGCACAAATCTATCTGAAAACACCTGAAAGAAATTTCGAGCTTCTGTTGTTGTCATTTTCGTTAGATTCTACGTCTCTGATCTGTAAGTGAGGTCTATTGACAATGATTGAACAGAAAAAGATGCATTTAAAAAGTAATTGAAAAGTTAATGACATCCAAGTAAAATGTCCATTCTAAAAAATTAAATATTTCCTTTCCAATCCCTCGGCTTGCTTTATAATTTGACCTTCCACAAATATGAGAAATTGTTGTTCAAATATTTTCCTTTATTGATATGCCTGCTATAATGAAATGTGACCGTGAGTGTGCCAAAGAAAAAACAATAAAGAAATATTATCAAACCATATGTCCTAATCTGTAATTTTCAGTTCAACGTTTTATCTTATTCCTGAAATGAAAATGTTAAATATGATTCTTCCCATCGTTTTCCTTAACTTCGAATTCTCTACTTTAAAATCTTCCAATTGATTGTATTTAAGATTAAAAGATTCTGTAAAATATCATTGTCATATGTAGAACATGGATACCTCCATACATTGGCTTACGCAGAGGGATGATGACGGGGATTGTAATCTGCATTTCAATGAACTTTTGCATATTTAACATAAGAATATATGAATTGTAACTTTGTAACCACCCCAATATGTCGAAACCCCCTTATGAACTTTCTGTGTTGGCCTATGTCTTCATACCTTAAGTATTCTACATTTATCTTTATTCCTTAATTATTCCAAGTTACTGATAATTAAAAAATCTTCTGCAAGGCTGATATGAAAAGTTGTGGATATGTATTATTTCTTGGACTCATTCTTTTACCATTTCTGGTGTCTGTACTAAACGTATGTAACCGAAAATGAACACTTACGTTTTTGTACCAAAGCTTTTAAACATATCAATATACATACCTGTAATTTTAGATTTCTAGGAGTCGATAACTGCTAATGTCTGAGAATAATTAATTAAATAATAATTTAAATATTTATTTAGTGACATGGTGTAAACATTATTAGCATTTGGGGATAAATTTTAGTATAAAGTATGTATGAAATATTACTTGTTTATAAGTTCCGAATGACGTGCATACAAACCTATGTTCTTCAGTATTTTACTATAAGAAAAACTATGTATCATTATTTTAAAACGATAGAGCAGGTAAGACAAAATTGTTTAGATAAGTAAAGAAGTAATTATAGTAATTTATTCAATATATTTTAAATTTTTAGAAGTTTTGGAAATATGTAAATGGAACAAGAATGAAAATTTTTGTGTATCTTCAGTAAACCATATATTTCTCGAATTTCCTAGAGGAAAACCGCGGGAATATATATTTTCCCGCGAAAATCTGGAAACTCCACAGCTGCCGTAACGCACATGGCAATAGAAACATAAGTTAGAGCGGAAAAAATAACAATAATGGAATTTTGTTGGAATCCAATAGACCTCTGACAAGGAAATGGCATGTTCCAGACAAAAACGGAAGCGTAATTTGTTGACGTGACGGAAAGCGATTACGGTAAATATATCTGGCGTTCCGTAACAGTTTGCAATATGAACTAGAAGTCTAGTTTACGAATTGCAAATGACGGCAAAAATCCATCATTTTTCCTTAAGAGAAAAGACATGGCATGGCGACGCCCTCACCAACAATTCTGAAGCAAAAGATCTATCTGTATAAAGGAAATGAATTCGTTTTTTTTTTAAGAATTGCACCAAATTCGAAGAAAGTGATTTGAAACCTATGATAATTTTCTGTGCTTATTAGTGCTCATGATGCTATAAAGAGTGTGTATAAAATGAAAGGGAGATTTTTGGTCATAACTAGTTTCGTTTTAGATTAAGATTATTATTTAATATATCTGCTAACATTCCATGTTCTTTAAATTCCGAATGTAAGTATTTCCATAAAATTAGAATCTTTGAAGACATGAAATGCCATATATTTACAAGTTGGACTTGAACAAGTTAAATATGGGTTTTCATAATACAGTGAAACCCCTCATTATTGGTTACCGCCGGACAGAAAATTTTATCCGTAAAAGAGGGGTGATCGTAAAAGAGGGGGGGGGTCATTTTGAGGTAGTTGAAATATTACATTTAAATACTTGATTTTGAAACATGTATTTTTAAGCACATGAAACAAGTTTAAGGTAAGCGACGTAAGAATTCGTTGAATATAACAAGTAAATTTACACTCTATAACAAAAAAATCGACGCACCAAGAAGAAATTATCCGATTATGATAAAAATTGTTGAATATGAAGAACATACATAGAAAAATAAACGATTAAAATTTCAGAACAATTGAATGATTTACTGCAGAGTTTGACCGTTACAAAGGGAGGAAGTCAATAAGGCGTTGGTCCACCTCTGGCCTGGATGCAAGCTGTCGCACGGCGTGCCATAGACTGAAAAAGATCCCGGATGGTGGCCTTCGGAATTTCTTGCCAAATTGTCTCCAACTGTCGGGCTAAATCGTCAACATTCCGGGATGGTTGCAATCGCCTTCCCATAGCGTCCCAAATGTGCTCTATGGGAGAGAGATCAGAAAACCTAGCTTGCCAAGGAAGTGTTGGGCAAGCTTGAAGACAATTCATAGCAACACGTGCCGTGTGCGGCCGGGCATTGTCTTGTTGAAACGTAAGTCCAGGGTGTCGCAAAAGGAACGGTAACACAACCGGTCGTAGAATGTCGTCTACGTACCGCTGTGCTGTAAGTGTGCCAGAAATGACCACCAAAGGGGTCCGGCTATCAAAGGAGATGGCACCCCAGACCATAACGCCCTGTTGTGGGCATGTGTGGCGTGCGATAGTAAGGGCAGGATCCCCACGCTGCCCTGGACGTCTCCAGACACGTCTGCGGTTGTCGTCAGGACACAGTTGGAAACGGGACTCGTCACTAAAGACTATACGTCCCCAGTCAGCGCAGTTCCAAGTTGATCGAGCCCGGCACCACTGTAATCGGACTTGACGGTGTAAAGGCGTGAGAGGTAAGCGGCGTAACGGTCGGCGCGAGCGTAAATTCCGCTCTCTCAGTCATCTGCAGAGGGTCATGTTGGACACATGTGTGCGGGCCACACGTTGGATAGTTGATAACGACGAATCCGGTGCTGTGACAGCTGCTCTGACAATCGCTCTGTCTTCCCGTTCTGTTGTGGCCCTAGGTCGACCGCTGCCGTCCCGACGCTGACATCTGCCGTTGTTGACCCACTCTTGCCAGCACCGTCCAATCGCCGCATCGCTTCGACCCACATGTCCAGCGATTCTTCGATTCGTCCAACCAGCCTCTTTCAATCCGATAGCACGACCTCTTTCAAACTCTGACATATGCTCGTAATGAGCACGAATCTTTCGGCGAGGCATTGTTACAGTCGACGTAAGATATCCGCAGTCAAAATGCAACAGAAATTTTGACCACATATTGAGAATCGCTCCTTATATACACCTGCTGAATGCGCAGTTCCGATGCGCTGGAGTTCCCGCTATTCATTCATTGGACACCAAATTTTAATCATTTGCATGTTCGGTCAAAATGTCTTTACATACGAAATTTCATTACAGTCGGACAACTTCTTGGTGAGTGGATTTTGTTTTGTTATAGAGTGTACAACAAAACGTTAAATATTAAAATTTATTTACCTAAGAAAAAAATGTATCAATTGCCGTTTAGTAATTTTTACTCGTCAGTCCTTCTCCTTCGAAATGTATTTTTAATTGCGAAATTAAATTCTCCGTTTTTCTGTCGTTACGCTTACAGAAGCTGTGTGGTAGTCGAGTAAACAATAATAAATTTGAACTGCGGTGGTTTTGTGTTTATAACTATTTGTGTTCATAACTAGTTATTAGTTTCGCGCAGTATATATCACTATATGATTTAATATTAAAGTCTTCGGTAAGCATTATTCAGTGAAATTGGCGAATCCGAGTCAATTGCCAGTTTTTGTTTATGGGAGCGAAAATTCTCCTTAGCTCTTATCCTGTTTATCCTTAGTTTCCTGAAGTCAGTAGTTTATTAAAGTTCTTAGTTGTGAGAAACGCCATGAAAGTCGAAATTCAATTGTTGCCCGTCAAAGCTCAATTGTTGTCCGTCGAAGTTCAATTGTTGTCAGTCGAAGTTCGTATTTTGTCCATCCAGGGGTTTTGGTCTAACTGCAAAAACAATGACCGCTTCCGTATCTGCGAGTAACCGCTAAGCAGGGATTTGAAATACACAATCGTCTATTAGATTCTCTGTCGGGGAATTTTTATCTGACTGTAAAAGTGGGGGTGATCATATATATGAAAGGTATCCTTTAAGAGGGGTTTTACTGCAGTTTTTTCACCACTAAGTATAGCCATGAGTGGCCACTTTATTATGAGCACCTGCTAATATTTCGTTGGGCCATCTTTTGCCTTTAATACAGCATTGACTCTTCTTGGCGTGGACTCTATGAAATATTGATAGGTCGTTCATGGAACATCACTTTAACATCTGCTGCAATTTACTGCACTATTATCCTTCTGTTGTCTTTTTCAAGCCTGGAGACACTCCGTTCCGTCCGAGCATTCGTTAGTGGGTAGCGACCACAATTTGCACATTGAGACCCAGTTTTTGCCTGACAGTTCAGTCTTTAAGCACTTTAATCACATCTATTCCTGATTATTTCACAGGTGTGGTGATTTCGCTGGTACTCGCTCTATGGCTCCGTGCGCCTACAATCATCCCCATTTGAAGTTCGTCAAAATTACATTCCCCCCCCAATATGTTCACGAACGAATCATCTATCCTACTGTCTCAGGAATCAAGCTTTCCTTTTTATGCTAGCCTGGCCCTCTAGCGGAAACAGGATGGTGCCATAGCTAATTTGCATAAAGTTGTCAGGTGGTCATAATAAAGTGGACATTCAGTGTATACTTCCACTACTTAAACTTTTCGGGCACTGACGACCATTAAAATTACCGCATAATTGGACTCAACAGCCATCTGACTTTGACAAATATACATAGCAGAAAGTAATAGCACCGAGTGGTTTAAGAATAAAAGAGCATTGAAATTTATGCTCAAAAATTGTTGGTTTAAGTCGAAACCGAATGTCAAATACCTTTATCCTTCCAGGATTATGGGAAGAGAGTGGTTCTAGTTTGATTTAAAAGCACGTGGAAAGTTGACGTTAATTTTTGTAATTAATTTTCGCGCCCTTTCTTCTCTGATTAGTAGATTTTCCTTTGAAAATTCTAAATATTTATTTAAATTAATAACTGAGAATTTTCTTCATAATACTTTTATTTTTAATATTATCTTTTTCTAAGAATATTTATTATGATTTTAATTATAATTTTGCATAAGGATTTAGTTGCTGCATTTGGTATATTGAATTTCTCCACTAAATCTATTTGCCAAAGCCTTAATTTTCGCCGACAATATAATTGAAACTTTGATAAAAATCTGCTCGTTGCAATTAGGTGAGCTACTGGGAAAAATTTTCCAAATTGCCAATGACTGACTTTAACACCGACTTCCAATCATTTCGGTCATCAATCTCAATTTGTTTTGCATTAGTTCTCCAAAGTCTTTGGCAAGATTCTAGTCCCAACTAGGCCAAGCGAAAGCCCTTGTTTTAATTAATGCAACTTCGTTACGCCATTAATGGGGACTCGTTCTAATTAAAGGGCTTTCAACAGGTGAAAACTTTCCAGCTTTTCAACAGTATTCCTTCTGGACAAATAAACAATTTATTGAATTCTATGATAATAGACGGTATATTACATCAAGAAATTATATATGTATGGTATTTGATAAAACAAGGCGTGGAGATATTATTTGAGCCTTTATAATTTTGCTTCGCATGAACATATACATAATATTGTGATATGAGTATGGACTGTGAAGTTATAAAAAATGGAAAATGAAGAGATATATAATGAAGAAAGTAGTGAAGAGGAATGATATGATAGAAATAAAGAAAAGCAGAATTAGTTAATTCGCTCCGACATGTGGAAAGAATGGAAGAAACTAGAATAATTAAGAAAATTATGGAAGTCATTCCAGACGGAAGAACAAAGGTGAAACGGCCCAGAAAGGTATGGCTAAACGGTGTTCTGGCAGATATTAGAACAGCATGAATAAGGGAATGGTAAAAGAAAGTCTTAGAAAGAGAAAAACGGCTTAAGGAAGCAAAGATCGAAGATCAAAGAGACCTATATCCTTCGAGATCTGCAATTCAATAAAAAGAAAGAAAACGAAGTAGAAAACAAGTCAATGGTTGAAGAAATAGACGAGAGAGAGAAAGAGAAAAGATGAAACATTATATTTTCTTGTAGAACAAGCATAATGAAGATCAAAGGAAAACTTCTTTACTTCTGTGACATAAAAGTAGAACACTCAATCATGTATTAATATTATACAAAGCTTAATATAGATTTGATTAACAGTGATAGCAATAAAGTGGAGAAGTTGAATGTAAATTCATTTATAAATTTTTTAACGTGTATTATATTTTTCCATGTAGAAATATATAGCCTACACGAGACACTGTTAGGAATGTGAATAAAGAAATGGAACACTTGCTAAATGACGGGAGGCATATAGTGCTTGAAGATGAAAATATTTATGACAGATGAATGAGGTTTAACGTATTAAAGCAGAAAGCTGAATCATTAAATAGGTTAATTGATACATTAATTGATGAATTATGTAGGAGATTCAATTATAACAGTGGTCATGAATCTGCCCATAGGAAGAACGTTAGCTGAGTTGTCATGTTTTCCAATTTTTCTGAAAAATTGTTTGTTCTTGTTTTCATGGGGTGGTATATTAAAAAGGACGTATGAGATTAATTATGAAGCATACGGTTTGAAAAGAATTGGTAAATTTTGTATATGCATTATTAGAAAAAAAATATTGTTCTAAGTTATTTAATAGCAGCATTTCCCAAAATATGAAAGAGCAAGTTTAGTTTGACTCTCCAATTTTCTTAGACAATCGATTTGAATGACAAATTTTGAATAATAGGTATTTGTTTAATCCGTGTAAATGCTACCTTTATCCTTTCGATCGTCATGCGCAATTTTTGTCAGTGTACACAAGTGTAATATGTATTTGCTTATTCATTATTTTATTTGAATGCTCATTAATTGGAAGCATTCTGAGAAAAATTGTCAATGATCATAAATATACTCCCAGTTTTGTGCATGCTTGGACAGATTTATTAAAATTTTCGCATTAATCAATAACATATTCCTTACTCACAAATAACACAATATAATAATCATAACAATAACGACATCAACAATTTAAATACTTTTGTTTTCATTTCTGACGAAAGACGGCCAAATTCTCCAGAAACCCACATTGAATAAATCAGTGCTATAAATTTGATTTCATACTATCAACTTAATCCTTGCATTGCCAAGTCCAATTACCTTGCAAAACTACTTGACTATTTCTGCAATAATTAGAAATAATTGAAATGGCTTAATAGTTCCTCACATTTGTTTTGTCTTAGAAAAACTGCTTCAATCGGACCACACCAATTTGAGAAATTTATTTTGAAATTGATAATCATGGCAATAAATTTATTGGTGGCTTCTTAACCAAAAAGGACGCCCTGGGATGAATTAATCAAGCAGAAGATAACTGAGATTAACGACAACCATAATGAATGATATGACAAAGCTTTTTTGTCTAATTAATTGTTCTCGGGATGCTATCAATCGCCCTGAATGAAGATTAAAAATTTCCATCATGACAACTCCCATTTTGGGCCAATGAATTTCGATGGATTACATTAACGTGTTATGTGTAAACACTCCAAGAAATCTTTTGCAAATAAATATGAAGATTCATGAAGTGGATAACGAAGATATAGAATATATATAGTACTTTGTAGAAGGAATGAAGCAGAAAGAAAAATGTAATCTCTCGTTATGAAACTTCACGTCCATAGTGAGTATGTAAAGATGCTGCAATTATTGTACATATAATTACTACAAAGGAATTTTTTATTATAAAGAATTGATTATAAAATGGCCACATTTTAATAAATTGTAAATCCTCCTCCACCTTTTCTTATTATGATAATGCAAGCCGATATTAGGTGAGGTAGAAAGTTAAGTAGCAAGCTAATATTGTGATGGAGCAGATTTTACCGCATGATGGGCTCTGATAATGCAGAGACATATCCATGGGCACACTTCTCATTCAACCACTGCCCAACCAACAACAGCAACAAGCCGTATGTTCTGCAAGTGTTCGACTAGTTTGCTGACATACTGTAATCGCTGCAACTGTCTTCTCAAATATAGTCGATTTGAGAAAGGCCTAAGAACCTGGCTTGCTATGTAAGGGCAGGAATTCCATCTAGATATTGCTTAGAAAAATCATGGCCCATGTGAGTTCAGGAATTATCATGTTGGTAAATAGTATTTAAAAGGCGTGGATGTATAAACAACCCAATCGGTTGCAAAATGCCTTAAATTTACAGGCGTGCTAACAAATAATTTGTAGCAAAACCATGGAAGATGGGTTGTTGTAGGAGATGGCTTCTCAGATTCTAAGCCCACAGACGTAACTGACGTTTACCGTTGGCCAACTGCAGTGAGATTGAAGCAGATACCACGTTTCATCTATTTATGGACACTGAGATAGTCTTCGCTAATCATGGTACATGCGCAAAAAAAAGATTAGGTTTATGTGTGTAATTAATCTGCACACAAAAGTCTTAATATAATGAAAATGATTAATTTATAAATAAACAAATTACAAGGTACGAGCTTAAAAAGAATGAAATATGCGGAAAGCTAATTTACACACTTCACCTGAAAAGGATACATCTTCTAATGCGTCTAGCACACGTCAGTTAATCTTAGTTCACTGGATAACGATTAAATTAAGGATTAATCGTTTTTATCGCAATCTCATTTACCGCGATTACAGCGTAGTGATTAATTGATAGTTAAATCGACTTAAGTGATAATTTAACATAAATGGATATTAATTGTTCCATTTAATATAGTTCTCACTTTTTTGCATGAACCGATTTGCTTCATCCTTAACCTTAAAAGCAACAATTTCATTTCGAAGGATGACTTTGAGAATATTTAAGTTCACGTTCAGTCACTTAAATTTCTATATTATTTGTTATTTGTGAAATATTATTTATTCATTAGAGCCTACAGTTCTTATCATGGCCGATGTTGTGGTAATATTAGATAATAAATCACACTCAAAGAAAAGAATGATTTGTCGGGGCTCGGTGGGAATCAAACCTGCACCTTTATGATCACCAGTTAAATACTCTTATCCAGTCAGATACAGTCGTCGATCACCAAACTTGCCCTCAGAGGGGAGTTCGATCTACGTCTGTAGCTCAATAGGCAAGAACACTTGACTGCTTACCAAGAAGTCATGCGTTCGCTTAACAGCAGGCACATAAAAGCCATTCCTTTCTTCGCGAGTGATTTATCATCTAATACATTATTTATATCTTTACTTAATAGAAATTACATATTGTTTCTTTATGAGGTATTTGAAAGGTGTCCAGAAAGGAGGGCTTTAAGACAAAATAAGTTAGTCGGGAAGTTAGTAGCAAATTTAAAATTTGAGGCGTAATAATGACCGATACACAAAAGTTTCAATCAATCAATCAATCAATCAATCAATCAATCAATCTATCTATCTATCTATCTATCTATGTAATTAGAGACCATTTTCTGCTAGTTTCTTGTCATTTGGAGAAAACTAGTGCGTCTGTTGAAGGGAAAGGGATAAAAGATTAAGAGCTGTTGATTAATAAAGAGATCTTAATATGCCTTGAGCCTATTAAAACCTTATAAATAACTGACACAAATGGTAACACGACAGGTTGGCGGAACTGATAATACTTCTGTATTGTTTTCCTCAGTATACGTGTATTACTGGTGAAAGACGGCCAAGAACGTTTGAAACGTAAGTCAAAACATTTGGATGTTAATAATTTTTGAGTCTTAAACTTTGACCACGCTTTTTAATTGCCTCTGCGTAGGTCTACATCGTTTTAGTTGATTTTATTCGGAAAATGGTAGGAAAAAACTCCTGTAGAGTCTAAATTTATGAGTTTAATTTAATAATTTCGATGGTACGTTACTGAAACGAATTGTAGATTCAACAAACTGCATAACACATGTTCATTCTTCAACTTTGTTCTCCTAATTTATTTATTAAAAATGAAAAAATAGATTATGGAAATTTGCATTTTCTTTCAGATGCCTTGACCTATGAAAAAGAAATTTTAGAAAGTTTAGGCAAATACTTTTAAGGGTTTGAATTTCCTTTATATATACTTTTTAAAACTAACTAGTCTTCCATTTTCAGGTATGAATATTATACATATATTTGTTTCATAAATGCAAAATTATCATTTCCCCTGTTTTGAGCAACAGTGATAAAAATTTGACAACGAATGTCTGAATTTAGAGATAAATACCTCCAGAATAGAATATGTATCGGGATATTTATTTTGAAATATTATCTCCCCAAAAACAACATAGACAAAATAGTGCAAAATCTATAGCAATATATATATAGATATAGATAAATAAATACAGACACATATTTTTATGTAGGAGTTTTGATGAAGAATATTCGAAGTGTAGGAGTTTTCACTTTGTAGTAAGTTTAAATATTCAGTCACAACTAAAGCGCTAGGATTTAGCATAATTACCTAAATTGGCTGTAAGTCACGTATCACCTGGAAACACTATAAAATTTGTTCTTCTCGTAGTCCTGAGTTTTCTTTCTTTCTTACACGCCAGCTAACCAATAAAAAAAATTCCGAAACATTGTTTTTTCCCCTATGTTCTTTAGTTCTCACTCTAGCGAGCTAACGCGCGACTTGTTTTCAAGATTCTGATGCGACCAGACGTTTCTGGTCGCGACTGAAGCTGCTACGTAGACATTCCCAGTCACTCTCAGTCAATGTACGCATCGATGTAATTGCAATTTCAATCTTTTACCAGCTGATATGCGCATCGTCAAAATAAACATTTTGCTAATGTGATTTTTCACTTTCTTATTATTTGGAGTTTTCGACATCATGGTAATTTATGGACATCGAGTCGTACTGCAATTAACGTAAGAGATAGGAGGTAATTATTCCCGCCTCACTGTTCATCCTCTACAAGCGAGTCAATCATTCTCTAAGCAATTTCTATAGTTTCAAAGTATATCATTCTCTTGGTTTAAACAAAACGAGAAAATAATATTTTTCCATGTAAAGCTATTTTAAAAATTTTAAATTGCTTATATTATTTAGTCTTCATCGCTGTCTTCTGTATCATCAGGCTTAGCCATTTTTATTCTTAGACTTATTTCTGTTTTCTGATAGAAGCCTGAGTGCAAAATATATATCTTCTTTCTAGAGTTTATCACTTCAAAGCCTTTTTTATTCTCTTTTGAATGAAGAGCTGAATGCACGAAGGCTGCCCACGCTCTAAGAAAGCTGCAAAATGCCATATTTCCTCCTTTTTGAATTGAATAACAGAATATTCGCCATGTGCAGAGCCTGTAGGGACATGTTTCAGTATGACAGCTGACACAGCATCCAATTTCGCATTGCCATCTTTCTTTTCCAGAGACCTTCCCGGAAATGTCCATATAAAATAATTTTCACTCTTCAACAATCGCGCATGATTTTGGCAAATATTATTCCTCTTCTCATAAAGCTAACGGTTTAATAGTATAAAAATTTAAAATAATTTATTAGGAATAAACTTTATTTCGGAAAAGCCATATATCTTTGCTTTCATGTAAGCCATTTGCGAGAATCAGCAACGTTTGTATGATCAACGCCCAAACGTTGAAAATTTTCAAAACGTCGCAATTTTAAACCTTATTATTTATTATGATTTAGAAATCAATGCCTATAACTTTTAGCGTTTCAAATACATTGATTATAATATATTTGATTAGGCGTAATGGTATATTAGATATAAAAATTTAGATTTAAATTCAGCAACTCCTGGGTGTCATTCTACAAATTAATATTTCATTTCAAATACGTGTTCTTTAGTACAATTCCATAGCAATGCATATAGCTTATCGAAGATTGGAGAGCATTCGATCCAGAAACTAACGCGATGCAATTCAATCGCTGTCGATATATGTAAACATATCAAAAAAATTTTCAACAAAATTACGTGTGAAAATTAAATGTTCATTTTATTTGATAAAATTTTCAAAGTTTCAAATTTACTTTATAAAAGATAGCTGAAAAAGGATCAAGAATGTTTTTCAGTTTTATTGAATATTTTTAAAGTTTTTTGCCTTGCCTTTTGAAGTAGAATTATTGCCTTGCATTTTGAAGTAGAATTATTGCCTTGCATTTTGAAGTAGAATTATTGCCTTGCATTTTGAAGTAGAATATTTAATTTAAAGTTACATTATTGATGCATAGACAGTCGTATGTTGTTCAATGATAGAAAACAGTATGTTTGATACAGTGGGTCCTATATAATTAGGTGGTGGTATACATATATTATGCATATTCATATAAAGCATTATGTTCATGCATGCATATTCATATAAAGTATGTATGTTCATACATGCATATTCATATAGAGTATATATACTCATGTAACACATTGAGCAAACATTCATAATTTCGCAGTAATGTTTGAAAAAATGAAAAATAAAATAAAGCATTTTTCTTTTCTTTTTTTTTGTTAAAATTTCGAAATATCAATTTATTTTACACACGAATTTATTTTAATTTTTAATAAATCGAAGCCGGTGAAAATTGCATTTTTCATTTTATTTTAATGACATTCCTAATTTTGAACTTTCGATTTTCCGAACTTCCCTCTGGGTTCGTAAAAAAAAAGTACAAGGCGTGAAGAACGAGAAATTCAAAACATACCAATGTGAAAATAGGCACATAATCATCATCATCACCATCATCATCAATAACGTCTACGTAAATATCAAGGTGCGATCAATAAAGGAATTATTTCTGGAGCATTATGATAACGATTAAATAAATTGTCATGAAATTGGAAATGCGATCGACAACCATTCGCGAAGGTTTGTTGTCCATTTCCTTTCATGTTTTTGGCACGAAATGAATATATTTACGGAACCAATCTATTTCAGAATTGATCGATGCATCGCAGATTCGTTAGGATATTGCATCCATCATTCCACATATAATGTAAGACGCGTCTTTAATGGAAAACGACATTGTTTTTTTCCCAGTTACCTAAAGTGATTAGCATTTCCCTACGCAACTACCGAGTTATTGCCAAATGATCACAGCGACTGGACCAAAATACAGTCTACCAAAACAAACACAAACATAGATTAAACATCATTTAATGATTCGATCAATAAAATCAACTATAAAAAGGAAATATATTTCGCCTCTATGAAAATCGAAATACCGTAATTTCGTGTAGTTTTGTATTTTTACTTCCTTCTTCCAGAGATCATCAGTTTTAGCACGACATATGTTGTTCTTTTTACCTTAGGCAGGTTAATACTTACAAATGAAAACACACATACTTACGCTGATGAACACCCTTCACTTTGAGATGAGAGCTATGTGAAGGGATAGTGTTTGAGTCCCTTATGAAGAATATAGAATCACCTTTCTTTTAAAATCACATGAAATTTTTTTATTGATGTTCAGTCTAAAAATGACACTTTTTAACCTTTAGCTTACGGGTGGGATGACGTTTATCCCAACTCATACTCATGAATTAATATATTCAGGTTCATAAATTTCACTTATTCATGCTCATGCACACATGCTTCTATATTCATGTGTTTCTTTTCCTTATGAGATAATATTTTGGAAAAAGAAATGTAGAAGAAACTTGAAAGGTTGAGATAATGGAATAGGCACTTGAAATCAATCTGCCCAACTCGTCTAAATCGGAGCCAAATGCGCCAAATATTCCACATGAGTAGTTAATTTTCATATGAATTTTTTACATGTTTTGAATTAACTGACCTTTTTTTATTGCATCTGTTAAATACGATAATTGTGCATAATCGTATCGACTTCAAAATTGTTTTTGTTTACATAAAATGCCACTAAAATCTATCAAACGCAAAAAAACATGATTTTTGGAATTCAAAAATCAATAAAACAATTTTACATGATTTTAGAAGAAAAATGGTTCCATACATTTATTGAGGGACTTAAGCACTATCGACTCCCATAAATCTCGTCTCAAAGTACGTTAATCAACGAAAAGGGTTCCCCTGTTAGTATATTATGTTAATTTCGTGGTCAGTTTCACATATCTGCATTAATAGACGCGGACACTTAAAACCTGAGATTTTCTCGATAACTTAAAATAAATTACAATTTGACATATTTTCTAATATATAAATATATACATAATATATGCTTGGGCTCTTTACTCCAAAATAATTTTCAAAACTCTACGTTATCCTCACTCTTACGTTACGTTACCTTACTTTTATGTAAAGTTATTTTTATCATCATTATTTTAAACAGGGACAGAGAGTGTGTTTTCTTAATTAAGTTTCACTTGACTTACATTGATGGAGCTTGAAAAAATTGATCCCCCAGAAAAATTTACAAATAATTTTAAAATAATTCACCAGTCATCTGTAACTGATCTGTTTTCCAACAACCACCACGGCCACTGCCTTCTCCGAGTCTTCTACTTTGATTCTTTGTCCCTAGCTTGTCCCTTCACTCGAAACAAGATTATTTGGAAGGCACTATGGAGTTTCAATTCAAGGCAATAGGGAAGCATTTTAGAGCCCAATGCAGATTTTTTTTAAGTGTTACATGTTAATAAACAAACATGAGACTAAGAAAGAAATATACCACGTAAAATGGCTTTGCAAGAAAAGAAAATATGTCATTTCTTCCATCTCCTCCTCCTTATTTTCAAATCGCTTCGCCCAATTCGAATAAAGTATAGACTGACTTTGAGATTGCTGAGAAGAGTGAAATGAAAAGGATAGATGCTGTGTGTCATCTGAACATAAGAATGATGAAAACCTTCTTTCGTGAAGAGAAAAAGGATTGCGCTCTCCTGGGAACTAGCAATAAAACGGGAGGAAATAAACTCCAGTTCCAGTAAAATTCCAATTCGAAGAACAACAACAGAAGTGACTGGACTCTATTGCAATTCCCGTTTTTTCAGCCCGCTGAGAAAATTAAAATACGTCGGATTGTTTATGTTTATCGTCATTTTCCTTTTCCCGTTTTATTCTCTATTTTATTGTCCACAGTGGGATCGAGTGATTGTCTTACTACAGCGGGTTTAGAAAAATGTCCGGGAACTTCCAAAACTGGAGTTCTGCCTTTATTTCTTATTGGTAAGATATGCAGGTCCTGGAAAATGAAATTTCTGTATTGCTTTCTGTATTGGAGTACACTATTCAACAGAATCCAAAGAACGGCTCTCAATCATTGAATGACGTTTTATTTAAACTTAATATTAATACGTTTCCTTGCAAGAATAACTGGTCATCACGTTTTGGAGACATTTTTTACATCGTTCGTCAGAAATTGACGTCTCTTAAATTTGGTATTATTGTAAACATTTGACCTTAGACGGGAATGACTTTACCTTTGCTGCTTGCTAGGACAGGCATGCTTATATCTTCCCAAGCCGCTTATAATTCTCTTTTGTAAATATGCCCGTTTGTTTAATAATTTTAATAATAAAAATATAACATATAAACCAGGAGATTACTCATGGCATATACTAAAACAAATGCTACCACTCCGGCAATGTAAGGGCGCAAAAAAGATAGTCATACATTTTTTTTATGGAGTAATAATAATAAAATTCAAGATTGTTCTAGGGTAATTTACATCACATACATGTTTTATTGAAGGACACTTCATCTCATAAAATAATGCATTTTAATCTTCTAATGCATAATAATTAAAAGGTTAGCAAACACTCTATTAAATGCACTCAATGATATTGGGGTGCCTTTAATTAATTCCTCAGAACGATTACAGGTTTAATTGAAATAATATATTTATAAAACACTTCTCAGCTGAAATATGCATTAAACAGACATTGTTTTTATTTTGTGCGTCGAAAAGTTTTAATAAAATTTGTTTCACTTCCACGTTTGGTCCAAGTTTTCTTAAGTCATAAAAGGAATGGTCAAAAAGCATCCAATATATTTATATAAATAGAACCGGCTTCAGTAAATAGTCTTTATATACGTTCGTAAGGGATTAGATATTGTCGTTCGTAGCTCAGATGGTAGAGTCTCTGCCCGGCAAGTGGAAGGTCGTGGGTTCAGGTCCCACCGAACGCAGAAATATTTATTTTCTTTCGAACGTTTCACCATCTAATCACGCCATAACATCGGCGCTGGTATCACTACGCCAATAAACGTTGATTAATATTGTTGTTTGATCCAATATATTATCAACTTTCTAAATTTTATTTCTTAAAAAAAAATAATTTTTATTACTACTTTGAATCGGAAGATTCACAAATCGGTATTTATTTATTTCGACAGAGAAATATCCAATAAAGTCATCCCACAACAGATTTATATCAAAATATTTTTATCTTATCCAGACACTAATTGGAAACCGAAAATTTTCCTCTATTAAATTCTATTGAAACCTTGGAATGGTGTTTTCCGCTATTTTGCGTGGAATACCCGACCAACGTATTTGTAATCGATTTAGCGCATTATTGATATTTCGGTTATAGGCCGATTCACTTGGATCTGGTTCATTCATAACGATGAGAGGTCATGGTTATATATATATTTCAACTATTGGTATAAGTAGGTTGGCATTGAAAAGCAAGCGGAAAATGGCAGGGGCGATAGCGGAATAGACTTCGAGGCAATGACGTAGCAAATCAAAACCCATGGGGGCTGAATGGCTTTGAGGGGTGGCTCAAGTAGTTTCGAAGAAAATTATGTAATGCAGCCTTAGAGAAAATAGTTTTTGATATCCAATGGGAGGTGGGGGCTGAAGCCCCTCGAGCCCCCCTTTCCTACAGCACTGCTTCAAGGGACACTAACGGCGAATGTCTTGTGGACATTGTGTTTCAATGTGTTGGACATTATTGTGACCCGCCGAAGTAGTAGCATTCAAGCCCGTGTTTCGAGATATGGCTGACTAGATGGAACGACGTTGAAATACATGCCTGCTACAGAAGACGGTTACATTGCCCGGCGTAATTGCATCGAAATGCAGCAATGTCCTTGCGCCATAACCACTACGGGCGTGTAGAGTTCATGAGAATAGCCGAACGAGGTACATGCCGCTTTCGGCTATTCTCAAGCACTCTACACTCATTCCATTTGAAAAGAAACTCTGATTCTCTATTGGGTAACACCGACTGGAAAGATAGATGAGCAACCGATTGCGATATTGACAAATGCTGAACTGAGTTCCTCAGTAACTATCTGAAACCCTGGAACTGCAACTTAATAGGAAGAAGTTCTTTTTGGTCACTAATTAATTAAATGATATATTGGTGGGTGTAACTATTCTTTTGTTTTTATTATTTATATGCTGGAATAGTTTATATGTAATAATATACTTGTTATGTTATGCCCTATAATTAGCTGATAACATATTAGACCCCACTTACGTTAGTTCGCGTCTAATAAGTACATATTCAGGCTCTGAACCAGCAGGTGTTGTTTGGCATTGGCCGCCTCTAGAGTGAAAGAGATCTCTGTAATGCGAATAGTAACGAAACTACCTAATGTGGCGATGAGAGATAATGGGTGCAATAACTAAGAACAGCGAGTTTGGCTTAACATATATTATGTAGTAATATTGGTTATATATATATATATATATAACTTCCGTTTAGTTATACGATTATTAATGTTTCTAGTAACCTGTTCCGTGCCCTGGGGTTTGAGAGGTCCGTCGGGATCGTCCAACGTGAAGAATTCTTATAGTTGCCCTATACGTGGCATTGAGAAACCAACTAAATTTTCTTAATTCCTCAGCAGAGTTAAACGAATTGCTTACTTTGAATTGTTTTGGCATATTTGTGTTCAACCATAGGTCCCGTTGAAGATTACATGTGCACAGGAAACTTCACTTGGGAAATAAAGATCTTTGTCGAAGTAATCGCGTTACAACCTTCGTTTCTTATAGCGCATTGAAAATATCATTATATTGCACACATATACTGCAAAGCCATTTCATTAGCAGTAGTTAAATATTCATACATTATGGATTAGTTTACATTAGTTTAGATCAAAAAGGGTGTTAATGAAAAATTATTAATTTGGAAATGACGACGCTGATTAGTCAAGAAAGGGTTTTCTCATATAACTCATGGTTCCACCATGGAACGCATATAGTTGGAGAACCACCCACTTCCAGAATCGATCGAATTCCTGCAAATTCATTGGGATATCGTATCCATCGCTCCATATATCGTAAGATGTGCCTTTATGAAGATATTGATTTTTTCTTTTTTTCTACGGAAAGCTATTAGCATTGTCTACGTGGTAGTTTCGCCCAAATGACGTCGACTCAGTCAAAACTGTTTCTAGCAGAACAAACCCCGAATGAGATTAAAGATCATTTGTCATAGTTACCAATGGAAACGACTACAAGACACGAAATACGTTTCGCCTTTATGAGAACTGCGATGTCGTAATTTTAGTATCTTTTCTCTTTTTTTTTATTCATACTCACGACATCATCAGTTTTGACAGCTGCTTAATTGTTTCTTCTTCTTCTTCTTGAACTAATTCAGTTCACATGCTGTCAATTTTGTGGGCAGTTTCACACATCTGAATTTATCTAACGTTGTCCTCAGCGCCAAATTTTCTAAACAGATGGTCTTTCCAATCCATATATTGTGGTTTTTAAAAATTTTCTTCATATTTGCGGTAATTAACTTGTATATGTGTATTTTGCCAATTTAATATCGTTTTAATATTAGAGCACTATATTCTCATCTAATTTATTACCATATTATTATATTAAATTCTTTAAGATGGCTTGAAATATCTTAATATTATGCGGAAATTGAACATTACGGTGTATCTTTTTGGGGAACATACTTGACGGCAAGCAAAGTAGCTAAGCAAAGCCATGTTACGAAGAAACCAAACAAAACCTGAGGGATTCAGTACTCAACAACGATTCTTTTAACTAACATATTCGCTTAGGTCAGGGGTCTTCAACCTTTTTCAGTCCAAGGGCCAATTTTGCTTATTCTTGCAGGCCCGCGGGCCGCACTACTGTATCAGCAATATTAGGACTGAACAAAAGCGGCTCGAGAGGCGTCCTCCACCTCACTGAATCAGCCTTTATTGATATTTTTCCTTAGGTCTATATTAGTTTTGCGTGCCCACCCAAAAATATTTTCTGGATCCTCCTCTGGGACTCAATATATATATATTACAATGTAAAATTACTCATGGAAGCAAAAAACATTTACAATACTTTTAGGTATTAGTAATATGTAAAGCGAAATCAATCCTTTTAGCGAGATTTTTGTCACTGCTTATTTTTAACCATTCCGTCAATACCCTGTCTTACTTTTGCTATTGCAATGCTAAGAGTTAGAGGCGTGGCCAGGGTTTTTTTTGGGGTTGTAACCCCCCGTCGCAATGAAATTTCGTATGAGTTGTAGCTCTGTATTAAGCCCATAACTCCCCCCTTATGAACATTCTGCCTACGTCACTGCTAAGAGTGTTTAAAAAGCGGACGTCAGTTATTCTGGTCCTAACTTTTCATTTTATCAACTTCATTTTTGGAAACAGCTGTTTACAGACGTACTGGCGTACGCAGGGGAGGGGTTGATGGAGGTTATAATTCCCCCTGCAACGAAATTTTGTGTATATACATATGGAGTTTTAGCCCTGTAACTCCCCCTTTATGAACTTTCTACGTCAGCCTATGTGCAGATGCAAGTGCTTCAGATGAGTAACATCTTCAGAGTACGACGCAGTCAGATGGTTGGGAAGATGTTCTTATCAGCATATTTAGAATAGAATTTGACGAGTCCTAAGTTAAATTTTTTTAAGGGGAGTTATACCTGAAAAAGGAGTAAATTTATGGGGAAAATGTCAATTTTTTTTTTATTTACTTGCTGAAAAATAAAGCAAATCATCTTTCTGAGGACGGTATTGTCATTCCGACGCGATGAGGCCATCATATTAAAAAATGCGTTTGAGTTGTAGTCACGTCACAGATTTAGATGTGTAAATGTTTAACTTTAGTTTCGTTTCTTTCAAAACTAATTTTTTGAGAAATTTTGCATTACGCAAAACATCCATTGCGATGCAATTTTCAGCGAATAATTTTAATTTTTTCTCTGCACGTATTCATTCAGTAATAATGAATAAAAGTTGCTTGCAGTTTTAATCAGGAATGATATCTTAGATTAGCGGTCGCCAACCGGTGGTCCGCGAGAAAATTTTGGTGGTCTGCAGAAAAAGCTGGACATTATTTTCATTTTTAATGTTTTATTAATAATAAAACAAAAATAATATTCTAAGAAATTCTCATATTCTGAATGCAATTTCCACCTTTATATTGCACTAAATTCACGAAATGTGGTCTGTAGGATTTAAAATTATGAATTTAGTGGTGGGGGAGTTGGCTATCGCTGTCGTAGATGCTTTTTGAAGGCTTTTATTATAATCGAATGAACAAAAATGGCAATTTATAAATAGCAGATAAGTTTTTATTTTTTAAACCAAAACTATTAAAAACAGAGTGCAATTTTTTAGTAATTTTTATAAGCATGGTTTCAATGATTATTTGGAAAAAATACGTTTTGTTTTTTTTTTGTTTTGTTTTAAAAATATACCACGTGGAACTTTTCAAATATAGCACTTAAAAAAAGAAGTAAACACTATATACTAAAAAACCTATTAAGTTATAAAGGTTGAAACTGTTCGAAAAGTTTTCTTTTATAGCTGTTAATATTGGGTGCAATTTTCAGAGAAATTGGTTAAGAATATAAGAAAATTCACTTTTCAGTTATAACTCCTTAAAATTACCGTTGCACTGTAAACCCATAAAACTTCACGTAATGCTCATATACGCTAGAAAACTAAAGTAAAACACGATCGAGGGGAAACCTCGAGTTAATTTAGTTCTATAGTGTTTTAAGATATTTATTACGAAATGTGAAAATGACAACAGAATAAAATACGTATATTTCAGACTCCAAGGGAGCAGGGACGTTATTTTTGTGTGAAACAATTTGTATTTTTTCATGAGCTGGCGGGCCGCATATAACCCCCTGGCAATATGAGCAAAACCCCTGGCTCAGGTAATTATTTACTCCATTATTGAGGGTTCTTTTAGCCAACTATCCTAAAATTATTCCTCTCGAGAGAAAAAACGCCACTTCATGTATATATATACCTTACCAAGAAAACCAAAAACCTTCATTACACAAAAAAGGAAGCTTCCTAGATCACAAAACTACAGCGCTTACTTTATTTGCCTTTCCCCACACACGCGTGCTGGGGACGACAGCACTCCTAGTGGCAGGACCGAGAAACTTAAGGGGACGAAATTTGGGCCCCTTTACCTTATATATTTATATGTATATTACTATGAAGTTGATAATGATGATATACATATAAATATATAAGAGAAGGGGCACAAATTTCGTCCCATTAAGATTCTCGGTCCTGCCACTAGGGGTGCTCTCGTCCACAGCACGCGTGTGTGGGAAAAGGCAAATAAAGTAAGAGCGATAGTTTTGTGATCTAGGAAGCTTCTGTTCTTGTGTAATTGAGATTTTTTGTTTTCCTGGTAAGGTGAGTTCTTGCAATATCATATTAATACTCTTTCGTACCCTATGCAAGCTTTGTTTTTATATTCTGTAGGAGTCATTGGTTTAGGTACGTTGTTAATAGACGAGTATGTGAGTTATGTGCTGTCGGGTTCATTTGTTCAGAAGGTACGAGCGCCCATGTCTATTTGACGGCTGTTCCTAATTTCGTCCCGTCATGTGCCTAAATTCGTTCCCTTGACGAGTTTAGGAACATGACAGGGGACAAGAAGCACACAGTCAGTTCTAAAGATATCAGACAAGTTCCAGTAAATCAACTATCAACATTCACTCGAAAAGGTATAGCAACCATATATGTGATGGGTTCAGCCAGGGCCCAAAACGGACTCGGGCGGGCCCGGGTTCATGACTGATGCAAATGAAACCTGACTGATATAAATGAAGTCAAAGAAAACTGACTTTTCTATTTTGAAGTTCCAGGCTTAGGCTGGCACGAGCTTAAAAATTGAGCCGGAATTCATCTACAGTATCATCCCTTCTTACAAGCTCTCCCAACAAAAGATAAATTAA
>QLNU02015270.1:33130218-33143891 GCA_006491805.2 Dysdera silvatica
AATATAGTTGAAAACTTTCATTTGAAGTGAAAGAGATGAAAAACAGTCGTCCCTTCTTTCCCTTCGCCCTTTTCAAATACCGCCACCCAATACGGATGAGGTACAGATTCCGAGATTACGAAGCAGAGAGTAAAATAAAAATTGTAGGCGTTATATGTCATCTGAATCTAAGAATGATGAAAACATTCTTGAGATGATAAAAAGGATTGTGTTCTCCTGGGAACCGACAATAAAACGGGAGAAAATAAACTCCAGTTTTAGCAGAATTCCGATTCAAAGAATTTCGTCAGGAAGCACTGAAATCCATGGCGGTTCCCATTCACCAGTCTTGTTGAGAAAATGAAAATACGAAGGATTGTCTATGTTTATCTTTGTTTTCCGGTTTTTCTCTTGGTCTGCATCTTACTGTCCACAGTAGAGTACAGTGGCTTTGTTACCATGGTTTTTCTTCAAATGCCCTGTCTGGAACATCACAGAACCGGAGTTCTGCATGCGATTTGTCAGTATTAGGAACAAGTTCCGGAAAAAGCTTCTGCGTTTGTTTCCTTCGTTTAAATATACCGCTTGAAGCATACTCCGAGAAATTTATTTTATAACGTTGGAACAAAGTTATTGATAACATAAAGAATTTTATGAGGGATGATCTACATTATCATTCAATTCCTTCTATTAGCTCACACTCTCCCTATATATATCTTGTTCAAATTTTCAATCGTTAATAAAATACTTTCTATCCATCCAATCAAGTTCAAATAAATTTTTTTAAACTTGTAGTGGATGACACTTGATGTTAATACAGTTTTTTCAAATATTAATTCATTAATTAAATTTAAATGATTTTTTTTTTGCTTTCCTTTGGTGTATTTGGCGATTAATGCTTGCCGCCAATTACAGCCAAATGTCGCCAAAATTGCTTTTCGCAATTTTTCCCTTTCTTCCCTTTTATTTGAGCAGCGCATTGAAGGAATTGACTTTAAAAAAAAATTTTTTTATTATACTTGTTATTCAATAAATTAGTTCAGCACGTGATAGTATATAGTAGGTGACATGCATATGTTATGAGCTCCAAGCAAGCAACGTCACATATTTAAATTATAACACTAAGAAAACCTAAATTAAAAGAGAATTATGTATTTTAGTTATTTATTAAAAGAAAAACAACCACGTGGGAAGAACTGTTTGAGGATATTTGAATACGGTGAGGAATAGGGCTCAATTTCGAACAAAAATGGGCAGGAGCCCTAATATTATGATAAATCGATTAAAAAATGTAATGGCTGCAAAAGAATCGATAAATCATATCAATTGTTTATGTTCATTTTTATGGACAACAAAATGCTTGACCTTAATCTCAAATTTATTACTTTTTCATAAGAGCGTCTGTTTAGGGGCTCCAGCTAATATTTCAATAATCGTTAAAAATGAAAGAGTATAGATGTCGGGATCTGGTGATCTCTCGACCAATTTAAGCCTTAGTAAGGAACATGTTTAAGAACTTGAATTTCTTGCAGCAGGGCTCAAAATGTAGATATAGCGTTGGAATCCTTGCCTGAAGAACCTTATGTCGAAAAGTAATGGCATAATATCACTAGTTCGAAACGTATACTTTTCATGCATTAATAAAATAAGAAAGAAATGCCCAAGTACCAGAAAAGTATACAATCAACCATCTCCGTATACCTCGATCTGGAAACAGTTACTTATGTGCAATAATCTTTATGGTGTGGGAGAAATTGTCACGCAACATTTTCGATTACTCTTTTAAAAAAAATAGCAAAGATACAATCTTGAAATGTGAATCGATAAAATACCTACCTTATTAAATAAATCTAATAAAAAGGCTGAATTTTTATTTTTGTCTTAACAACTTTTAGTTATCTCTTTCTTTATAAAATAGTGTACCTCATTACGCTTAAATTTCCTTTCGTTGTAAAAGACAGGTTAGAAATATGTAATGGATTTTTTTCAACTCTCCAAGTTTATTCCGCAGAAACACTGGTAGCTTTAATTATAAATTTATTAATGAGATTGACAATTAAATCTTCTGGGGAGCTTAATAACATCCAAAAAAAACCACTTTTCGCTATTTTTAACCAAAATAATTTTTAATAAAGCCTAGTCGTTAATATTGGAATTGGAAAAGGGTTTCATGGAATTTTGTTAAAACATGCTGATTTTGAAACAAAACAAATAATTATATATGATGTATGAATATAGTACGCAATATTTAATTTACTCTTTCAGTAATCTTGGTTTATTAAAGGTATGCATATCTACAGGGTGGGAAGTAAAGACTGTTTTCACCAAAACAACTTTTAAACAAAGGCTCGTAGAAATACAAAAGTTAGATATCGGTATAGTAAAGTGATCATTATACGATATTTTTTTTGCCACCCACGTTTAAGTAGCTCAAACTAGAGCTTTTTTTATATTTGGAGAAAAAGAGGCGCCGTCCTCATCCCGGATTCGAACCAGGGTCCCCGCGTTTAGCCCGCGGTATCTTGACCAACTAGACGAATGAGGACAAGAACAAACGAAAGTTCTTATTTCCGGCAACGCCATCTATGGCAAAATGTAGAATTTATTGAACCTAATTCGGGAACCGAAATAGATAGTTGATTAATTAATAAAAATTATATAACGAAAAAGTATCTATTTTAAGAAAATTCCTGGCTTTTAAAACAATTTTCGAAGTTCAAGTATGAAATACGCTCAACTGGCACGCCATACAGTTCTTGATAATGAAACAAAAACAGACGCTTAAATAAACTAACGTAACTAATAACGAAACACCTACTAACGTACTGTTAATGAAGAGTATACTTGATAAAATATTTGATATAAAACATTTATACTATACGTTTCTGAAAGAAGATAAAGAATAAATGATTAATCGCTTGTTAACTTGATACACATTCAAGCAGTTTATTTACCGAATATACATTACTATATTCATTATTATTAATATACATTATTACCATTTATATACCGAATATTTATTAACAGAACCTACTATTCCCCAGTTCTTCATAAAGTGTCTTTATATAGATTTCTTTACAAATTGTTATTTATATCCGATATGTCCACCATTTTTTGTATATAAAATATACTATATTGACAAAATGTATACCACACCAAATACACTACACTCGTTTTGCACATCAAATGTAATATATTTTTGTACATTACTGTAACATGTTGTGAACATATGTAGTCAAATACTGGACCAACTGGGCCATTGACAAGTCTTAATTACCCTCGGAGTAGCTGCTGTGACGTCACCAGGGAGTTCCCATGATAATCGTAATGTATTGTGAAAAGGTCCGAGAGGCAGCGTGGAGGCGGCAGACCAGAGATAATTGGTGAAATCTAGTTGCAATAGTTTTAATGTGTAAGTGTAAATAGGTTGAATGCCGCATGTTTTATGGGTTCGATGAAGTCCAGATCAAGCTTATTATTTCTTTTTCTAAAATGTTATTTTGGATCTACGTTTGTTGGCTTACTTTCTTGTGGCCATGCCCGAGGTCGAAAGTGCGCTGTTGCATAAGGTTGTACTTCGAAAGTGTTTCCGGCGGCGGTGCCTATCGAGGAGTTCATCCGAAGACGTCTTATTGCATTGTCACCTGTAGAATGTACAGAGGCTAATCTGTTTCCTACGAACTCTACTAAAGGAAGCGTGAGGTGTACCCTTCTTCTTGCTGGAGTTTAAATAGCAACGCGGACTTAGTAGACGAAATAAAGATCGGAGCTCTGTGATGTATTTTTATGCTTGTGTCGTTAGTTAATTATAGTTAAGTAATAACCTAGTAATAGTTGAAATTTAACTAATTCGTAATAAGTTTAGATAAGACTGATACTCAACCCGTGTAGTGTTAAAGCAGGAATTACGGCGCAAGGATAGGCGCAAGCTCGGCAGTCAACAGAAACGAGATAGAAGGGGAAATGCTTCAGAGCGGTTCTAAATGAAGTTAAATGTTACTTCTGCAATATTTTGAAGCATTTTTAGAAGTCTGAAGATAAATGGTACTTCTGCAATATTTTGAAGTGTTTTTAGAAGTCTGAATTTAATCGTTATTGGTCCGAATGCTGTAACAAGCGTAATTCTCTAAGAGGTTAATATTAGAAGTCCCGGGGTTAAGATTTGCTTTTTATAGTTTAAATTAATTAGTATATTGGAATAGTTAATATTCTTGAATGTTTTAGTAATGAGCTGTATATGTTTCAATGAAACTACGAGCTGTCTCAAACGGAGTTAAAGATACTGAAAGTGGCAAGTCTTGAATCATTAATTGAATCTGATTTCGTTGAATTGAATGAACTATAAACGGAATAAGCGACTGTAACTCGAATGTATAATAAATACATGTGTTGAAAACCTTGTATTCTTTCGTAGCCAATCGCAAATCTCAACCCACGATATCTCATGTAACGAACTTTATCTAACCTAATTTTTTAAATAAGTTTAGTTGCTACTAAATGTTAAAAGTATGTAATTTTGAAGTAAGCAGAACACGCGTTCGTTACATTACATATATTAAATACCAAGTGCATTCTATATTTTTATACGTCAAATATAGTACATATCAAATATTTATTTCTCCGTGTACCCTATTTTTCGTCTGTCTTTTTTCTTATTTATAGATAGTAGTCAAAAAAAAAAATCTAGCGAGTAGAAAACTACTAAAATTGATATTTTACATATTTATAATCTACCATCGGAAACTAAGAATAATATATTTTGAAGAGTAAATTCTCAAGCATATTGAAACGAACTGCTGGTCGAAAACAAGGAGCGGAAATATTCAATAAGAATAAACTTTTCTTCACTGTTTTAAAATAAATTCTTCGGACTTGGTTTCATGCCGTCCATTTCAGTAAAGAAACCCAACGTAGGGACTGTTTCCCCAGAACTGCATTTCGTAACAATGACAAACAACATTCAGAATCCCAGTTTTACCACGGTTCCCACACGGATGTTTTCAAAAACCACGATGAGAACAAAACCACTGTATTCCACTGTGACCAATAAAATTGAGAAGAGGAGTCAAAATAAAACGCCAAACGTAAGCAATATTTCTTATTTTAATTTTCTCAACGGAATGAGAGGACAAGAACTCCCATGGATTTCATTCGTTCCTGGAGTAATTCTTAGTGATAAATATTTTACACGGGAGTCAGAATACATTTTCTCCCGTTTTATTTCCAGCTCCCAAGAGAACGTGTTTTTTTTTGTCGTCGTGAAGAGGCTTTCATCGTTTTCGTTTTGGATCACACATAGTGTCTGAAATTTTCATTTCACTCGTTTCAGTAATAGCACTTCCTCTTTCTGCTTCACTTCGATGGAGCGACACGATTTGGAAAAGCTGAAGAGAAGGAAGAGGCCACTGTTTTCGTTTTTTAACAAAAGCTTTTACGTTTGTTTATTCCTTCTCCGCCTGTTTGTTTATTTGCAGGTAACAACCAGAATGTAAGCTTTAAGAGAAACCCGAATTCTCTATTTCTTTGAACTGAAAATCTGTGCGTGCCTTACGGACAATTATGTTTTGTACAAATATATTCATGATATTGTATTATACTGTATTATTATCCAGGGAGAGCTTTTGGTCGGATATCAAAATGTCGTGGTGTGGTTTCCACTAGGCACCGTGAAATCCTTTTCCTTTAGAGTAATTCATCAGCTAATAGAATTATATAGCTACAATATTGGAATAATAGAGAAGCCCTAGGGATGGTTTTCATTTAGAAATATGACTGATAATGAGTTACAGAGCCTTTAGTATAGTTGGAAGAAAATTTGATTTCTTCTATTTGGCAACAACTTCCAATAATTTTTTGAGTTGATATATTCGACTACTTTTTAAATTCTTTACATAACTGAATGAAAAACATAATATTTACACTTTTTTCAGGAAACGATTATCGAACTTTCAGTTAGCACTGAAAGTGATGATTAGGATTTTTAAATACTCGAGATTAAGCTTTTTGCCTTTGATAAATATTAATGCATAATGATTAATGCATAATGATTAATGCTTAATGATTAATGATTAATGCATGATGTCAATAGAATGAGTAACCCCTATATTCTACATACTTTTTCCATACAATGTACGTACTTTTTTACTCTTGGTAGTTGAACCTGTTGATCTCAAAACCTTTAAATCTCGAAACTTACATACACCCTGAATTTTTAGCCTAAATTTCTACAGAGTGGCCATAAATAAGCGCACGAATAAGAAATTGCAAGATCGCAAAAACTACTATATCCAATTTGTTCAAACTTTGCAATTAAATAATAGGAATAATCAAATCTCCCTTTGTCAAGTGAAGGCAGAATTCTGCCTTCACTTGACAAAGGGAGCAGTTGGCTCCCGAAACGTCGTGTTTTTAAACCTTACGCCAGTGTCGAAATAACTGTTTGTTATTGTAAAATTTCTATGGTATTCTAATTCTAATGGTATTTCACCTTTATCGTAACGAATTAATGCATTGAAAAACTTGCCACGCCCTATTAATGTAGCAGAATTGTGTAGATTTCTTGCTATGATAAATTACTATCATCTTTTTATGCAACGATCTACTCACATTCAAGCCCCATTGCACACAATGACTTCAAGTAAGAAGAAAGATAAACCTTTATTAGAATGGCCTGCGGTAGCCATTGACGTATTCCAGGCATGTAAAGATGAAATTGTTAAGTAAACACTTCTCGCCCATCCTGTGTCTGGGGCAGCATTGTCTTTGGTGACAGACGCCTCGGCCATATCCGTTGGTGCCGTCTTACAACAGCGCGTTAATGAAGTTGTATAACCGTTAGCGTTCTTTTCCAGAAAGCTTTGTAAAGCTGAACAACGTTATAGCACTTACGACCGAGAGTTATACAGACTTTACGTTCCAATCCATCACTTCCCTCATTTATTGGTAAAGATATTTTTTTGTGCTCAAGTAAATCACAAATCTTTAGTCTATGCGCTTAAGCAGAAAAATGAAACTGCTTCGCCTAGACAACAGCGCCACCTAGATTATGTTTCTCAGTTCACAACTGATTTGCGGTATTTGCCTGGCGACAGCAATGTTGCTGCTAGTGCTTTGTCACGAATTTCCACTATAGACACAACTAGATATATCGATTATCAGGCTATTGCTACTGCACAAGAAAATGATGATGAACTTAGAAGATTGCGGGTGGAAGATAATTCCACGTTACAGTTCAAACCCATGGTGGTGAAAGAACCAAATATCGGTGTAGGGTGTGATTTCTACAGGAGTAGTAAGACCATACATTCCTCAAACATTTCGACGCTGCGTTTTTACATCGTTGCATAATTTCTCTCATTCAGGGATTGCTAATACAGTTGGCATGATAAGGAAAAGGTTTGTATTGAAGAATTTGAAAAAGATGTCGCTTTGTGGACAAAAACTTGCCTCGATTGCGAAGGCAGTTAAATTCACAGACATACTGAATCGCCTACAGGCATATTTCCCTTACCATCAGGTCGTTTTTTGCAAATACACCTCGACATAGATGGACCCTTACCATGCTCCAGAGGATATACCTACCTTCTCACGTGCATAGATAGATTTACAAGATGGTCAGAAGCTTTACCTATGCAGGATATCACTGCCGAAGCTTTTGCTCGTACCTTTTACGAGGGCTGGATTACTCGATTTGGTGTCCCTGAGCAGTTAACTGCTGATCAGGGGCTCCAGATGGAGAGTAATTTGTTTCAAGCTTTAACATGATTTCTTGGTATTCATAAAATACGCACAACAACTTATCACCCCAGCTCTAACGATATAGTTGAGAGATCACATAGGTACCTCAAGGCTGCTTTAAAACGCTATCATACAGAGCAATGGACTGAGATATTGCCCACCTTTTTTTGGGTATTCGTGCATCATTGCGCGGGCAACTCAGCGTTACGACAGCTGAATTAGTATATTGTGCCACACTCAGATTACTTGGCGAGTTTATTGATGGTACAAAACAGAATAGGTCTATTACTGAATTCGTTGCTTCATTAAAAGAAACAATGAATAATCTTAAACCCGTACTCACTCGCATTTCTACTTCTAAAAGTGTTTTATACATAGAGGTCTATTTATTATTACCCATGTTTTTTGCGCAATGATTCCGTGCTCGAAGCTCTACAAAGATCATATACTGGATCTTATAAGGTAACCTGGTAACCTAATAAGGTTAAACCTGCTTATGTATTCTCTGACGAAGAAGAATTTGTAATTCCTAGTGCTGTCTCTGCTGCCAACAACAATGATGCGTCGGAAAATAACAGTCTGATACTCATTGCACGACACGTTATGGTCGTAAAGTTGAATTCCACGTATAATTACTTTACTTACATCTTGGCAAGTTATTCGTGGGGGAAGTACTGTGGCGCAGACGTGGCGCTGGTTGTGAACGTCAGGTTTGAATAATTGCGACGCATGGCCATTATGGCGCATGTGTGGTATTTTCTGTTCAGAAGTTAAATACCGGTGTTTGATTAACTTGAACTCTCTTGCCTTTTTCTCTCCGCTCTGGCCCCTGAGTTTTGGCCGGCGTATGAATAGTTTACGATGCAGCTTCATTTGGAGTGTTTTGCTAACGTACCTGATTCAAACCGTTTAGCGTTGAGTTATCAGTTTTAGTCATTACCAGTATTAGTAGTGCCAAATAAGTTGTAATTTTTGTTGGATGAATAAATTGTATTTCGTTAGCAAAAGGTGAACTCATTTATATTCAACGTTATTTTGAATCTGATGCAAGGTATGCAATGTAAGCTTAGGGTCTGCTAATTAATCACTACTTTCCCCTTGGAATGGGGGGCGTGAATCCCCGGACAACGAAGCTTACTTGAAATGGCTACCTTTGGCTAAACGGAGTGCCAGGTGATCGATAGTGATTAGCAATAAATGCAAAATATTAACTATCATAATTGGCAACTTAACCAGCCTAATTATTTGTCGCAGGATTGTAAATAATAGCTGGGTAAGTGGTAACAATACATAGATATTTATTGATAACTAAGATGGACATTAAACACCATATTAATAACTGCAAATATGGGTGCAGTCCATATCTGAAAAGGGGCTTAACTTGTTAGAAGTCTATTACGTAGCTCCTCAGTATTCACCAATTTCTAACTACGAACTGAGCTTAACTTTCTATAGAACATTTGCCAAATTCACTTCCTAATCAACCATATTTACTATGCAAGTACAGTATGCTTCGGAACTTGCATATATATGATCATGCAAACTTTATAAACATGCAACATCAAACTAGAATTATGAAAAATACGACTGGTGCTTAAAGTGCTTATAACCTAATTTTTATCTGCTAATTGTTAAGGGAACACTTTTTGCCGAGAGATTGAAGAAGCGTGATAGAAAATGATATTCGTTTTTTACCGGGCTGTAAAGTCATCATTCAGCAGGAATGCATCGTAGAGAACGAAGAAGAAACCCTTAGTAGCGTTAAGCTAAGCGGCACTCTATGCAGACATTTCCCATCTTAGACTGGCTGCTGTTTAGCCGAACGCTTGCGTAACAGAAACACTTTACATCTTACACTATTTTCGTCTTATTAGATTTTGACACTTGTCAGTCTCTGCTCTTATCCAGATATTTTCTAAAACTTTGATTAAATTTTTCATCTTCGGAAGTTCTAGGATGGCGTCTCGACATCTGATTGGTTGTTGGTTTAGCCTATGAGGGACGTGTCTTGAGGTTTGATGCAAGGAGGTGCTATGGTCGCTTTGAGGAAAGGCAATTCTTGCAGATGTTTACAAGTTTCTTGTCTATTAATGTAAGGCGATTTTAAGGGGGTATCTTTGTAAGTCCGGGGCTTTGAAGATTTCGATTAGCAGGGTTTCTATTGTACTGACGCAACTCCAACGTGATAGGATAACCAGGCGCGGTGATCAAAACCAGGGCAGTCTTTATGCGTCTGTTCTTTACTTACGCCATAAAATCTTGGACTATTCTAGAGAATTTTATGTTGTACAAAAGGATGAGATAATTGTAGGAAGGGTATTATTCATGAAAGATCTTTTTGCCGCCGTTGCATTGTAAGGGAAAGTGATTGCTTTCTTTTATGGCTAAACGTAGGTGAAAATATACGAATTAAAACAAAACTTTGTTACAGGACGATCTTTCTGTAACAGCAGATACTTCCCTAAGAAGTAGTATGGAGTCAGAAAAAGTAAAGATGTAGACTTTCCGTGATACAATACCTTCATGAAATATCTATGAAACGGCATTCCGGAGATTCCACAAAAGAAAAAATATGAAGACTTTTAGAGTTGAAATTGCTTATTAAACGAACATTCAACGTTTGACTCACTGGCGTACTCTGAGGAGTGTTGATAGGAGTTGTAACACGCACTGCGATAAAATTTTTTTGCATGCATATGAATATATGGAGTTGTAGTTCTTTGACCGCCATCCGTTAGCGTACGCTGGGAGGTGTTGAAGGTGGTTGTAACATCCCGCCCCTCCATTGTAATAAAATTTTGTATATTCAACATAGGAATGTGTGAGTTGTAACTCTAGTCTTCCTCCAATTGATCATATAACCTCCTTACGAACTTTTTGCTCACGCCTATGCTTCCATCCTATGCCTATAAACACCTTATGAACTTTCTACATACGCCTATGCAAAGTACTGTATACACCCTGCCTTTGCAAATACCTTACCGTAAAACACCGTATAGTCAAAGTTTGACTATACGGTTGAGATTGAAATCCTTTCCCAAAAAATAAAAGGATTCAAAATTTCAGTTTTAAACTATGTTTACACTTTCTGTTTTGTTCGTTTTCCATTTCCTTATAATATAATGCACATTACCGGCACTGAAAAATATATATTATCCTTGTTAAAAAGAGTCCGTCATGGAATTCGAATTTAGTAAAATGTGAGCTGTTGCTTACTTTATCGTGGGGTGAGAGATTAAATGAATGGAATTACGTTCTAATGAATATTTCTTCAACTTAAAAATTTGATTTGGGCACGATGCAGAAAGTGAGCATCGTAAAAGAATAAAAAAAATTATATTAGAGCAGGAAATATTTGCAAATATATTCCAAAGATCTCTTTTTATACACATTTCTCTTTGTCCTTGCATTTAAATTACAGGTGAATGATTTTACCAGAAAATCTATGAATCATGTGGAAGCGAATCAAAATAACCATCTGTTTCGAACAGTAGCTTCAAAGATGACATTATATAAATGCAGATTTATGAAACTAACCACGAAAGTGACAGCATGTAAGCAAAAACTTGTTTAAGATAAACAAAAAAGAAGCTGGTGTCGAAACTGATGGGCTCTTGAGAACCAGCCACATAGGCGAAAAGAACACCAAATTACAACGCTTCAATTTTCATAAAGGCGAAATGTATTTCTTGTTTTTTGACCGATCCTATTAATAACTGTGACAGATGAGCTTTGATCTCAGTCGGGGTTTCGTTGCCATTTTATCTCATGGTCGTAGTTTAAGAGAATTTTCCTAATCACGTAAAGATGTTTACGAGATTGGGTGGACGAGTGAAGTCATCATTCTTCACTAAAAACGTCCTACGTTATCGGGTGGAATAATATATGTAAGCTACTAGGATATCTGTGGCAAGTCGATCAACTCTCAAAATGGTAAGTGCTCTAAAAATACGGATTTCGTGCTAAAGACTTGAAAACTTAATATAAATACTCTTTAATATACACATTCCCCACGCTTTCAATTTACTAATTTTCTATTCCATCGTCGAATATGAAAATGAAATATTCACTAATCGCCTCTTTGTATGAAAAATAGACAATATTTGAGGTAAACAGTTGCACGAAGATTTTCGAGACGTATTTTTAAAACAATTTTCAGGAATGAAGCTATGAGACAAAATAAAAACTTTTAATACTTAAATAACGTTTAGATTCGTCTATATGGGCATTCCTAAGAAGATGGTAAAATATGTTAAATGACTAATGCCAATGTACTTATTTATATTATGTTTAGAAAACAATTGAAAAATTCCGTTTTTGGGGAACACAACACACACATGCACAGAATTTTAGCAAAAACGAGGCTGAAAGCAATAAAATGTTGGAAAACAGAAAACTTACCATGCGTCACACATTTCTTAGGACGGATAACTAGGCAACGGAAATAGATTTGGCACCATCTTTATTGAAGTCGTTTGGTTGTTTCGAGATTCCCTTTTCTTCTTCGTAGATTCTTGGCCATATATTTAACAAATGTTTTGTATGATCAAACAAAAAAGTTGTGCTTATTTTAAAGTGCATGATCCGCTGTTGCATATTCAATGGTCTGTATGTTTCTTAAGTCTCGTTCGAGTTCACAGTTTCGCCATAAAGATGGTCGACAAGTTTCTCATATATAAACTTTTATGCACAAGTACTTCACTTCATGAATTCCAGGTGTTCTAATATGGTCTATTGGTCATCTAACGAACAGTAGGCCGTTGGAAATTGTATTTTGGGTGCAAAAAAATTAGTTGAATCTATTACGTTTCAATAGACTTCTGACAAACCGGTCAGTAATATTATATATAACTAATAAATGGTAAACAATCTTTGTTTATTATTTGGTTTCGGCTACAGTTCAGAGATAAGCAACAAAAATTAAGATTTTGTATTTAAATTACAGAAGGCCTTTTGATTTTCTCGGCGTTGAAATCCATTTTTTTCTAAGATAGAGTGGAGGGAGAAACAATTTCAATTTGTAAAATTGTGAAAGTGCTGCAGATCATGGTGGGGGGGGTAGTTACCCCCTTAGAATTGAAAGATTTTTATTTGGGATAAGAACTAGATTTTAAATTTAAGAATTAAATTGTTGATGAATAACTATTCCAGATGTCTGAACTGGGGGTCCTTAAGAAAATTTATATATACTCTGTTAAAAAATCCCAGAAATTTAAAATAAACAAACGGGTACTCTCCTTGAAAAAATAGTTCTCTCTGATTTGATTTTTTAATAATGATTTTATCAGTTACTGTATGTAATATGTTTAATATATTAAAAGGTCAAAGTGTTTATTTGTTCTGGGTTAACATTGGCAAAACAAAAATGCCCCCTCCTGTAATTTGTTCTAATCGCGCCCTTTATGTAGACTATGTTTTCCGACGAACCAGCGTACTAATAACTTTGCGTTTCTAAGCTAGGTGGTGGTGTAACTCCGTATTTCTGTGGGAAAGTGTATATGGGACAGATTGATTGCTCAATTTCATCCCGAAAATATGAACATGAAAGCTACTTAAGAAGTAAAGAGATCACTAAACATATAATGGTGTATTATACAACATAAAATAATCGCAATATTTTATTTAATTAATACAAATGTACTTAATTAATAAATTGCCGAATTTGTTGACAAGGATCTACAAACAAGCAATAGGAAGCTCGAAACAACTAAACAATTTTCATAAAGATGAAGCCAAAACTACTTCCGTTGTCTGGATACAAATCTTAAAAAAATTCTTAATAAGTGATAATATTTTTTCCCTTAAATTTTATGGTTTTCTGACTTTTTCGAAAAAATTCTTTGTTGTCGTTATCCCAAGCAAGGGATCTTTCAGTAATTTTCTCTCTGAGTAAATGCCGAACCGTGAAAAAGTACATTGGTATTAGTCCACTAACATTTTTGAATATACCCTGAGGA
>QLNU02015270.1:33150905-33167367 GCA_006491805.2 Dysdera silvatica
TGCCATTTAGTATGTAATTAGTATGTATGCCATTTAGTATGTATATTAGTACTTAAGCGTGGTCAACTGTATTTCTGGTATTATGTATTTTGTCAATGCAATATACACTTCGGTATATAAACAACTTTAGGCTTAGTATTGTGATGCATTCTTTTATGATTGTAATATGCAGAAGAATTTTTAACAACATAGAAATTCTCTATATTTCGAAGTTTTGGTGAATTCCGTGATTCGGAGTCTCCGTTCTCGTTGAATAAAAAACGGTTTCTATATTTCAAAATTTAATGCGACCTTCAAATTTAATATATATGAAGATGTTACTATACTATGTGAAAAGTTTTACAATGATTAGGGCTATATTTTTGAGCAAAGGTTTGATTATTAAAGATTTCGTATAACTATTATTAATTAATGATTTGTATTTTTTGAATTAGCACTTCGTTCGAAAACAAAATCAGAAATATTCAAACTCATTTCATTTTGTAGGTGTGGGTAATATGTGTTTCCTTTCCCTTTTCAAATAATTAATTCCCCTAGTAAATGAGAAATTCATCAATTTCTTTAAATAAACCATTGCACTTTTATATGGAAGAAATTAAATGACAAGTGAACAACTGACGTAGGGAACACAACTAATTTGATTTGAATTGAATTGAAGTTCAAACCCCTTTCATTGAATATCAAGCAACATATATCCATTTAACGCCAAATTTTATATGTGAGTGTTGTCTGCTAATTGAGACCTCACCATAATTTATTAACTACCACACCACTGCTTCAAGCAAGATAATCTATGTGATTAATGATTCTACTATCTTTATACTCTAATCTGTGAGTTCTCCTTTAACGTTCTTATGTAGGATAAGAATTTCGCTTATTACACTATTCAAGATCTTATCAGTCAATGCGTTGTGGCGTCAACTCAACGTTCTCTGGTTTAATTTCTGATAGAGTGTGGTAATTATTTTATGGCTAAAAAATAGTGTAGTTTGAGTAAAAGAAATAACTTATCATATAGAAATTTTTATAAGATAAACTATCAAAATAGAAGATAATTTCCGTCCACTCAATATGGAGGAAGTCCAAATTTTAAAGAAGGGAGGGGAATACGTTACAATTATTTCCTTCTCTCCTTGTATACACCACCAATGAACTTTAACTTTAAGGCAGTGTGTCATTCTTTGCTAAATTTGATGTAAACATATGTGAAAAAATTGAATAAAAATATTATTTTTTTTATTTTATATACACTTCAGCTTATGGGATGGTTCGTCAACATGATGGAGCTTCTTAAAGCAATATACATGAAACAGAATATTTGTTGACCAAGAGAGAATTGGTTAGTGTTGCCACAAATGTTTAACAAAGCATTAGCTAAAAGACGTCAACTCGCAACGGCTAATCTAATTAATTTTAATTATTGTTTCTAAATTAAAGGTTTTTTCAGCACCAGAATCTTGAATAAAGATAAAGGAACAGAATATGAGAAGAATTTGTAATTGGATTAATACATGATGCCCAGTGATTTGAAACCTTACTTCATTAGATTAAAATTCTGAAAAATTTCCTACACTTTGTTCTCAGTAACGTAATATTAAATACAGTTAATTGTGTATAAACTTTTGCTAAGAATTTTCGTCGTTACCTGAGCTGAGGCAAAAACTAAGAGTATCCCCCAATAATACTGATGAAACTAATCTAGCGGGAGAATAAAAACAAAATCCCATTTACAGATAATGAATTAAGACTTTCGGTTGTCAAAGACAGACGTCAGCTAGTAATGAGTCTTTTGTTCGGCAATAAACTGCTATATTAGCAGAGTTAGCGTCTCTTTTGCCAATATACGTGCTAAAGAACGTTGTCATTTATTGAATTGATGTTTATTTTAAGAACGGGTAGATATAAAAGCGGATCAAGTTTTAATTAATTTTATCTCACTCCAGAACAGGCAGTCTCACGACGCTGTTATTGAGATTTCCAAAATGTATTTAATTGCTATGGCAAGGTTTATTGACAGGTAATTTAAAGTAGTTAAACAGCTGACGTAAATAGAAACAGATTAGCAATACATTTCCAGAAGAGAAAAAAAACAGTGATATTTTCTATTGCATGGGAAATCTGCTTAAAAGTTAGAACGAAATCCCTCTTTTTAAGTAGTATCGATCAAAAAGATCAAGGTGACTTGCAAAAGTAAAAGGAATTATGTGTATATAATTGGTAGAGGGCACAATTTGGATGCAAGAGGGTGGGGGGTTAAATACCGCTAAACAAATTTTTTGTCTAAAATGACGTCTATAGAAAATCGCATAACTTCTTCATCAGGGGATTTCAGATAATACCTATTTCAATACATTTTCTCCTACTCACGGAAGAACATGGACATCCCTCTGACTTTCTTTGTCGACTGATGTCAGTTGATGATGGTGTTACGAAATGAAGCCGTTGTCAGTCACCGCGCAATCACATCCCACAGGTATTGATGGTGGATATAGAGGACGAAAGCGGACCAGGAAAGCAATACCGCATGCCGAGCATAGAAATAAATGTTGGACATTGTCCTGTTGAAATATCGCCCTAGGCAGACAGACTATAGTAGGATGATCCAACTCATTGCACTTGAGGCCATCCTTTCACGGCCTTCAGAAACGTCTAAAAAATATCATAAAATCTTACAAAGTTAAGTCTCTTTGCTGTTTTAACCCCTATATAATTATTCATATAATCTTTCTTTGAAGAAACTATCTTGTCGTACATATACGCATTTAAACAACAATATCAATCAACGTTTATTGGCGTAGTGATACCAACGCCGATGGTATGGCGTGATTAGATGGTGAAACGTTCGAAAGAAAATAAATATTTCTGCCTTCGGTGGGACCTGAACCCACGACCTTCCACTTGCCGGGCGGAGGCTCTACCCACTGAGCTACGAAGGACAATATATAATCTCTTTACGAACGTATATATATTGTTGCCAGTTATTTCGCAGAATGGTGTAGTACATAGACTACTATTTAAACCAAATTGCAAAGAGACTGGTATTAAATTGATCGAAATGCACGTTGCAGCATATGCATATATTTTATATAAATCGAACACTACGCAGATCAAATTAAACAATAATATAAATTAATGTTTATTAGCGTAATGATACCAGCGCCGATGGTATGGTGTGATTAGATGGTGAAACGTTCGAAAGAAAATAAATATTTCTGCGTTCGGTGGCAGAATATTTATTTTCTTTCGAACGTTTCACCATCTAATCACGCCATAACATTGACGCTGGTATCACTACGCCAATAAACGTTGGTTTATATTGTTGTTTAATTTAATCTGCGTAGTGTTCGATTTATATAAATATACGCATTTGTTCATGAAAAGAATGTGCACATGTTCGAACTCACAATCCGAAGTGAACAATCAAATATATATGTACGGTGCTCTTTAAATACCTTGAGTACCAGTATCAAAATCAAGTTAACATTAAAGTACATACATTTTTTCATGTATTTAAACATATATTAAAAACAATAATGGTGCATATTAAATACATAGCGAACATTTTAATTTACGATATGGAAATTTACTTCCATATGCGGCCCGCGAGTTTCAAGTCGAAATTGTCATATGGCTCACTTGCCGTGAAAAATTGGATCATCTTGGTCTAAAGGAAAGTAAGGTAAATACACCATCTTTCTATACGTGCGCGATGTATTTCTGGTACTGGTGTACGCAGAGGTATGGATGGGGTTATTATCTCCATTGAGGTGAAATTTTGTATATATAAATATGAATATAGGGAATTGTAGCTCTGTAACCTCACCCTCCCTATTTAAGCCTACAAGTCCCCTTATGAACTTTCTTCGTACGCCTATTAATGTACTTCTGGTTATTGAATTTAACCCAAGTGCGTGTGCGGTGGAAGCCTCACTAACACGGTGTTGTCCAGTCTAGCCCAAAAAAATTAGGAAAAAAGTATTTTTCGTGAGGGAAAAAAGATATCCGGACAGAAAAGAAAAAAAAGGCAGATCGTCATGGACAGCGTATGAATACGTTTCAGCGAAAGACTTGAAAGGAGTTTCCTTGAGAGGTTCACTTCAAGGAGCGGGTAGAATAAAAAGCAAAAATTCGCGCAGACGAGCACAATCTAATAATATTATTCCATCACACGAATGACCCTGCAACATTCACGTGCTATTAATTCACAACATCACCCCTGGAGTGTCCTAACCTACCATCGCCGATTAATTTGGAAAGAAGAAATCACTCCATCACCTTCAGAGGGACACCAGCCGGCCTCACCGATCCGGGAAATTTCGGGGCATCTTCACCATCAGATCTTCTACTACGACATTGGAGAAAGGACATCCCAGTTGAAGAACGATGTTAGGAAGAGGCCAATCATCAGCGCAGCCCTGGTTTTTACTCCTTACTCTGGTCCGCTACCCATAGAGAGGGATCTGCAGATTAATGCCACTCCCACTTGATTGCAAGCCAGAACCATACCTCGTCTTGTCGTTATGATGAAAAATATCAGATAGGGTTAATAACTTCAGTGCTACCGAAACAATACAGAGTTCCACCAGGAGATTCCATAATCTCAATACTGCTTATGATACCATCACGCCCAATGTGAGATGGATATGATATTGCAGAATGCCTCATTCTGGGTTCTGTCATCAATAATATCTGTGATCAAGAATACAGACGTCATAGTGTATGTGATTCAATCAACTTACCAGAAAACAAGATTTGTTCACATTCGGCATTCCATCGCCTTCGTTCTTGCCAATATTGGATCATTTGATGTTTATGGTGTTAAATAAAGGGGATTCTAAGAAATGGACGGCGAGTTATAAGCACTCTCTCTGCTGTAATCCGCAACGAACAGTGCTTGCTGTCATCTCTTCACGTATTACCATACTTCATTGTCATCCTAATGTTGGGAATGTTGTTCCACAATCTGTTGTCAATACCATATGGTGAAGATACCTCTTGGATTTTTCTCTCTTGATTGTCAAATTTTGCCCTCCAGACCCTTTAGAATGATGTGCAAAACATTCTTATATCCATTAAAGCCATATTCGTATAAATTTACTCACGCTTCGCCCAATGCTTTAAGCAACATCGCGGTACGAGAAACGGATCCTCTGAGTCCAACCTCCACTTTTCAACTCCATCAGTGAAGCCCTTCATTAACCGCTCCGTTAAAGACGTTCGATTCTTTGAAGAATATTGTAATATTAAGCCATGGAATCAATGTTACATCTCCTCTCATATTGTAAATTCTGCACATATTTGTATGATTCACACACATATAGTTATTCATATGTTCATTCATACACTCATATTCGCATGTGTTAGAGTCGAATGTATCACATTTATGTGCGAAGTATATAATTTGAGATTTATTTTGCAGCTTATTCTAACCAAAAGGCATTTATCCGTTTGCTCAACCATTTAGCCCATTTAAATATCTCATTTTGTCTAATCTCTGCGATAAGTGGGACTTCATGATTCCAGCTCAAATATTTGGTAAACGTGACACGCCAAACGTTTTACTGACCTCTTCTGGATGTTTGTTCGATGGTCGATTTGTATGCAGTAGGAATTTTAAAAGCAGTTACCACTGAGTAATAGTGAAAGAAATCCAGTTACAAGTTTCGCCTGGCGGAAGTATTGTCTTTAAAGGCAGTCTTCAAATCTCTGCTGAAACTATTTTTCAGAAAAATGAAATATTATTCTTGGTTTAATTTTTTATTCATTTTCATTTCTCGAAATTAATTTCCTTACCATTAATTCTATCTTCATTCAGGTTGATATGCTTTCTACTTCAAGTTCTTTATGCGCTGAATAAGTACCTGCTTTCTGTTTGACGTACAAGAACGATTAAAATCATGTGGCATCTAGGATTTATGGTTTTCCAAGGAATCAAAAACTCAATTAATTCCGGAATAAAACCTAAAACTACAGATTAATGGAACAAAACGAAAGCTTTATGTGTCAGTTAGAGCTCAAAACTGAACTTTTCGTGCCGTAGACGAACACTATGCTGATCAAATAGATAGTATTCGCTTACGGCACGAAAAGCAGGCGAACGCTATGTAAAACAAACAGATACCCAATTGCTATGGAATCTTTCAAGCGCCGTTTCCAATAGATTGTTTAGTACCGTTCTAGAAAAAGGCTATTCAGGACGATGATAATATCAGCGTCATTAAAAACTAAATTTGATCAACTTGTTGATTTGTACGAATCCCCTCTATCCCCATTGTCTCATATCGCATTTTAATATCAATATTTTCTTAAACTATATTTCAAGTAGCATTTTTAAGTGTTTAATTACGTGTTCTTGCATCTGGCCTCATTCTTATTTTATCTGCAAAATGGTTCCTAAAGCTAATTTGAAAGTAACGTGTATATAATGTCCTGAAACAACTCACTTGGCTTATTTACCAAGGGTATATTTCTAAATAATGGTTAAGCCCAAAACATATTGTGCTGCACGTGGCGGCCACATATTATATACTGGCCTTCCTAATCCTATATACAAACACTGGCCACCACTACATTGAATGACGGATTTCTGGGAAATAAGATTCGCTCAAATTATTTCGACTTCAAAATTTAGAAGATTGTAAACGAGGTTTTGTCTAATAATCATAACGAAATCACGTCATTTATAACCATGTCGTGTTATATTAAAATGTTTTAATGTTTAATGTTTTATTCAATTACAGGAGCCGTCTCATTTAACATTCTCCATTGCTCTATAACAAGCTGTCCTTCGAGCATAGAACAAAGGACTGATTTCAGTGTGAATGTCATAGACACACAAGCAACGCGAGCGATACAAAATAAAATCAATCGATAGTTTTGATATCGGAAATCTTCGAAATATGTCCTGTTAAACTCAATATCCCAAACACCACGTGACTAATTCGGTGTGATAGGGAAACTTCGCACTAAAATTGAAGTCTGAAAGCTTCTGTCTCCTCCCCTTCTTCTTCTTCTTCTTTGGGCCGAAATAAATGCGCGCGTCTCCCTGCTCCTTAAAAATCCACGCATTAATTAAATTTACTCGCTCGTGTTATCCGTGACCGTCAGAATCCCAGTCCCCTATCCGAGGACGCCACAGAAAGTGTAAAAGAGTGTATCAATATTTAATTTAGAATCGTTTTATCGCGCAACCCGCTCTAAAATACGGGACGATCTATGACTCTCATTTTTAAAAGCGATAAAGATGGCTAGCTGTAGTAATTTATTGTTCGAATATTTGAAGTAAATATGCAAATGCGGAAGAATTTTCCGACATAAATCGCCAAATTTTTGGACAGCGGTGAAAAAGGAAGCCATTATACTAAATCAGTTTTATGTTAGTCATGGTATTTAATATTTAAGAAGGATTTTTTCCTTAAAATATGCCCTCTTGATCTATCAAGCATGTATCTATGGGCTTACTGGGAAGTTGGAGTAAAGCGTCTATAAACTTTAAATCAGCAATTTTTATTTTCTGTAGACAGTAATAAAGTATAACACGTGCATTTTTTTAATAATTTTAGTTTAAAAGTAAGCAAAGGCCATAAACATCTAGTGTGTATGTCTCTGTACATATCAAAATAAGAACTAATGAACGATGGAAGTGTCTATGCATTCCCTTTAATTATACAAGAAAAGAAGTCAGAGCTAGCTGACTGGTTGGTTGGATGGGTGAGTGGATGAATGGACTGGTACCAGAACAAGTAATAAAGAAGATATTATAAGTAAATACCATTAATCATAACGTGAATATAAATACTTTTATATTATGAATATAATTACATTTTTATATTATGAATATAAATACTTTTATGTTATGAATATCAATACTTTTATATTATGAATGTCAATAATTTTATATTAGGAATAAACTACTCTGTACTCTATACCACTCTATACTATAACATGAATAAGTTCTATATAAACTATTTAGTAACTTTAGTTTATTATCGGGGTAAAATATTAAAAATCAAAATATTATTATTATTATTATTCAATATGAGCACGGAATGTATTTATTTTGACGACTCTGATATCGATCCTCTGATATCGATTCTTCCCAAGGAATTGAGATATCATATGCATTTCCCTAGGTTCTGGACAGTTCGAAGTGGGGCAGACTTTTGAAGTTAGTATACGTTATTTTGGTTATTCATATTGTAATCAGGTGATTTTTAAGAATTCTCAGGATTGCATCGAAATCTTCTATTACTGTGGGGACAATTTTCCCTTTTTTCCCCCATAACCCCGTGTTTATTGTTATAATTTTTCCTATTACTCCTGGTCATTGAACACCACAAGCGATAGGAGATTTTGTCCTTAAAAGAAGGGGTGTCCGTAAAAGAAGGTATTATTTTGAAGGACTTTTTTGCCGAAGAATTGTTATTTGACTGTTAAAATATGCTGACCGTATTTAAGGGTGTCTTTTAATCCTTTGTAGGGCACTGGGTGAATAATTTCCCCACCATGTTTTTTTTTTTTTTAAGAATGGCACGATTGTACTGAGAGATGAAGTTGGAAACACGGGGAAAATAATTTTTTAGTTAGATAAACGTACGTCCTACAAGTTTTGGCACCAACTCCGCCAGTTTCTTCTTAAAAGCTTGTTGACATAACTGAAAGCAAAAAGCGGGAAACTATTATCCCACGGCCCATCTGAGACCACGCAAACATCTACATGTTTGAAAGTTTAGTTTTTCATGTTCATTTTAAAATATAGCATCCTTAAAAGGGTTTTCTGAATCTGAGTATCTGAAATTATGTATATTTAGCTTTATATTAAACGTTGAATTAACAATTTACAGCTATTCATTATGTAAATTTAATCAAGTTTACCCTGTGGGTGAAACCTCTAATTTTTCAAGGTGAAAAATTGTAGTAAAGTTCTGGATTTTTAGCTCTATAAACGGGGTTTATATGCCTGCCAAGGGTAGGTAACACGGACGTAGAAACATTTCTAAATACTTACTTTTTATTTTTAGATAATACTAATAGTAAAGATGTTCTGCGCATGTAAACAAGTCACGGCACATATGAACTCCAGTTGGTGATGGAGTATCATTTGAAAAATAGAACAATTGAATAGGGTTTCAATAGGTTTTGCTCGTTAACACCCAGGTACACCTAAATCATTATCGGAATTATGAACTTTATTTTAAATTTTAATTAACTTTTAATTATTTATATATTTATTATCTTCTTATTATTGTTTTATTTTTTATGGTTATTTTATATTATATAATTATTTATTTATTAAATTTAATTATATATTAATATATACTTTATAATTTATAAATTATTTTATATAATTCTTTATTATTTATTTATTAATTTAACTTTTAAATATATGTATATATTTTATTTATTTCTTGATTTTATTTATTTAGTACATTTATTATTTAATTAATTAAATTAAAAACTTTAATTTAAATTAATGTCTATCAATTTTTGATTCCATAAAATCGATGTTCATATATTTTCAATTTATAAAATAAATATATTTTTATTCTTCAACAATTTTACTTCATGATTGTAAACGACAAAATTGTTAGTTTTTACTGAACCACATCTAAAAAAAATTAGTCCACCCCAAAAAAAATCCTGACTACAGTCCCATATAAAGGCATCAATTGGGTGTGGGGGCTTTGGGGACTAAATGCCCCCAGACTACGTTGCATTTGCGTACATTACACGTAACATACGAAGGTAAGAGATTTTACCCCACCTCAAAAAATAAATACAGCCAAGTGTGTCCTCCCCCCCAATCTTGGATATACTACTGGTCAATAAAATTTTTGCTTTGCGATTTTTACTTTATTAGAAAAGCAAAACAGTAACAATACTGAAAAGGCAGATGATTGTAGAGTCAATATTAGTGTAGTTAAAAAGTAGGAAATTATTATTCCAGTGAACAACACAAGAAGTGCATAGTGCAGGAAGGGCACTGGGATAATAATTTCCCTCCCTAAAAAAGTATGAAAAAGAAGAAATAAAAAAAACTTTTAATTCATGTTCATGGGTACAAAAATTTGTCAAATACCCTCTATTATAGAGGGTATTTGACAAATTTTTGTTTTAAATAATCATGCCCCAGCCTTTACACTATAAAGGGTTAAGGAGGTTTTACTGTATTTGTACAATGGCAACAAATGATAACGAATCTGGTCAGTATTTACCCATACGAGCTGATATTCATTTTTCATTTGTTTCTCCCCATTGAGATCCTCCTAATCATTGATATCAATTGATATCACTTCCTAAATTCCCAGCCCGAAATTGAAGGTTGACTTTGCGGCCAAATTAATCTGCTTCAATCACTCTTAAAATATTTGCCTTGATATCATCCGAATTGAAGTATTGATATCTTCTAGCAACTAATTTCTAAAGTATCTGAGGTTGGTTAACACTTTCCGCAAACCGAGTACTGAGATTAATTTCAGTTCATGTGAAAAGTCATAATTTCGCTTATAATTTCTCTAACGATCTATTACAAGAATCAGAGTTTTGATCTTACTTATGTAGTTAAAACTTTAATTATTATTATGCTACGGTATTACTAACATTTCGATTCCTTTGGAAACAGTCATTCCATAAATGATCAAAAGATCATTTATGGAACAATGATTTCGATGATTTTAATCATCATTAAATTATGAATTTTCATGCATGGGTTGAATTTGTTTCATGAAATCAAAATGCTTGATTCTTTTATTTATTATCGATTGATAAATCAAATCATTATTGCCTTTAATAAGGGATTCAGCGGGTGACTAAATTTTACAAACCACGTGTTATCTCGGCCGGTCTTGCCAGATTTTGTTATGGATATCAGAGTTGTCGAATTTTCTGGGATGGTAATATCAGCCTCAAGACCAAAGTGGATACAGAATGACAAAAAACAGAACCACGTAACCACCTGTTCACTAAGGAAACTTAGCTCTCTACTACAGGACTGTAGAAAGGCGTCTAGCTCTCTATGGTACATAGTAACTTAAACCCGAATTTTCTACACTTTTGAAAGAATACTTTACTTTTACGCCACTTTGACAACAGGACATGAAGTTACCAACAAGCTCCAGAAGGACATTAACAGAATATCAACAAGACAAGAAGTTGCCAACAAGTTCCAGAAGGTTATTAACACGATATGAACAAGGGAAGAAGTTACCAAAAGTTTCAGAAGGAAAAGGATAGGACATCAACAGGATAAGAAGTTAACAATAATTTCGAGAAGGATGTCAACAGGTCAAGACGACGCCAACAATTTGGAGGTTGGATATATTGAGATGGAGTTGGTGAAGGAAGAGTAGTAGATAGAGGAGATGTTATTGTGGAAACTGGTGTGCCGAGGTGGGGTGTTAAGGGAGAACTATACTTTAAAAAATCGGCAAGGGTCTCAGCCAGATCATATGGATGAAAAAACGTTCCATTTGGAGTGATGAGTTTCGTAATTTGAGACTTTCGTCCGAACAATTTTTTGCGGAATTTCCATATAGAGCCGTCTTGGGTGGAAAGGTTATTGATGATGTCTGACCAACGAAGTTGAGTAAAGGAACGAATTTCTCTAACAACATGGTTTCAGAGGGTAGAGAAAGTGCGTTTGTCGTTGGGGAAGTGGGTGCGTTGCGCAATTTGGCGTGCGCGATTTCTTTTACGGATGAATTCACGAATGTAGAGGGGGGAAGGAGGGAGTTTTGTGGAGAAATCAATGGAAATGAGGACGATAAAGTGATCAGAGTGTAGTTGGTCACCGATGAAGATTTCTGCGTTAATGGGGTGAAAATTAGAAATGGAGAGGTCAATAACATCTTGACTGCGTATTGTAGAGTGTGTGAAATTGGGTGGGGGAATAATGTAGAATGGGTTTTGGTTGAGTAGGGTAAAAATTCTATTACCACGGCAATTGGTGGTGGAGGAATTCTAATAGGGATGTTTTGCATTGAAATCACCAGCAATGAGGATAGAGGTTGAGTTGTTAAGAAGGGAGGAAATGTCAGGGATAGGGTGGGGTCCATTAGAGGAGCAATAAAATGAGAAAATGTTGAGTGGTCGATTGGAGTTGTCGAGAATTTGTATTCCCATAACTTCTGAACGTTGCATGGGAGGGGTTGGTAGTGGAGAAGCTGTGAGGTTGGATTTGTAATAGATTGCTTTACCACCACAACGACCTTGACAGCGAAAGAGTTGAATAGGACAATCCTCTCGGGTGCAAGTGTAATTTGGGGTATTGTGCAAAAGATGTTAAGGAAGTTTTCTTGCAGCAGAAGAATGTCAGCATTTTCGTTCATAAGGAAGTCGCGAACATCATAGATTTTGTTCGTAAGCCCAGTAGCGTTAAGAAAAACGATATGGAATCGGGTGGGGCACCTAACCGGAAGGCCGGTGACGAATGATGGCTTGTAAAGAGCGACTGATGGTGAAGACAAACTTGTTTAGAGTTGTGGACATGAAAAGGTAGGAGTTTTCAGGGGGAGAATTAATGAATGCATGGAATGCGTTTTGAAGGATTGACCCTATGTTAAATAATAAGCCCAGCAAGACAGAATCACCGAATTTAACGGAATGGTTATGTTAGAAGTAGCCGCAGCGTCAAAGTGTTGGACTTGTATGATGATGTGGGTGGCGTAGGCAGTGTTGTCGTGATGGGGCTTCCGAAATGAGTGTTGGAGAGGTTGATATGGGAGGGTGAAAATTGGGGGAATGGCAGAAGACGGAGGGGGCGGAATAGGGGGAGCTGGATTTTGCGAAATGAGGTAAGGAAGTTTAGATGCGCACTAGCGGCTTGTAAGTAGGATGGACAACCCCTGAAATTTTTCAGGATGTGGGCCTTGGTAATTGGCACATGTAGCGGGGGCGGTCCTGGGTTTTATACAGTTTTGGGTGCAGTGATCACTACCACATTTAACGCAGCGAGGGACAGAGTGGCAGTTGCGTTATCCATGTCCGAACCCTTGGCAAAAATAACACTGTAAGAATGGTTTAGCAGGAGACTTCAGCGGTTCAAACGGAAACTTAGTAGGGAAAATAGTCTATAGTATAAATTAAGACCCAATTTGTATTTCATAGTGACATCGTAAAGGGGCATTGGAAGCTCATTTTTACCCCTCATTTGTCGAATTTCTGAGATGAGAAGGTAGAAGTTGTTGAGTTCAGATAAGATGTCGTCTGCCGGAGTGCATGAAGGAAGGCCCCTAAGTACGGCTTGTGACTTGGATTCGACGGAAATGTCCAAGTAAACGCAACTGATCCCTGAATCTTCCAGAAATTTGTAGTAATACGATGGTCGGCGATGGAATGCGTGATTATGGAGTGGAACTTAGGTCCGGTAATGAATTCGTACGATCCAGAAAGAAGAGGACCGAGTTAGATAAGGGGAATGTCCAGGGGCATAAGATTTGGGGTATGTGTTGGGTCGGTCGTACGTTGGTAGAGGCGGGGGCGCATAGACGTAGAACTGGTACTGGGAAGGACATGGTTGTTGATATGGGCTGGTTCAGTGGAGTGCAATTCATGGGGTGCCCTCATCAAGAAATGGAGAGGGTAGTTGCAGAATTGCGTGTCTGGCGTGGAAAATATGCCTCAAAGGCTCAGCTGAGTCTGTCGATGAAGTTGACTCTGGCGCAGAACTAGCAGGAGAGGCCTGGTTGCAATTGGTTGGCGAAGGATGGGAGGTAGAGGGAGATACAACGTGAGGTAGGCCTCTTTATCTGAAGTTCATTTGTTAAGTATTGTTTGGATTTTATCTCTTTCGTCTTATGGTAACAATATTGTTTTGTCTATGCTTCTCCAAACGCATAGGGAATTAAATTAATGTATTTCAGCAAATTTCTGTCCTAGATCTGTCACTAACCCATTATTTAATACTAGTAAAATTTCGCAAGAACTATATACTACTTCTATACCAGTGAAAGGCTCACACAAATAAATCTATTCTGAGTTTCTAAAGAGACCAAACACACAAATAAACCGACTATTACCAAAATCACAAATATGTTCCTAAATATTGAACTTTTCATTTATACTTGTAAAAGACCTTAATAAAGAGATGGTCTAAAAGTGCAAGATTTCTAAAGCCAATTATAAATAAGTTACAGGATGCAAAATTACATTAACCTAAACTATTGCTTAATCCTTTATTCACTGACGTAACTTTAAAATCCCTCAAATTTAGTTGTGCATTTAGTGAAAATTACTTGTTTTACTTTTCCAAAAAATACTTGTTTTACTTTTCATAAAAATTACTTGTTTTACTTTTCATAAAAATTACTTGTTTTACTTTTCATAAAAATTACTTGTTTTATTACTTGTTTTACTTTTTATAAAAATTACATTTTTACACCTACTGAAAATAACTTGTTTTATATTTGTGGAAATAACTTGTTTTAGGTTTAGTGAAAATTATTTGATTTATAAAATTATTTGATTTACATTTAGTGAAAATTACTTATTTTATATTTAGTGAAAATGACTTGTTTTACATTTAGCGAACATTACTTTAGATTTTATGAAAATTACTTATCCTTTATTGACTGATAACTTTAAATGAAAAGTATGCTTTAGATATTGGGGTAATATAATTATTACCCAAATGTGAAATTCAAATATTTAAAAGCTTCTATATTAAAAATCCTTTTAAAACTTTAGTAAATGAAGTGTTAATTTATTAGATTAACCTATTAAAGATTTGCACTTTCAGTTCCATTTAAAGATATTTTCCACCTTCTACGCAAAAGATGTTTGCATGAGCCCAATAGAAATATTTAACGGTGCTTCCTTAGCACCCTAAATTTCCCCTAACTTATATATCCCTTGTGTTCATTGCAGATATATCTATTGTTTCTCTGAATGGCTCTTCGGAGTGCATCGGAGGTGTCGTTTGCAGATGGGTACGGCCTAAGTACCACCAATCAGACCTGGCTGAGAAATGTTTATGTAGATACGAGTGATTCATTTAAACTCCCATAAACTTAATGTCCGTTGTTTACTTCCATAAATTCAGACTAGAAATAAAATATTTAAATTCATTTTTAATACAGCCTTTTTGCGTGGATATGTGCACATATGAAAGTCTTGGATAATTAAGCCTACTTTTCAGATCGTACATAAAATCAGTGATATTTACTGAGTTACGTGTATATCATTTATATACATTTATTTCACTTGATGTTTCGTAAGTCATGCTTTCGTCAGGACATCCGATCGGAAAAGTATTAAAGCAAGACGCAATATAAATAAATATATCTATATAGCAAACATTCCGCAAAAGCACCGCATATCTTACGTTTTTACCATGAAAGCTTGGTGTTTGCGTGTATATGAGAATATTGGAAAAATTCGCCGAGTGAACGGCACTGTATTTCCAGATAAATTTGGATCTGGATCTGTTCCGACCATCATCTACCCGACAGATCACCTGCCTAAAACTGGTCGCTAGACAGTACAGATTCCGGGCAGTATATTTTCCCACACAAGTTCGACAGCACCGTTTCCAGACAATACTCTAGCCCGACAGTTCAGACAACCTGCAGCACCGACATATTCAGGGTAGGACCGTAGTGTAGAACTCGTAGTCGTCACGGGACTTGGGGGGGGGGGGTTTCCCGAGGAAATTTGAGGGAAAGCTTTAAAAAGTATTGGTTGGGAGTAGAGGGCCTGTTATTTCGTGTTTTGCAGGGGGGAAAATGAAATTTGATGATACGATGCTGATTCAAAGAGGTGCATAGGGTCATATGCTACACTCCCAATTATCTTTTCTATATTTGAATAATAAATGACATGCTTATATAAAGTCTAACCTCTCTAAGGCGACCATCTTCTGTTCTGTCAAAACTTGTCACTTAATGGAGGTAGAAGATGAGGGAGGGTTAAACTTAAAATTAAATACAAAGCTATATTGCTTATAATGTTTCCGTGGCTGTTGATGCGTCGTTATAATTGTGTGGCGAGCTACAGTCGCTGGTCACAAAAGCTTGGATAATTCACTGTGAGCGCAGTTAAATTGTATTCTTCTAAATTCCAAAATATAACGCCAGCGATATACAAGATCTTTTGCAAAACTTACAAAATTATTTGGTACGTTTTATAAGATCTCATTTTAGTTTACTATACTATTCAATTTAAAACAAACGACAAAATTGAAGTTAATAATTTATAAGAACATACGCAATTACATTATTTTGAATAAAGATAAAGATACTGGTGTTTATATATGTTCTTCAGATATCATGCAGAGGTGATACAGAATTAGCAAAAAAAAAAAAAAGAAAGAAAGGACCCAAACTTCTATTTCATTTCTTACAGGGCTAATATTATTTTTCACACCTAAAGCAAGGGCTGGTTCTCCTCTGTACGCCCCACCCCCACCCTAAATCCGTGTCTGGTGCCATGCCCGCAATATATAAGTACGCGTCAAATTAGAAAGTTT
>QLNU02015270.1:33167467-33180815 GCA_006491805.2 Dysdera silvatica
AGGCAAATATCCATACATTCTATTCCCCTGTCACAACACTTCGCAAACAACTTACAAAAGTTAAAGACCCAGTTCCACCAGAAGATCTCACAGGCATCATATACCAAATACCATGCAAAGACTGCAACAAACATTACATAGGACAAACAAAAAGAATGATCAAAACAAGAAAAAAAGAACACAAACAAGCACTCGCGAAAGGAGACATAGCCTCACGTCTGGCAGAACACGCTTTACAACACGGACACGAACCCGACTGGGACTCAACAAAAATACTACACCGTCACATCACAAACAAGAATAGTAGACTCTTCTTAGAATCTTGGGAAACTTACAAACTACACGGGAAAGCCATTAATACATCACAACCACTTCCAGAAACTTATAAACAACTCTTACTCTGAAATGTATGAGACATCCCCAAATTAGGTAACCCGCAGTGTGGGTTTCTCATTGGTCCCTATTGGGGTTCTTCCATGATTCTATTGGAGGCCTCCCATTGGTTCTCATTGGGTTTTCCCATTCTGCGGGACTACTCTGATGAAGGGTTTTCCAGAAATTTCAAGTATAAAAAAGAGACAGAAACATAACATCGTCATTACTCCTGATGAAGGACTGCTGCTGATGCGTCCGAAAGCTTGAGTGATCTTTTTCATTGCTATTTTACCAGTGTTTAACCTTTTTATGTAATTTCCTCCCTGGTACCCTGTATTTTATTTCTATTAAACTAAAACATTTATCCGAAAACACGTTTAATTATACATTGCTAAATTGTTACCTTTTAGTGAGGAGTTTCATTAATTCCTTTGGGAATATTCTATTAGCTTTGCATATACCCAATATCCGCGAAGTGCATACATACCTTAGTGTGTCCGGTATTTACCATATGTATTATTATTCTCCTAAAACCCGGGTAGGGTAAAAAACAAATATAGCCATAAACAGTATATATACCTGTATTATATACCCAGAATAATCCTAAGGGGGGGCAGTTCTGCCAGGAATTTTTGGTGGAAAAAATGGTCAGATACCATATAAATTACGATTGTTTTTTGTGTGCATTATAATTATTAAATTACGAATATTTCTACTGTGCAAATACACAAATAATTAGAAGGAGTAAATAATGTTTGTAGAATTTTGCAATGCCTAGCCCTTTTGTCTTATCTCCATCAGTGAGGTTAGATTTCTTGACATAATTAGAAATATCTGCAGTCAGAATTTCCATTTCAACTGTGTTTGATATTGTGTTTTGGTCTACCTTTGCCAACTTAGAAACGTATGAAGACGGTTTCAGGACACTGTTGCTTGCCTTAACCACAGTCTCATCAATTTCACCAGAGTTCAGGGAGATGTTAGGAATATCGCTGCTTTTAATATTACTTGTCTTAATAAAATAATTTACCAGTGTCTGTTGGCGTAATAATTTTTCGTTTTTTTAGTCTAATGCAGGGGTCCGGCCCCCTACGTGGGTGCGCCACTGGCCATAAATAATAATTAAGTGCATGCGGTCATTTCGGTTAACTTGGCTTTTTGTTAAGTGAAATTCTGATAATAAGGACTATGTTATAATACTATACGTTATACTATAAGTTATACTATACGTTATACTATACGTTATACTATAAGTTATACTATACGTTATACTATAAGTTATACTATACGTTATACTATAAGTTATACTATAAGTTATACTATAAGTTATACTAAGTTATACTATACGTTATACTTATAAAGTTATACTATACGTTATACTATAAGTTATACTATACGTTATAAGTTACGATACTATGTTACTATAAATAATGTAATTTTTTGTAGTGCTGACTTTTCCAAACATTTATAGGTAAATGTATCTTTCGTGTAAAATGTAATAGAAAAAAGTATGCAAAATATGTTAATGCAAAGCTAAATGATGAATATATACACTTCTTCTCATTTACTCCTCCATTATCAATTGACAAGTTTTAAAGACGATATGTCAGTTTCATAAATTCCTTAAACGCCGGAAGGCGTTAACTTTACGAATATTAAAAATTATACATCTGTGAGATACTTTCTGGTTGATCGATTCTTTCAGAAACACTTTCGAAGTGTAACGAAATGTCTTGGCGAGTATTCAAATTAAAATAAATTCCTTCAGCTCTCATTTCCAACTTCGACGGCTTAGTTTTTCAGTCTGTTTTTAATATCACTGTTTAATATTAAAGTGCTTGAATGATAATAAAATAATAACGACTAATTAATGTCAAACTCAATTAATTCGAAGCTGAAGTGTCCTTGAAAGTAGTTTAAATTATCCAAGGATTTTAAATAGAAATATTCAAATTAAATAAGGGGCACTAAAAATTACTCCAAGTGTTAATTCGGTTAAATTTTTTTTGTTAAAATATGTTCACTGTGTACAATATTGCATATTTACAATGCTTAAAGAAAGATCAAAATATTAATTATATTTTAGAGTTATATAACTCTTAAATTACTTTTCAACACTTCTGTTTTACTATTTGAGTGGAAAATATATACATTTAAGTTAAGTCTACAGTACGCAGTAATTCCGTAATAATTTATATTATTTTTCCCATGTTCTTATTTTTTCTGTTTTTAAAGCATTAACTGATCTTGTATTTCTTTTATTTGTATTTGTATTTATAGTTTCGTCACATTTACCTGTTGTATTTAGTAAATATATCATTATTATTTTAAGTGCGTATTATAAAAATTAAAGTACTTATTTTGTGAATGCGTATTTCTTCTATATTCATTATATTATTTTCTATTTTTATTTGTTTTATAATTTCTGTTAGTTTTGCATCCTATTACTTTTAATAATCTCTCGATTATTGATTGTAGTGTTTTTAGATTTACCTTGTTTACTCTACTCTGCACGCTGTTTCCATAAATTATATCACCATATATCAATGAACAGTAGAGTGTTATTTTACAGTGGTAAGAAAGTATTAAGTCATGCAATCTTTTAATTATATTTGCATTTTTTCTTACATTTTTTAAAAACTTTCCTTTATGTTTATTTCGATTCTTAGAAATTTTGTTTCATTAACTCTATCTGTAATTTTATTGTCTAATTTCAATGTTTCCTCGATATCGATTTATTGTTTATATATTATGAAATAAAATATATTTAGTTTTGTCAGTATTTACAATCAGAACATTTTCATTAAACAATTTTTCCAAATTTAATAATTTTTTTCTTGTCTTTTCATATGAATCCTCTTGTATTGGATCACCAAATATCAATCCAATTGTCATCAGCAAATAGATTTATGTCACTTTTGGTTAAGTTGACATCATTTATATATAGAATAAATAAGAGTGAGTAAACAAAATATGTTACTATTGTTTCTTTACCACGCAAGGATTTTCAGTGTGACACAAATTTATGTCTAGAAGAGTGTATATTGACATGCATTTTTATCATGATGCATACGTCACAAAAAGCGACGGTTGACTTTCATGTATATTTAACATATAGAGCATTCTTTTAATTATCCAGCAATAATCAGAAAGCATACTAGGGTTTCATTTTAAACCTCTTTCCCAATACATTTGACATACACATACATGACATAGACATACGTCTTGATACAATCGCTTACCGTGTTCATCGCTGACGGTGCCAAGATTCTCAGAAAAAATCCAAGTGGGAGTGCAAAAAGCGAATTTCAAGTGACATATTACACCCCATATTTCTAAATGAATGTAATAGTTCACTCACAATTATACGATAGTTTTCTGTTTAAAAATTTCCCGACAATTTTTCTGTATCAATTTTGAACCATATCTGTGCTGTTCATTCAACTTGGTATAATAGAATTTCGATTATTTTACCTTGAATGAAGTTTCTTATTTGAGGGCCAACAAAAATGCATTCTTTGATTTTTGTCACTGCCTGATTTTAGGAATTTCATATCCAAATAAGTAAACTTAGCACCATTTTTATCCATAGCTTCTACGAAATTTGTAAAAAGCCCTAATTTTATATGAAATGGCGGTAATAAAACATTTACAGAGCTAAACAATGAGACACGTTCTACATTTTGTGTCCAGCAGTGATTTATGGTCTGAAAATTTCTTCTTGATGTAATGACGTTCTCTACTTCAACTATCCCACTTGCACAAGAAACAACAAAATTTAGTATAACCGCGTAACAAACCAAGTAATAATGCTATGACTTTTAGGTCACCACAGCTTTTCCAATTGTAATTATTATACTGAATTTTTTTCCCCAAGAGGAATTCCATATTTTCATATGATCCTTTCATATTAGTAGAATGAGCTACTGGCACAAAAGGAAAGGTTCCACTGTGCAAAAAGACACATTTCATGTACTTTAAACAAAAATAATAGTCCGATGAATGATCTTCGATTTCTCTCCAAACTGTAGGAATTGTGGAGGAGGAGGATTGTGCAAGGGTTTCATTGGGAAGGGTGGCCGCCGGAGGCGGCGCTGTAATCCCAGACAGGATGTAGGAATTGTGAAACTTATATGTAGGGAATTTTTACCCAATCAGATAGTCGCTTCATACAGGACCCACATATTAGCGTTTGACGTGTTCTATTCCCGCAATTCATGTATCATTTCGTACTGCATCAGTGATACGAGACAACTTTGTAATTAACTTTTTTTTTTCCGTTTCTTGAATAGTTTTCGAGATAGCAGCTCTACGTTCTGAATTTTTCCGCTAAGTATGTAATGTCAACTGATGATGTTAGAATGGAAAATATAAATGTAAAAATGGCATGAAAATAAAATTTGTATTTGTACGCTGCACGCAGTCTCACCTTGTAGCGCATAGTCACTTCACTACGTATACAGATCGTACATACATATCATGTTCATACATCTATCTCTCGCAGTGTGACAGTTATCAGCGTGTATAATGACTTTACTAAACCACATTAAAAACCGTGTGTGTGCAATGAAAATATCGCCCCTACCCAAAGCTTCTCCTCTATGCATAGCTGTACGAAGGGAAAGCTGTCACGCAGGGGCATCCTGTAGCACTTAAACTTCCGAAATCACGATTTTTTCCTCTTTAAGGTGATGGAAAAAAATCGTTTCGTACTAACTAGCTGGTGCTTAACAACTTTGTAATTGACTTTTCCCCGTATCTTGAATAGTTTTCGAGATAGCAGCTCTAAGTTCTGAATTTTTCCGCTAGGGGCGCTGCACGCAGTCTCATCTTATAACGCATAGTCACTTTACCATACCTATACCTCACATACATATAACTCTCTCCGTTCGACAGTTATCGGCGTATATACGGACTTTACTAACCACCCTGTATATATACACACGCACACACACATATATAGATATATATATATATTTGGAAGAAAATGACATGACCAATTGTTACAAAATAGATCAATTTTTGCAATATATTCATAACTAATATCATCACAAAAAAAAAAAAAAAAAAACTAAGGACGGTAGAAACATTCTGAATCCGTATTCGAATTCAAAGTGAAAAATCATATGAGAAACACCTTCATTCCCCCATGTGCCAAAATCCTTGTCGAACAGTGTCATTAGGTATTTTATTGTATGCCCCATCTATAAATATAATACCTGACATTTTGTTCTACTGCTCCATCTGTATATACCCTCTCTGACATACCATAGATAATGCCTGCAAAGATTTCAGCGTCCGTAAGTTCCCCAGTAGCTTCCGTTTTCCCGTCAATATTTAAAAATTTGTTATAAGAAATACATGCATTGTGCATTACGTTTTCCACAGTAACTACCATCAACTCATTTTAGCATTTTAGCTCTCTTCTCAAAAACTGTGGCAAGGGGAATAAGAGACGAAGGAGAATCACTTTCCGCTTCATCTTCCGAGAAAGGAAGCTTTGAATAAACCAAACACACTCTGAAGTACAGGTGATTACTTTATATTATTTAAATACGATATTCAGGGGACAAAATTAAAAGTTAGGCTTAAATAAGTTCGAATTATCAAAGATTGACTGTAATTCGATTATATTGCAATCAGTAAATTCGTTAGACAGTGCCATAGGGGACATAAGGAAACAATGCAATCAATTAAAGAAAAAAAATCTTGCTAATAATATATATATTTGAGGAAAATACCTTTATAAAGAACGCTACATTCGTTAATTATTTCCTTCCACGACACACCCATTATATGCTGATACTTTTTATTACATATTCAGATCTAATTAAATTCATAATTAACAATTTGTTATTAAATCAGACAGCTCCTAGATTGCTCAGGAAGTTATTTAATGCCTGTCACGAATTGATATTGACATGCGCATAAGATATGACATTCCCAAAATGACTGATGAGCTACTTAAATTATTCAAACATTATAAAGAGAAATAGATAGTTAATTTAAGATTGATATGATATCATTTTGTTTGATATATATGTCTCATATTATCTGCGTTACGAACAAACCTCTTTAATAATTGGATCTTTCATCACTGTCGTTCTGAATTTCGAGAAGCCCGGGAAACTTTTACTCGCTTGTCACATAATCTTATAAACTGCAGCGAAACTTCCGAATGAAATTGACAACGGTTACTTTTAATACTTGACGCTCTCTTTCTCTAAACTAATGAAAGACCAGCTCGTTGGAATTTTAAAACAGCTAGGCCTGAAATTCATGATCACGATTCTGTGTTCTAGTATAATGAATGAAATTGGTTAATGAATTTTCTACAATGCAGCTGAGGTTCCCTTCGCTGAGATTCCAAGAAAGAGCAAAGAATCCTGCCATTAATGAGTCACCATTAATCATGGGGACAGGAAGTTGCTTTGCAACAGCGGGTTTACTAAGAAAATGAACAAATGTGGCAGCGTTCACTGCCCATAACGTTTTCAATGAAATTTCGTATAAACGATGTTCGTTTATATTTTTCGTTTACCATGCTTCGTCCGAAATTAGAAGTGGAGTAATGAACCAGAGTCCGTGGTATAATATATATATATAATCTTGCACGTGGTGAACCCATTACGTTTCTCTTTCAAAGTATAGATATGTGGCAATTTTGTGACCACTTTTATGAAGCATCAATCATATCAGATACTAATGGAATATACTAGTTACATAATGAATTGCACTGTTTAACATTTTCTCCTGTTATTTTGAAAATCATTACATTTGCGAAAATTTTACTTGAGATCTTGTTCGATAATTTGTTGCTGGTACAAATTGAGAAATTTATGATCATCAACCGAGGCTTGATGACATATGTTTCAGATGTGCCAAACCGTTCGTTGCAAGGATCAATAAATCATTTTGCCCATCAATCGTAAGCGAGAAGACTCATGGAGGAATTTGATTATTGAACTATTTGGCGCTTTGCTACTGTACGTATCCGCCATGCTTCCCCCGAACAGACACAAAATACTCACAGGCCAAGATCCATCAGAAGTAGACCTGAAGGAGGTAAACATTTTCAGCAGAAGACACGGGAAATTAGAGAGTGGCCTTTTTTTTCCTACTAAGATAACATTTTTAAACAGTTTTAATAATTGCATATATTTAAGTCTATAATATCTAGACGTAGCATTTGAATGAAAGTAAACAAAATGCTGACAATTTAGTATAACCCATACAAGTAATAGTGGCCTCTAGACTTATGCATTTAAGTCCTTTTTTTCATCTTGTTCAGAGATTTTGTCCTGTATGTGGCATTTGGATAAATATACCGGCACTCAAAATTTACGTATAATCTTCAAATTAATGCCTAATTCATATTTTTTGTGCCAAAGTGTAATTAAATTCAGTCATTTTACGTGTTTACATATATATATATTTCTAAACTGCTTATTTATGCAAAATAAAATTTTCGCAAAAAACACGTAAAATTTAGATTCATTAATAGGGGTAGAAATTTTTATATGGTGGAATCTTCTAGTCAGTTTTTTAACCTTCTAAAAAAGGTTCTTTCACATGTTGGTAAAATTTACTATTGGTTATTATATTATTGGTTATATTATTATTTATTGGTTGGTTATTTCATCAGTAATAATGTCCAATTTATTGATTTTCTTAATAGTAATAATATTTCTAAACTTTTAAAGCTTTTCATTTCTAAAATCGTTTTGGTTCATTGGAAAATGACAATTGCGTTGAAATTATTTTGTTCTACTTAAATAAGTTAAAATTTTTTGAATCGTATAAAAATTACTGCACAATATTCATAAAATTTCGCTTATGAAATAACTGCATTGTGTTTAATAATAAAGTTTTTTTTTCAAACTAAGGATATTCCCCAATTATTAATTATTCAAGCTTACTTACAAATATATATTTACATTTTGTTGAAAGCCTTAATATGTTTTTCTTGAAACATTTGTCTTTTTTTTCTGGTATATTGTGATATACTTCTAGTCAACGAACATGTTAATAATGTTAGTGAAATTTATCCAAAGAGCCTTATATCAAACAATACCAATAATAATTCAGAAAGTGTCATCCTCTAAATTCAAAAATAGCTATTCCTGATAATAAAAGTTTACTATTGATATTTTTGACAAGAGATTTAAGTTCAAATTTGAAATAAAGTATTTCACTGATTGGAACTTCAGTGTTTCACATACAATATTTAAAAATATTGTTATTTCCCAAATGTTTAGAATATTTAGAATTTGTAATGACATAAGAAAACATGAAAAAATGTCGTTCTTCTTTTAAGGAGGTTTAAGTAAAATACCATTCCTGCTTCCATTTCTTTAAGAACTACAAAATGGCTTTTAGAGCAAATTATTTAAAATTAGGTAATTTATTTCGTGGATTTATATGGATTAACATAATTTTGTTAAACAGTTGTTCTTGTTTTTCACATTTGTCAGTAATTTATTTATAAGTGTCATATATTTATTTGGATTAGCAGTAATAATTTTAGTGTTACCTCGATGCATTTACTATTAGTATATGATTTTAGGTTTTAGGTTGTTTCCGATGAGCATTACTTTATTAAAATGTTCTTGCTGTTTACATTTCTCATTAATAAAAGTGTTATTTATTTGGATAAGCGGCAATAGTTTTGGTACTATATTGATACATGGTAATGGCTACTACTGTGTGGGGTCTTCTTAGTGGGGGTTTCCTTAGACGTAGTCTGTTGTAGCATAATATATTATAGCATAAAATAGTGTAGTATAGCATAACGTAGTGAAACGTAAATGGTTAATTTTAAAGTGGCGTACTTTGGTTAGGTAAACTTGTTATGTAATTGCCACGTAAACAGTATGAGGAATTAGGGTGAAAGCGCTTTCTCTCTCTCTCTCTCTCTGTGTGTGGCCTCTGGATGACAATGTGCTGTATTAATGTTTCGTAATTATAATGGTACACTCCCCTTCATTCTCAGTCCCCTTATAACAGCATAACTCATATAAGTCGCACACTAAAAGTTCTTTGCAACTTACAATTTTTGAAACTAGACATAAAGTACCCACTTCCTATCCTGAATCAGGAAGTCTCTTACGTTGCTGTGTCGCCAGTGCTCTGAAGGGTATAACCAAACTCTGCAACACATCCTGCTGTCTTACAAAGCATACTAGCAGCTTATAGCAGCTCTTTTCGAGTCTTGTAATCTTCCCATTCTTCTCCTAATACCGTGGATTTCGGCCTTTCGCTCTCTTTCTTTTCATAAGAATTCTTGCCTTCATTAGTATCACCTTGTTGCGTTGCACAAGTTCTTCTCCAGCTTGGGCAGTTTAGTCTGGTTTTCTATTCTCTGGACCTCTTCATCTTCTTCTGCAAAATACTGTTCCAGAAATAGTCTTCATCTGGATCAACTGAGCCATCACCTACAGATGAATGAAACAATAATATCTGAACAACAGCAACAACATAAAACATCTTAACTCATGACAATTTGTTTGCACAGCCATGGTGTTTTTTACTTTTGTATATTCTGGGTTCCAGGAGATCTAGCATGAATTTTTATCGTGGATACACTATTCATGATAGATTTCCAGGGAAACAGAAAATATATTATCTTTTAATTTTAAGCAAGAATATGAAAATTTCCAATAATCTCTAACATAAATAATTATCAGAATAATAAACCTTTCTGCGATTGCAAATATAAAAATACATTTGCAATGATAATTATCTTTATGCTTTTGAGTATTTGCATCAATTTTCTCCTCATCTATTTTAAACGCGCTATATAATATACAAATAATCACAGTGTTAACGTGTGGAGGACCACTGGTGAAAGCATCGCTCCGAACCCTTGTTGAGCGACCAATTGCTCACATACTGATCTGGACATCCATTTCGTACGATGGACAAGCGCCACCTACATTAAGAAGAGGGGCAGCGAGAGTAAAGCAGTATGTCTAGGAAAGCTCACATCTTCGTGTGGTGCCTTTTACAACACGTTTACAGAGAGAGCTTTGTTTCAACAAGAAAATGCCCAATCATAGAAAGCTAGGTTTTGCAGCAAGTATCACCGTTTTTGTGCTACATCTCGTTGGCTTACCTGCTCTCCAGATTTGTCACATACTGATTATTTGTGGGACTCCATAGGACTGAACTTTCGACCATGTATGGGTTTGGCGAGATCTCAATAAGCAGTTGCAATATCCGTGCGGCAATTTCTTACAAAATATTACATGACATCTATACGTATATTGCTCCATGACTGACCACATTACTATATGAACCCAAGAAGAAGAGCTTCCAAGAGTTAAAGAAACCTTTTAATTGTACTCTTATTTCGAAGAAATATTTTCTACTTGCTTTGATATTTAATCGCTTATTACTATTACCATTAGAAACATAAAGTTTTATTCGGTTCCACTGCTTCCCTCTTCATAAGCGTTTTGCTTTTCTCACGAGCTGCTCTTACTTTGCTTGATATATGGCTGACAGAGCTATTCTTTCACAACTCTTGCGGTATATATGGTAAAAGGTAAAACACTTTTCTCTTTAAAAGAAACCATCCTTTTATTTATAATGAAATAGAATGTGTTTTTCTAGCCGGAAACTTTTATTTGACAAGTAAACGTAATGTAAAAGAAGAGAGGATAAGAAATGTAGAAAAAATGTATTTCATTTTTGGAAGCTTTTATATAAAAATATCTTTGAAAGTTTGGGTGAAGTAAAGGGCTTTCCCGCAACCCTTTCCCATCGTAACTTAACTCTTTTTGGGTAGATCACAATTTAAAAATCATTAAATTATTCTGCTCCCAAGAAGCTGAGGCGGTATCTTCGGATCATCCGATCCTTTTACATTTGTCATAAAATAAAACGAAGGTTTCAAAAAACGGTTTCCATATCGAGATAAAATAGAAGTAGTAACCGAAAAGTTAACAAATAAAACTAATTGTCGTTTATAAAGTTTGACTGAATGTCGATACATGTGGTTAATCGGTAATTAAATTAATTTAATTAATAATATACGTCTAATATTAATAATAACCAAACAGAAAGGTTGAAGTGAATAATTTATAAGAACGTATCGCATGGATCGGTAATTATTTGGAATTCGTAGCTATGAACGGTAAATGTGATACTTTCCAATGCTTTCGGTTTGAGACTTGCCATTGCGCATGCCATTGCGCAGTATAGCCCAGATGCTCTTGCGCCATAAAAAAGCCAAACAATACCAATACGATAGTACATTCTACGGTGTCGCCCTGTCTAGACGCTTTGTGTGGCCAATTTATTATTTTATATATAGCTGTATTACACAGCGTCCAGGAGAAAAGAACTAGTCTCTTGATCTAGAGTTCTTGGTCAACTTGGTGTTCAAGTCTTACCCCGAAATCTGTGAACTGTCCATGGATCGAATATACGAGGGCGAATCAGAAAGTCTTTGCCCCTATTTTTTATTAGCCAAAATAAGGTACATACAGGTAATTACAAATATACGTACTATTCTACGTACCTTACACTATTTTTCCACATAGTCCCCACACCGGTTCAGACATTTGTCCCATCGCAGCACTAAATTTGAGATGCCCCTGTGGTAGAATTCGTCCGGCTGACTGTGGAACCACCGTCGGACTGCTGTCTTGGCTTCATTGTTGCATGTGAATCGCTATCCTGCCAGAAACTTCTTCAGCGGACCGAAAACGTGGAAATCACTAGGGGGCGAGGTCCGGACTGTATGCAATCAGAACCGCCGACAAGCTCCGGTCATTTCACTGGGAGAGTCTGGACCACCCACCATACAGTCCGGACCTCGCCCCTAGTGATTTCCACGTTTTCGGTCCGCTGAAGAAGTTCCTGGCAGGACAGCGATTCACGTGCAACGATGAAGCCAAGACAGCAGGGTTCCACAGTCGGACGAATTCTACCACAGGGGCATCTTAAATTTAGTGCTGCGATGGGACAAATGTCTGAACCGGTGTGGGGGACTATGTGGAAAAATAGTGTAAGGTACGTAGAATAGTACTATATTTGTAATTACCTGTATGTACCTTATTTTGGCTAATAAAAAATAGGGGCAAAAACTTTCTGATTCGCCCTCGTATAGGTAGTGCCCAGTAAGCAGGGTTGGGAATATACGAGTATAAAAGATTTTCTACGTTTCTATGTATAAAAATGTATAAAAAACCAGAAAAACGTATAAAAGGTTATAGAAAGGTATAAACTATAATTAAATCCTATAATTGCCATTTGTAGAGTTTTACGTAGTTTAAAGCTTTCTTACGATAACTAAGTTCTTTTCAAAACTACGAAATCCAAAAATTAAATTATTCTTTGTTTGACTTCTTCTGTGCAAAGACTGCTCAGATCGTACTGCGACAAACAAGGTAAGTTTATTACCAACCAAGGAACCAAGAGGAGGATAAATGCCTCACATAGTGTAGGAAGCTAATATGAATTCTTGTAAACATGACAGGAAAATCTGCTATAATTAGCCCGATTGAAAGTGCGAGCGCAAAGTGTACCTTGCAGGTCCTTAAGTTTGGGTTTAGAACGAGATACTATAACCATAGGCCTAGGTTGGCCAAAATTATTCTCTTTTCTTGATACAGATAACGTAAAATTTTTTCAGTTATTTTTCATTCCCATTCTTGAGTGAGAAAATTTATTTATTCTATCTAATGCTTAGAACAGGTAGAAATAAGAAATGGCAACAATTTAAAAAAAAATAAAAATCCGCAAATTATACAAAAAAATAAAACTCCTTTTACATGTGTCATGCATAGAGCTGCCAACTTTCTCAGATGGTATTCAGTAATAATTGAATATAATATACATTTTGCAAAGGTGAATCCAAACACTGTTTCTTGTCATGTCAGTTGTGTATTTTCAATTTTCACTTGTTGCGTTTTCATGATATCAAAAAACACTTCTGCCGCTATTAGTAGGCCAATCTTGTTCGAAC
>QLNU02015270.1:33180915-33194778 GCA_006491805.2 Dysdera silvatica
TGCTACAATTCAATTTTTTGCTGTTTAATTTTATTGTTTGATTGTTGTTACGTTTTGATTTCGTCGCTGTTAGTAAAAACGTTTCATTTTCTGCTTTTGCATTTGTGAAATGGATGAAAGCACTTCATTTGTAAAAAAACGTGCATCGGGGAAAAGAGCAAAAAAACGTAAGCACACGGGCATATTTCGAGGCAATCAGCATGTGCTTGCCACCAAGAACCCTCGCCCTTCTAATCCTGTGAGTGCTTCTGCAAGAAAAATTGGTACAAAATCTGATTTTACCACGAACATAAATGACAGTTTTAGTGGCTATGTTGTTATTGACAAGGACCTAGTTCTACAAAATCTGGAAAAATGCCTATGTTGTATAAAATGCCATGGCACTGTTGTAATAAGCACACCTGCGTATGGCTTATCTGCCAAACTTTCAATAACGTGTAATAACTGTGATGAAATATCTACATTTCGCAACAGCACCATGCTTGGAGTGAAAAAGAACATTGCGGAGATAAATAGACGATTCACTTATGCTATGCGCTGTGTCGGTATAGGGGATTCTGGGTCGAAAACCTTTTGTGGGGTAATGGATCTGCATCCACCAGTTACCCAGAAGGCTTATGAGACCATCGTAAAGAAAATAAACGCTGCTTCGTCCACTATTGCCCTGCAAAGCATAGTGAAAGCTGTTGAAGAAGAAATAGAAATAACGGGATCCAACGATATCTGTGTTAGTGGTGACGGAACCTGGAAGACTCATGGCTACGGTTCTCGCATTGGCGTATGCACGCTAATTGTCAGTGAGAGCGGAAAAGTGATCGACATTTTCGTCAAATCATCTACTTGCAAAGGGTGCTTGCAATGGGTTGGGGAACGGAAAGGCAAAAGCTATGAAGACTGGAGCAAGAAGCATAGTGAAAACTGTTTGAAAAATCATAATGGATCAGCGGGAAAAATGGAGGTAGATGGGATGATTGAATTATTTCAACGTTCTGAACAACAGCATGGAGTGCGTTATTTAAAATACATAGGAGACGGTGATTGCCGAACATTTTCAGGTATTAAAAGTGCTGAACCATATGGCGAAGAGCTCGTTATTAAAATTGAATGCGTTGGACATATCCAAAAACGTATGGGACCCGTTTACGTAAATTAAAACAAGATATGCGAGGGAAAAAGTGCAGCGATGGTAAGCCTTTATCTGGAAAAGGTCGATTAACTGATGCCGCCATTAATGAACTCACAACTTTTTATGGGAATGCCATCAGGCAACATCCAAACTCAGTTCGGGAAATGAAAACTGCTATTTGGGCTGTGTGGTACCATCGATCTTCCTCCGATGAAAAACCAATCCACCACTTCTGTCCGAAAGGCAAGGATTCGTGGTGCAAATATCAGAGAGCTGTAGAAAGTGGCAATGCGCAAACACATAAACATAAGAATTCCTTGCAATTCCTGTCATGGATCAAATCAAGGGCATCTTTAAGGAACTTTCACATCCAAGCTTATTGCGAAGGTGTCTGGGTGGGAAAACTCAGAACTGCAACGAATGCCTAAATTCCTTAATCTGGACATTCTGTCCAAAGGTCTCTGGTGCTGGGCGTAGCATTGTGGAAATAGCCGTCAACGAGGCAATCATTCTTTTCAACAATGGACAAAAAGGACGATTACAAACAATGTCGGCTTTAGGGCTAAAGCCTGGTGTGAATGCCCAAATTGCCGCGTATAATGCTGACGAAGACAGAATTAAAAAGGCTGAATTTCAAGCAGAGTCGAGCACCTTAGAGTTCCGTAGGGCTCAAAGGCGTAAAACAAAATCTCGGGAGGAATCACATAAATTGACCGAAGGAAGTATCTATGCGTCTGGAGAATACTGCAACTTTCCAAGTACGTATACACTACAAAATTGCTACTTAAGAGGAACTTTAAACTTTGAGGTTGTTTTTCTCAGAACATACATTTTACACATTGCGTGCAAGATTTTTTCAAAACTATCAGACATAATGTTCTGAAATTTGGAACAAAGATACATTTTACTGAGCTCTTTTAATTAAAAGCACAATTAATCTAAATTTTACATTATTTTGTTTATGTTGTTTACTTCAATACTGAAAATTTTGACGAAAATGGATTTTTTTACAAAAAAATTCATAAAAATAAATTATGACTTTCTAAAAATATTTTCTACTTTCATATTAAAAATGCAAATGTTTGAAAACTTATAATGATTAAATAGTTAATAAATATTAAGTTTCCTTCATGTTAGAGTGCGCGCAAGGAAACGTAAAATTTACAATGCTGCGAATGTTATATGGTGAACATTAACTTATTAATAAATTAATAACACATACACCTCCCCTTGCTTCACCCTATGTGTTACATAAGTATTTAACTGAAACTTAAAAAAAAAATTGTGATTCTACCTTTTATGGTTTTTATACAATGGGTTATTGAAAATAGATCTCCAAATACTGTGATTTTAGCATTTTAAAGGTCCTGTCTCCCCTTAAAGTAAGAAAAAACTCAAATTTTGAATAATCAGGAAAACATTTCAACATGAGTTATCGTAAGATGATACGTAAACTAATAAATTAATTAATGAATTAATCGTTTTACTTTACTAAAAAAATCTTTGAACACTTTGAAAGGTGCAGGGCCGGATTGAGGATACGATGCGCCATGGGCACCAACTTTTTTTGGCGCCCCCTCCATTGGCCTAACTAGTGGGCTAACCCCCTAGAATTTTTTTATAAGCATTGAGGTATAGGGTTTAGCCCCCCTAGAAAAAGTTAGGACCCAAGACTTCGAAGTTAGTTATACCGTGGCCCTCCCCCTCCGTACTAACAGAAACAAATAAAATTCAGCACTTCCGTCCCCTTAAATATGACGGAAAATAGGGAATGGGTGACGCGCATCATTAGCTTACCTCATGTGTATTGTTTTAAGATATAATAATGATATTTTTATAAATAAATTTAGTTTATTTGACGACGATTTTTTGGATTTTTTTAACATTGGAAGAGGAGCAAAGGCGGATGCAGAACAAAATTTAGGGAAGGTGCGACTTGAAAATTTCATTTGCAAGTTTAGTTTAAAATGACCGCGAAATAATAATTTTTAATGTAAACTTATTATTTTCAGGGGGACGCACGCCCCCTGTCTGAATCTGGCCTTGATGTGCAGTGGTTGTTTTACGCAATTTTTTAGAATTTCAGATTTAGAACAAAGGGTGGAAGGCGCCTTCCCGGGTATAGCTGATGGACAGAATTCTACCATAAATAATTTGCAATTTAAAAAAAAAACTCAGCCTCTTGCGCCCCTAGAACTTTTGCGCCCTGGGCAAGTGCCCAACTTGCCCATTTATAAATCCGGCCCTGGAAAGATGATCGCAAAATAAGCTATAACTTCGTGGCAGTGAGCAAAGGCAGTGAGAAAAATTTCAATTACTTGCACATTTGAATATATAAATTTTGGAAAATGGTATCAAGAAAGTAAGGATTATTCGAAAAGCTGCAAAATACATTTTGTTAGCACTTACTTCTGAAAATAAATTAGCGAGGTTATTTATTAATTAACGCTGTCATTGCGCATAAGTGCAAGACTAAACTGTTAATTGCTTTTTTGTATATGACAATGTCGGCATTCAAATATCATTTCAAAAAAGAGAGACTCAAAACCTTCAAAAACCAGTTGAACCCTCACAATGTCAATTGGATGTATTCTTTAGATTTCTTATCCCCAAAATAATTGCTTTGTTTTTCTGAAACATTTAAACATATTCCGAAAAAGCTCCATAAAGAATCAGCGCCATTTGCGTTTTTTCCCTAAAGAAAAATTGTGATACCTGCTGAATGAAACCTCTACTACTTCTTTTTCTTCTTAAGCTATTCTATATTTTCGACTTAAATCCTATAATATTTTCAATCTATAATACCTTTTATAATGATGTAATTTAATATCCATAGTTCTTAATAGTGAAACTGACTTGTTATTCTCTGACATTTTTTTGTATAAAAATTTCTGATTTCACATTTTGGTTCTTAGGTATTCTTCTGGCTCGAATTTTTGATAAACAGATAATTTCACAAATTTTATCCAGGTATTTATCGTAATTTTATCGAGTGAGGACTATCAAAATTCTAAATAATACTAATACTTCTTACTCATTAATTCGTAAAAACGACGCTCAGTCTGTTCTTAAGTTATTACAAAGTTTCTACGTCGCTTTGCCAAACATATACAACTCAACACTTTAAAAGAAGCAGAATTCAGAAGCATGAAAAATCTATCTTTTCTTCTTGTCAGCATCACCGCACTATGGAAGAGAGTCTCGAAACAAGCTACGTCCTGATATTCTCTTCCATTCTTAAACCAAAGCCTAAAATAATTTAATATAGATTTTCTCTTACATTGCTATAACTTTTATACTGCTCAAGTTATGTATAGTTAAATATTGTATATCAGATTGGATAAAATTATTTTTATGTTTAAAGATCGTGGAGTTATTTACAAATACAGTCAAACTTTTTTAATATGAACACGCTTAATACAAATTACTTTTAACATGAAATCTGAGTGTATGGAATTCTCATCATGTCATACTTTATAATAACATTAACACGATCTTAATTTTTTCGGCGATGTGAACTACTATTAACCTGAACACGTTTTACGTCACCTTGGGTGTTCAAGTTAATGATGTTTGACTGTAATTTTAAATTAGAAAAATTTAAGTTTCTAAGTACAAGTATACATTGTAAGTTAAAAAGTTAGTTTAAATTTAAAAATAACCTCTTAACTTTATTTTATACTTATAACATTTATTTCAACTTAGAACTCTAATACGCCTAGCTCTACGTTAAATTATCTTGCATAAAGATTAAGTTTATGAAAATTCAAATTTTACTTGAATTATAAAATATTTATTTCATTAAAATCAATTGAATTATAGGCTTTCTTAATAAACTCAAATATCAATAGAATGACTATGTGAAAAAATTAACTAACTAAATGTGTTCAAATGAGGGCAAAATTTCGAATTAATGAATACCCATCTAAACTTATGAACGCTGTTCAAATATACTCAAAATGTAAATCGCCCTTTCTCTCTGCTTGCATATTTTTATGAGAGCGTTGTTATAAAAATATAATATTAATAATAGTTTTATTTATAAGACCAAGGCAAATAATATTCCACGTAAAAAAAACTATTTATTTGTACAATTTCTTTTGCAATTGTATACGTCTAAACGTTGCAACAAAGATTTCTTCCCTCAAACAGCATGGGCTTCGTCCGACTTGAAAGTCTTTACCCAATGCTGCCCAAGCGGTCCTCAATCATGATTCCTAAAATTTATATTCGTGTCATAAACTTTGAGTAAACATTTGTGCAAACCTCATAATATAACAGAATTCCGCCTAAATAAATTATATTTTACTGTAAAATGGTTTTAGTGCTGGAAAGAGTGAAAGAATAAAAGATATCGCGTCAGCCACGTGATGCCACTTAAAGAATGGGTGACAGCATGGAGGAAGGTTGGATCCTATAAATGTGATTGCAAAACGTTTACTACAGAAATCCCGAAAAACGTAGGATCAGCTACGCGCTTAACGCCCCGGAAAACGGAATTTGGGAAAGCTATTTTCCTGTTTAGCTGAATATGCGTTCCGTTCCAGATATCTTTAAAAGCCATCTTATTTAACTTATTCAATGAAGGCAACTCGAGTTGTCAAATTGACTCGCATTCGATCTTCTTTCGGTAGTTTGTACACTTCTTCCAACATCAGTGACTCCATTAGAAGAAGTTTTTGTTAGTTCATCAGGCTCCGAAAAGAAGTTCTGCGTGAAGATTTCCGTGCATACGACTTTATAATCATTCTTAAGTGGATCTAAAACAACCGTGAAATTAAATGGGAAGTTGGCAAGCAAAATCTGTGAAGTTGGTTGGTTAGTTGGTTGATTGAAGCTTTATGGCGCAAGGATCATTTTGCGAAAAACGTTGTGAGGTCGCACATAAAAATTTTTAACATATGCGCCAATAGACATTCTTTTCAGACACAGTATCTTTATACACATACACACACATGCAGACAAATATGCCAATCTAAAATTCCATGATAGCACAAGTCCACACAAATATAACCAACTTATATAACAACAAATATAACCAACTTATATAACAACAAATATAACCAACTTATATGACAACAAATATAACCAACTTATATAACAACAAATATAACCAACTTATATAACAACAAATATAACCAACTTATATAACAACAAATATAACCAACTTATATAACAACAAATATAACCAACTTATATAACAACAAATACAACAAACTTACATAACAACAAATACAACCAACTTATATGAAAACAAATATAACCAACTTATATAATAACAAATACAACCAACATATAACAACAAATATAACCAACTTATATAACAACAAATATAACCAACATACAACAACAAATCACATAACCAACTTATACAACAACAAATATAACCAACATATAACAATAAATACAACCAGCATATAACAGCAAATATAACCAACATATAACAACAAATATAGCAACTTATATAACTTAACAAATATAACCAACTTATATGACAACAAATATAACCAACTTATATAACAACAAATATAACCAACTTATATAACAACAAATATAACCAACCAATATAATAAACTTCTTCCATGCTGTCAACGTAACTACCCAATATAGTTTTACAATGTAGTCATACACAGGGATCTAATAATATTATACTGATCAAGTAAAATGGATAAATATAAACTCTAGGCGCGCATATATTTCTTTCACACTTCTACATATTTTAAATTTTATGCCAAAGGTATGCCCTCAGACTTTTTTTAAATAAACATAAATATAATATATTTTCTTGTATTCCTATTCAGTGCGTTGCAGAATCTAATACACTTGGAATTTATATTGCCTTTACATAATGCAGCCAGAATAGAACAGGAAATATAATTGTCCTTCTAATCTCAATCCCATGTACATCTTTTTCTACTGTATATTTATGATTTCCCAGTATTAGTTTTCAATTACACAATTTTAAAATTCGCCACCATCCATAATGCTTCCATTAACACCTTTAATTTTCATATTACCCATATGCGTATCTAACTAAGAGTCAATCTCCCATAAAATTCGTTAAGATTAACAGAGCATAAAATCAATGGCCACAGCTCATAAATATTCATTACAAAATAATTAATTAAAGTAACTAATTAATGAAACAATTAATCAGTGAAAAACCACACGCATTAATTAGTTTGGTGAATTATGCAATTAAAATCAGCATTTCTTTGCAATATCACAGACCAAAATTAAGAATGCCCTATTTACAAAATAGGGAACCACTCTGGTTGCAAAAATATTTTATTCTTGTATAATAGTACTTCGACATATGAAGACTGTATATCTGTTGATACCAAATGGGACCGACGGATTAGCGGGACCCAAGAATGGTGATGCTTTTATATATATATCATCAAATTTTCAAGAAATCAAATCCATCACAGTGGGATCCAAGGCAGCCTGTCATTAAACCACTTCGACATACAGTGTGTAAAAATGTTTTGTGCTTACAAATCTGCGAAAAAATAAGCATAAACATATCTAACTATTATGCATACATTTCGCCGTTTTACGCTTTGATAAAATGTTTTTACTGCAAATTGTTCAGACAAATTTTTTGGCAAATAGATTTTAATACCCTACTATTTTATGATAAGTATTCCTCAAAAAAGAAAATAACCGTTACATATTTTTCATGTCTATTTGCAGGTACATTGGTAGCAGTTATAAATATTTCATATAAGGCTGCAGTGATTCCACCCTTATCCATAAGTTATGACACATCGTTTTTACTGATGCGTGTAACATGCACAATACGTAAAATAATGTACATATATATGCACACGCAGGAGCGTATTTTTATTAATATTCAAGGCAGTCTCTCGTTCTTTACACTGACTACTCGAATTCTCTGGCTGGGATGAGATAAGACGTATAGATTGATAAATCTTTAAAGACGGGTCTATCTTACCAGCAGCGTAAAATTTGAGATTTCGAACACTTCCGAAGAATCAATACTTTTATCTCTATCTCTCTCCTAAGAACAATTCATCAAAATATGTGCACAGAAGCTCCGCTTTTCAGAATACATACAAGCATAAATAAATAAAAGGCACTGCTAATATAAATTCTGAATATACATCAATTTAATTACATCTATTTAAAAGACATATATTTTATTAATTTATCAGATTATTGATTTATCAAATTATCATGTAGAAATTAAATTGAGATATAGATCATCATATCGTATAATATATAAACTTGTCATTTTTTAAATATGAGAGAAAAATGTGCATCGAAACAGAATTAGAAATAATTATAGTAAAGATTGATTGATTGTTTGGCTTTTTTATGGCGCAAGAGCATAATTATAGCAAAGAATATACATATACAATGTTATTTCCTAATATAGGACAGCCATGCGACCGGATATTTTCCCCCCCTTAAACAGAGGTGTCCTTTCTTCTGAGGAACATATGTCTCTATTCAAAGGGACTGGGGGAATGAAGGGTTTGTCCCTTAGATAGAGGGGTCCCTTATTCGGAGGTGTCTCTTATGGAAGGGAAAACGTAGTTCACTAGAGCTCAGAAAGTCAAAATAGTCGTAATTTCTATTCTTTGTATTCCTCTCCACATTTGCGGATTTGTATCGTCATTATCGATGTAGGAGGATCAGTTTCAGGAACCTAGATGGGCATGACAGATACACGAAATCTTGTTCAATGAACGAAACAGTGAACGATTTTACCCATATCTATCACGAATGGACAGAAGTGATTCTATCTTTGAATGGTGTGGCACACTGTCAATGTGCGTATTCCCACACACACACACACACACACGCGCACACATAGGGTGTGAAAGCAGATAGGGAAAACCGAGTTCGGGTTTAACCCTACGCTGAGTAGGAAAATGGTGCTCGCTGCTTTCATACCATCAGAAATCCAGCTTTGATTTTCGGGGCAGTAGTTCCTCTTCTGGTCTCCACACACCCTAGGGCAGTGGTTCCCAACCTGGGATTGGGAACCTTGAATCCTGGTCTTATTTGGACCTTGAATCCCAACCTGGGATTCAAGGAGGTCGCGAACAGGTTTCTGTGGGTCGCCGCAACTATTTTTGGTTGCAATTATTTTTATAAGGAATTTCATACCAAACGTTGTCGACAGTTTTATATTTCAACATGGCCACACATATTGCAATATTCTACTAATGGTTGTTAATTTTATATCTATAATATATATATATAAATATATAATTAATATAATATAATTTTCTATTTAATGTGTTTCCTTTACTCTCTTAAAAATGCTTTTATTATGCAAATGTTGCGGCGGCGGACAGAGGGGGTCACGGATCTTTTGGTTACTGTAAAAGGGGGTTGCGGATTACTTGGCTACTATAAAAGTGGGTCGCGGATTACTTGGCTACTATAAAAGTGGGTCATGGTTTGGAAAAGCTCAAGAAAAATGCTCTAGGTTATAGGCTTGCATTGGAAAAAAACTGAGGAAGAAAAAAAAAGTTCGATTCTTTAAGATTCTCAAATTCTGCAAAATCATAGCGAGATTTAGAAGACGCTCTAGCTCATTCAGAATCAAAGTATATGGCGCATTTTCTTTTCTCTACTTAAAACGAAGGTTTTAATGTAAATTATCTAAAAATTAAGGTTCAAAACTCAATCGTATAGGCTACTTCCTCTCCCCATAAACTCCTTTGATTCGAAGGAGTTTCCTTTTGATTAAATTGCAGCCAGTTAGCGAGTCTGTCGATTGCACCTATATATATATATTCAGTGGGCATTATATATAATGTAGTGATATGTACACTTAATCTGATGATGTGTATATGCGTGATATAATGATACATACAGGGCCGGCCCAAAAGAAAATTTAACGCCCTGGGCGGACGCCTTTGCGTCTATCCCTCCGTAAAAATTGACACCCCAGTACATTTTGCAACAATCAAAAAGTAAAAACCAGGCCACATCCTGCCCTCTCACTACAATTCCGGTTAAAACGAAGTAAGATAACTATAACTTATCTGACAACAGAGAAATAAATCATCAAATGTAAAAAAAAAATGGTCTTGTCTTTTGCTTTTGAAAGAGAAAATTGTATTTTTCGATGCTTATAATAATGTATAAAGATATCCAAAAGAAGAGTGAATTCTCCACACCCCTAGTGATGTAGCTGTACTGTTCACACCACTGAAAGATGTAGCTGTAATGAGAAAATATTATGCAGCGTTACATAAATTGGGTAGAGGAAAATTTGTTAATGTAAACATGCAAGAAATTAAGGTCATGGAAAAAATGGATAAGAAAGATACCTATAAAGAGGGGTAAATATTGGTGAAAGCATTCAGTCGAAAATAATTCATTTGGTTCCATTCATTTATTTGTCAAGTTTATTTAAATTATTCTATAGTATTAATTTCATTACAAATAAATAAATCTGTCGTGGTGATACCCTAGGGGGCCACCTATTTCATCTATATCAGAGTTTCTTAAACATTTTTGGTTACGAAGCCCTTTTTAATTCAAAACTATGTGACGGAGCCTAAAATCATATTACATAAATCTTAAAAAATTAGCAATTCATCATCTCAAACAGCAGTATTAATCAACGTTTATTGGCGTAGTGATACCAACGCCGATGGTATGGCGTGATTAGATGGTGAAACGTTCGAAAGAAAATAAATATTTCTGCCTTCGGTGGGACCTGAACCCACGACCTCATCTATAACTAAGTCAATAAACGTTGATTAATATTGTTGTTTGATTTAATCTGCGTAGTGTTCGATTTATATAAATTCATCATTTAAACATGGGGCGTTTAATTATTACGTTAGCAACTTAGGAGGGATAGGGGTTGAACTTCGTTTATTTTTTATTTTCGGGACAACGGGGCGGGGGGAGGAACTAAGCTTACGTAAGCATAGTTGTATTATTTTCGATGCGTAAGACATCGAAAATAATACAACAATCACAGTGTGCCTTGTTACCAAGTGACAACTGCCTTAACAGAAATGCACTAATTAATTCATAATTAAAACCTATACCAATTTTTAAATTACTCTAAAATTTGTATTTACAGCAGCAAATGAAAATCAGAGAACAAAACCTCACGTAAGCATGGGGGGTGGATCAGTTATTTGCATTTTTTTTAACCAAAAATGGGGGACGTATAGTCTTTAGTGACGAGTCCCGTTTCCAACTGTGTCCTGACGACAACCGCAGACGTGTCTGGAGACTTGATGGTCATTTCTGGCACACTTACAGCACAGCGGTACGTAGACGACATTCTACGACCGGTTGTGTTACCGTTCCTTTTGCGACACCCTGGACTTACGTTTCAACAAGACAATGTCCGGCCGCACACGGCACGTGTTGCTATGAATTGTCTTCAAGCTTGCCCAATACTTCCTTGGCAATCTAGGTCTCCTGATCTCTCTCCCATAGAGCACATTTGGGACGCTATGGGAAGGCGATTGCAACCATCCCGGAATGTTGACGATTTAGCCCGACAGTTGGAGACAATTTGGCAAGAAATTCCGCAGGACACCATCCGGGATCTTTATCAGTCTATGCCACGCCGGGTGACAGCTTGCATCCAGGCCAGAGGTGGACCAACGCCTTATTGACTTCCTCCCTTTGTAACGGTCAAACTCTGCAATAAATCATTCAATTGTTCTGAAATTGTAATCCTTTCTTTTTCTATGTATGTTCTTCACATCCACCAATTTTTATCGCAATCGGACAACCCCTTCTTGGTGCGTCGATTTTTTTCTTATTCACTTTTAGTGTGATGCTAAATGTATGCTTAGCATAGAGTAACAAAAATTCACTCTATTGTTTCTTTTAATGTTTAGTTTGAACAAAAAAAAAAAAGAAATGTAAAATTTTGAATTAATTCCTAACGTCCGTCATTAGCATCTTTACCTTGGCAGAAATATAAACTTGCTACTTAGTGCTGTTACCAAAAAACACATTTCAATTAGAGGCATATTTCATAAGCGAAGATACCGCATATATCAAACCTATTTCAAGTACTCCGAGTATTTCAATTTGTTCGAAGTAAACAATTAAAATCCTTATGTGAATATCTCCAACTTTAATGAACTGTAAATATGTATGAACGTTAAAGCAAACACGAATCAATTTCTTTTAGAAAGGAACAAAAGAAAGGCCTTGTAAAACGAAGTGAAGTGGAAGGTTGGAGTGAAACTGACAAGCTCTTGCTCATTAGGAGTGCAAACAAGTCAGAATTCAGCACTGAGTGTTATGAAGACCCAACACACCGGTTGACATGTCACCACAAATAATATTTTGAAGATACCGTCCTCGTGAGGCTCTTGAAACCTCCTTGAACACAGGCTCTTCAATTCCCGTCAGAACGTTGATTTGCTCGCGTAAGAACAAAGGCCTAATTGCTCTTCAACTGTCTATCAATCTGGTTCCAAAGAGCTGCGTCCTGTTAAGCGGTAATTGCTTTATCAACAAGCAATTCCTCATTCTGTAGGGGGAGGCGGGAGAGAGATCTCTTATTAATGTATTTAATAAAGTAATATTTTAATTTTGCATACTTAAAACCCATAGATAAGTATCTCTGATAAACAGCAGCCCCATTCTTTTGTACCTGAGTTTTAAAATACTTAAATAAATAAAGAGTAAATACAACTGTATTTGTTTGGTCCTATTCACAATAAATAGTTTACATTTTCGCTGACGAATATAGGCACATCTATCTTCTTCTTCCACAAATATTTAGAAGAAATATCATTTTAGTTGCGTTCGTTTGTGAATTCTTTTCACACAAATAATGTTCCTTCGCTTAACGTATTAATTATTATGAGTATATAATATATATATATATATATATATAAAAGTTTTCCTCGCCCATTCTTGGCGGAAACAGGCTTTGGGACGGGCAGAGCGCCATGTTCCCAAGCCTCTTTTTACATCACTTCTTAATGTGCCATGTCTAGAAACTTCCTGACAATGTGACACGTGTTTAGGATTGTGGCTTTTTGTATTTCAATGTAGGTGTTTGGGTCAATGTTGAGTATCTCCAAATTCGTCGCAAGCGTTTTTGGTACTATCCCTGTTGCTGAGATGACTAACGGGATGATGAGGATCTTTTCCATACCCCATATATCTCGTACTTCATGTCTGAGATCTTGGTACTTGGTGATTTTCGTTGTGTAGGTTGTCTGTATGTTATTGGTGTTGGGTACTGCTATGTCGATTAAGTACGTGGTCTTATTCGATTTATCGACGAGGGTTATGTCAGGACGGTTATGTGGGACTGTCTTGTCTGTTATGATTGCTCTATCCCAGTAAAGCTTGTGTGTTTCGTTCTCATGCACGGTCTCTGGCTCATATTTGTAGTACGGGCATTTTTCTGTCAGAAAGCCAGCATTCGCTGCCAATTTCTGGTGGACTATTTTCGCTACTTGATCGTGTCTATGTTTGTAGTCTGACTGCGCAAGGATCTTGCATCCTGCCATCACGTGTTGGATTGTCTCCGATGCCGCATGACAGTGTCTGCATTTGTCGCTTTCTATGTCTTTTCTCTGGATGAATTTCTGATTGTTCCTTGTTGCGATCACTTGGTCTTGGATGGCTAGCATGAATCCTTCTGTCTCTGGCTGGAGAGTGCCTTTGGCCAGCCAAGAATTTGATGCCTTTTTGTCAACGTGTGGTTGTTGCAGGTCATTGTAGTGCCTGCCATGTAATGGTTTTCCGGCCCA
>QLNU02015270.1:33205939-33222083 GCA_006491805.2 Dysdera silvatica
TTACATTATTGACAATTATTATTTTTACATTATTTAAAATTATTATTTTTACATTATTTTAATTTATTACTTTCATATTATTTAAAATTATTATTTTACATTATTTAAAATTATTATTTTTACATTAATTAAAATTATTATTTTTACATTATTTTAATTTATTACTTCCATATTATTACATCAAAATTATGGTTCTGAACTGCTATTTGATAACGTAACAGAAAAATAATTGTTTCCTTTTATACCAATTAAAAATTAACAGAAAACTTGGCACCTAGACCGCTGTCAAAATAAGTAAGAAATGAATTATGATTAATACCAGAGTTACCACTTAATTCAAAGGTACACATTTCCATTAGCCTGAAAAAATCTTTCACATTTCAATAATATACATTAATAGAATATAAAATTAGTGATTTTTGGAATTTAGATTTAAACTTCTTCCATAATTATACTATAATTTTTGCCACCCACGTATTAATTACAGCTCAAACTAGAGCTTATGTAATTTTGGAGAAAAAGAGACGCTTTCCCCATCCTGGATTCGAACCAGGGTCCCTCCGTTTAGCCCGGAGTGTCTTGGACCGCTAGACGAATGAGGACAGGAAACAACGCTCTCTTTCTCCGTATGTAAAGGTGTTAAGGTATTATTACCCTCCGCAGGGATAACACAATTGCCAAATATGGTCATCCATTCTTCCATAATTGCCAGCACGTATGGCTGTGCGTATTTTGACACCGTTGAGTGCCAACATTTCTATTTACATATGAGTCTCAGATGCCGATCTGTCGCGTTGTCGAGATGCTTGAACTTCGCAATCAGAATAAAAAAAAATCCATGAAATCAAACTTAAATCCATGAAGCGTAAACGTATTCCATGAAATCAAAAGTAATGAGTGAGATGAGTTGTTGAGGAGAAGGAGGGGATTGGCAAGGGTAGCAGTCGGAATTCGAAATTACTGTAAAGGATGCCTTTGTGGACAATCAATCAAAAGCTTTCGTATTATTCACGTCAAGGAAAATTTAACAAAATGGTCGAAAAAATCACATATGCATTTATAGAATCTGCAACTAATAGCTGCATCCGTTTTCTGTAAAGTTACTGCTTAGGCAAAAAACTTCAAACGTTTCGGAGAAGACTTATTCATATTTGCATTATTCAATCATAGGAACACCACGCAATAAGATAATAATTTATAAAAGCAATGTTTTTAACAATATACAAAATGTTTGTAGAAGAAGCATATAATTTTATTATATTTCCATCAAAACTACAATAGTAAAAACTTAATTCTTTTTGTAATTACTTGGCTAACAGTCAAATTTTTTTGACCTGGTCAAAATGTTTCCACTTGCGTTCCCTTGTTCCCTGCGGAAGTGTGTAAACGAAAAGCGTAGTTAATGCGCTCTTTAAGCATATCAAAAGAAGTCACGTTTATTTTGTGAATATATGGAGTATTCTCTTGTATTCGCGTCTGAAATTGCGTTGCAATTGTGTTAGTGCTTTGGTCTTCATAAACTATATTGCACAAGCAGCCTTCCCATATGTTGAGGTCATCATGGTTGATTTCGGTGTTTGTTAGGCTTTATGAACGCACGCACGCTGTCTCATGGATATATTTTAGCAATGCAGGAAAAAAAGGTATTGATAACCAAGTACTTAGAAACAATTTAAAAAAGTTTAAAGAGTTTAAAGTTTAAAAGTTTAAAGTTTAAAAGTTTAAAGTTTAAAAGTTTAAAGTTTAAAAGTTTAAAGTTTAAAAGTTTAAAGTTTAAAAAAGAAAACAGTTTTGAAGTTGTATACTTCATCTAGGAACACCCTGTATATTTTAGGGTAAGAAATTTTAGAAGAAAAATACAGAATTTGGCTACAATTGTTTCATCTTATATATCACCATACACTGCAATGCATTAATCATTTAAAAAAAATAATTATTGAACATCGAGTTATTATACAGTGTCAAATATATCGTTCAAATCCTTAAATAAATTATTATTGACACACATATATATGTATATATATAAAAATTACGTTCCAATAATTAATAACTTTCTCAAATTCCTCAAAAAGCATTCTAAAGAGGAAAATTATTTATTTTAAACTTAATGTGACAATATTTTTATTAGATTCACAAAACACACGTCATCTGCGTCACAATCAAGCTTCTCTAACAAGTGGATCCTGCATCACTGTCATTTTGAATTTTGAAAACGGTGGGAAAATTTTTAGCTCAGGGGGAAACTTTTACTAGCTTGTCACGTGATCTTATGAACTACATCGAAACTTGTAGATGAAATTGACATCGGCTGCTGTTAATACTTTACGCTGTCTTTCGCTCAGCTAATGAAAGATTGAGAATCGGTTCTTTGCAGTTTTACAATAGCCGGGAATGAAATTAGTGATTAGCGATTTCATGCTTTGGCATACTGCATGACATTGGTTAATGAATCTTCTATAATAAAGCTAAGCGCTCCTACACTGAATCTTCTACAATAGAGCTGAGGGTTCCTGCATTGAAACTTCTAGAATACAGCTGAGGGTTTCAGCACTGAATCTTCTACAATAGAGCTGAGGGTTCCTGCATTGAAACTTCTACAATACAGCTGAGGGTTTCAGCACTGAATCTTCTACAATACAGCCGAGGGTTCCTGCACTGAATCTTTTACAATGCATCTGAAGGTTCGTCTTTCACTGAATCTTCTACAATACAGCTTAGGGTTCCTGCACCGAATCTTCTACAATAGAGCTGACGGTTCTTACACTGAATTTTCTACAATACATCTGAGTTTCCTGCATTGAATCTTCTACCACACAGCTCTGTGGGTTTCTGCACTGAATCTTTTACAATAGAACTGAGGGTTCCTGTACTGAATCTTCTACAATACGGTTAAGGATTCCTGCACTGAATCTTCTACAATACGGCTGAGGGTATCTGAATTGAACCTTTCATAATACAGCTGAGGGTTCCTGCATTGAGTTTTCAAAAAGCAGTAAAGAACTCTGGCATTGATGTATCATGATTAATCACATGGGCATGAAGTTGCTTTGTAATAGTAATGTACTGATAACATATTTACCTATTGCACCACTAATTTAGATTCGACCTTCAATGGTATCATGAAATAGTTGCCACTTTTCTGCAGACCATAGGCCTGGGATTAGGTTCCTCGGCAGTAGGGATTCGGTTTCCTAGGAAACCTAAATCTCGGAACAGTATAACATTTGCCGTCCTTGTGCCGTAAAAAGATAAGTAAACGAACAACAATTGAAGTAGAACATGTGGTAACATACATTAATTTTAAATACTTGGAGCATATCATATGTCAGTCCAAAAATATGAACACAAAGAACGAGCCAGGAAATTTTGCGACCACTTTTGAAAAGCGCTATTCATATTACATGTTACTCTGAAATACATTAGATATACTACTGTGCATCTTATTAAATATTTGTTTGTGGTATTATTATAATGGTTACAGCTCTATTTACATTCCTTTATTTATGATCCTAGCTCTAGCTCTGCCTTAGGTTTTGGTACAAATACAGACATTCTGAATCTTCTATCGAGGTGTGGTAGCTTATAACTTCTCCTGAATAAATACGAAACACTCGAACGCGACGGTTCCTCTAAATTATATCTCCAAGAGCAAAAAAAAAAATATTTTTCTTAGGAAATATGTGAATACAAAAAAGAAAGATGACCATTGCATTACTAATATAAAACGTTTGCTAACAATACGTTAAATACACTGTGGGTTTCCACAATAGAAATGCTTCTTGTTCCGCTTGTGGGATTCCCTTTTTGTTGCCACTTGGAATACAAAGAGGGCGCAAACTTAATAATTACAGTTTCTAAAAATTGGCAACATGCCAAATCGTTTAAATTTATATGATGTTTTCCGAATGTATATAATTTCACTTTCCATATCTGGTAACATATGTTGTACTAATCAGACACTGAATGTACTAAAGTATGTTATAATAGTAATATCACTGCTTGAATATTTCTATTGATGTTATTAATATTAAAGAAAGCTACATTTGCTATAAACAAGTAGAAAATAATAATAATTATTATTATATTTATTATTAATAATTTTTATAATATATATATATATAGAGTTCACTTTAAATTTGCTGGTTATCCTCGTATGTCAGGCCCTCCTAAGGACATAAAGTTATTATGTTTATTATTATTACGTCTTACTATAGCTGCGATAAATTTAACATAAACAAAAGCACTTTTCTGTTTGAAAGGAAACACTTCCTTATTTACAGTAAAATCGAAAATGTTTCCTAACCTGGGATTTTGTTTTCGTGATAAGAAAAGGTATTGAAAAAAATAGTAGTGAAAATCCAGAAAAAATGTATTTCGTTTTTGAAAGCTTTTATAGAAAGGTTTTCCCGGAGTTTTGGGGAAGGAAAGCACCACTCCTATATCCCCTCCCACCGTAACTTAACCCTATTTGGTTAGGTAAGAATTTTAAAAGCATTAAATTATCCTGGTTTCGAAGAATCGGGACGATAAATCCAGATCAAGAGAGATTTTGGGGCATCGTCACACACGATCCCCTTTACATTTGTCACGGACCAAAACAAAGTTTCAAAGAAACGGTTTCATTACTGAGGTAAAATGAAAGCATTCGAAAAGCTAACAAATATTAAATAGGTGTTATTTGTAAATGCTGTTGATAAATTTAAATCTACATTTTTTAAATATGATAAAGGTGTCCATAAATCTCACTATTTCCTTCGTAAATTGTCTTACTGTCTTGAAATTTTATATGTTGATTTACTGATTCCTTATGGTAAATACATCTTTTAGACAGACAGACAGACAGGCAGGCAGACAGACAGCCATACAGACAGAGATAGATAGGGGGCCGCTTACAAGAACTACGATTTTAGAGATTTTTCATGAAAAATTTTAAAAAATCTTCTTTTATTTATTTAGTACTTCTAATTGAAACCTACAATAAAATTTGTATTGAAAAAACTTTTTGACACATGTATTCTTATGTAACTTTTAATACAGTTGTTTCATCCATTGTTAATCATAAATCTCAATTATTGTAGTCAGAAAAAGCAAACCAATAACAATTTTGTGCGGTCCCTGATGAAAAACATAACCTATTGTTTACTCCTCTTTCATTATATTTCTTTGTTCAGTTACTTATTTATTTTTCATTCTGTTTTAATTTTGTCATAGATGTTACGTTTAGATGGTAATCACATATCACAATCCTCTCTCTCTCTCTCACTCACTCACTCACTCACTCTTTCACACACACACACACCTGGGTGGGCTAGGCATATTGCAAGAAGTACTGATCAACGATGGACAACGGAAATTCTCAACTGGATTCCAAGAGACCACCGAAACACCTAGAAAACGTCCTCAAACTAGGTGTGTGGATGAAATAAGAAAACAGGTTAGGGGTGACGTGGAAGCAAATTGCTCAGGATAAACTTGTGTGGAAAATATTTGGAGAGACTTTCATCTAGCAGTGGATAGGTAGTGGTTAAATGTGATGATGATTTTATATATATATATTATAAATATAATGAATACCACCCTCCTAAATTTGAATAAAATTCTTTGGATTTATACTGATTAAGATTAACCCACAAGACCTCCCGGGTCAAAGTTGCCCGCCCTAATTAAAAATGCCAGGGCCTCTTTTCCTCCCCAGTTCGACATTGTTTCATAGATATTTTCTCCATATAATGTACATTTTTTGTCTATTTCAACACTTACCTTCATGACTATATATATATATATATATATACAGTAAGGAAGAAAGCACTTCTTCATAAAAACCTTCTCAATTGTGGAAATTAATAATTCTTGCGTATACGTGGGTGTATACTGAGTTTTATTTCCTTCATGTGTTTTTTTACCTATTAAATTATTTAACCACAACCACTTCACTGCCAGCCGTAAATTGGGTATATAGAGCACAATACCAGATTTTTGAGCTTTTTCCAGAAATTATATTTTTATTGTACATTTATTTATGTATAATATATTTATTTTTTAGATTATATCTTTACATTTATACACAATATGTGGACCAATAAAGGCAACACAGCGTATCATAAAGCCAGCATATAAGCACTAACGCATGTTTGTTTGTTTTTTGTGCCATTTGAAAAAAAAAGGAAAGTCTCCCCTACGGGCAACTTCTCCTGCACACAGTTATGTATGCAAGACAAGTATCTCTCCTATACGATAACTTCCCCTGCATACATTTATGCATATGGGGGAAGTATCAAGTACCAGCGATTCTCCATGCAGTTATGCATGCATAACTGCATGCAGAAGAAGTAATCCGTAGGGGCGACATTAATTTTTTTTCTAGGGGAAGTTATATGATCCCTCTAAAAAACAAAAACAAAAAAAAACACAATACTGATGTGGAACTATAGGAGCCAACACTAAGCTAAAAGCTTTCTCATAGCAAAGCAAAGTCCTCATCACGCAATATGTGATGGGCGTGGTAGTGAACGGCAAAACATCACATCATACGTGTGTATTTATATAAATCGAACACTACGCAGATTAAATTAAACAACAATATAAATCAACGTTTATTGGCGTAGTGATACCAGCGCCGATGTTATCACTACGCCAATAAACGTTCATTTATATTGTTGTTTAATTTCATACGTGCCTGGTAGTAGAAAAGAAACCGAGCATTTGTCTGTAATAGGGCAAGAAATGACATCAAGGGTAAATAATTTATTGCTTTCATAAACTGTATTTTCAAAACGAAATGGATCCGGAAACGAACACTCTATACATAAAAAAAAAATGCTATTCGGATTAAATTTAAATGGTATTTACGGAAATTCGTCTGGGAAAAAACATTTATTTTCCAGACAGTTATTAAAAATTTTCAACAATCAAAACCCCAAATCCAAGGCGCATTTCTCCGAGCTGTTCCGGAACCCTATAGTGGTGAAAGCTGGTGAATATTAAATCTGCCAAATCATTTGATGAATATTCTGGGAAAATATCTCTGATATTTACATTGTCGGGGAATACTGTTACTTCTTCTTTTCTTTATATCTCTTTATCATTACTAAAAAGAAATTTAAAAATATACCGAAGATATAAAATATGGCCGACTTGAAATTAAACATTTCCTAAGATTACGATAAATGTCCTATACATATACGATTTTTGACGTAAAATATTCTCAGCTTTGAGAAAAATGTCACATTAATCACAAGACATGTCTCAATTGCGGATTACATTGTAGTTGTCAAGCATGTGGCGAGTACTATAATCGCGGTTAAAATTACGTATAATATCCACGTCTTTCCAAGATTAATGGTGTGGAATTCAAAAAAGACAGCCAACATTTATTCTTTTATATGGAGTGATACGAAAGCTGATAAAAATGTTTTAGACAAAGTAATATTTCACTCTCAATTTACATAAAAAGGAAAAGTTATAAAATCCATTCTAACCTGAAGATATAAATTATCATCTGGCTAAATATTTGTGTATTTCTTTTACATTCAAAAGTAATTTGCAATTTCGTACATAAATTTCCTTAATGTTTTTAATTTTATTATCTACACTCAACTTCTTAACGTAGCTTATTAGTGATGATAATCTCCTTTTAAAGTGTTTTTCCAACATGTGGTGTAATAAAAGTATCTTGTAGTAGATATGGTCTTAAAATTGCCAAGAAAAGTCAAGGCTTTGGATAAACTGGACTTATTGCTTAACTAGAAATTCGAACCTCAAGCCTACAATTACCCAGCTGCTTAACTTTTATAGGTCTATAAAAGAGCAAATAACTGAAACCATATAGGTAAACCGTATAGGATTGTAAAACATAAGTAAAGGAAAAAATACATAACCCATAACTACCTAAACACTGTACACATCATATAAAGACAAAAAGAACCCCTTTGTATGGGGTCAGGTATATATCTCTGAGCTCTATCACATGTGGCCTCAAAAAAATAGATAGATAGAGACGATGGAAATCGAAATATGAGTGGAAAGACCGTAAAAGTGTTGTGATAGCCGTTTTCAAATTTCAAGATCTGTAAGCTGAAGTACTATAATAATTCTCAATTACATTTTAGATGCCGTTAAGGTTTTGACTCTCTATTTGTATACGGTTTATAGTAAAACCTGTATTTAAGGTAGAGAAAAACCTGCCACTAATATAGTTTGGAGTTGACCCAGTAACCTTTGAGTTATCGTCTTAATCTCTGGACCAAAAAGCCCCACAGAGTACCATATGTGGCTATTCTCTCATACATTTTTTGAACAAAGGGAGCGTCCTCTTCCTAAAAATTAACTGAGAGTACAGGGCAGTGACGTAGACAAGGAGGTATTAGGAGGCTCCAGCAACCACTGGATATACAAGGCCGCATCACATGCCCTTTTTTTGAAGCCACTTGAACCTCCCCCCCCCATAACCATTTCAGCCTCCTCACACGTTTTGAATTGCTTTGCTACTGGTACAGAGGGATATTCTTCAAATACGATTAAGTTTATAACACATTCCACATTTGCATGGTTATTTTCCAAGGCAAAGCTATTTTTCAAGTATAAACGTTACAAAAGTAGCCTGACAATCGCAGTTGAATGATCTCATTCATTCTTAATTCCTTGAGAAGTTCTCCTCGTAGTCAATAACGTTTAACACACACTTTTCCCACGTTACAAAAATTTGATAAATTCCTTCCTAGCTTACAGCCAAGCCACATTTGTTCAAGAAATAAGTTCCCAAATATATGTGAGAAAATTGTTTTATTTAAACCAGTTCAGTGAAACCAAAACTTATCTAATAATCTGAGCAACATTACAACATCTACGTTTTGCATAAAAAAATTTGAAAAGCTATAATTCCGCACTCATATATATACAGCTTCTTCCTTGGACTGCCTATTCGCCGGATATGTCGCCGATTGAACATGTGTGGGATTTCGTTGGTCGGCGTCTCGCTCGTGATCCTCGTCCCATAGCTACTACAGATGAACTTTGGGGTCGCATACAAGCAATCTGGAATGCTCTTCCTCAGGCACACATTCAACATCTGTTTGATTCCATGCCACGTCGTATAGCATCACTTATTGCAGCGCGTGGTGGCTTCACCAAATACTGATTTTCGACATGTAATATTGTTTTTTTTGCTTTGTAATTTTAATCGTTTATTTGTATCAACACGGGTCGTTTGTACATTAAATTTCATTCAATTCGGACGAGTCCTTCATGGTTTTACAATTTTTATAAACACGAGTATATATATAAATATATGTATGTGTATATACTCATATATACATATATGTAAAAACAGGCTTCCAAGTATCTAGGAAACTCAACTTCTTATCGTTGACACTGGAATTTCACTTTTTTTATTATTTTTAAAAGCTAGAATAATTCTCTCCTAAAGTAACTGATACTTTTTTACTGAAGCCTCTTTCCTATTTTTTTTTTACCTTTGTTAATGGTCTAATTAGTGAATTATTATAAAACCATATGTATACAATCTCTTGTGTGGAGTAGAATGACCCTTGTAGTCTTTACGTTATAAAAATTAAATCAAGCAATCAACAGACCAGCCAACAAAAATTTAAATAAAATCTGGTCAGATTCATTGCTACAGTACACCACAAAGAGTTAAGTGAGTATTTGTGTGATGGAAAACTTAAAAGCGGAGTTCGATAAGAATTTTACCTTTTCAGTGGTCAAAAACGATGAAAGGGCGAAAGCTCACTACTATAGTTATGTGAGTACAAAACAGATTTTGTACATACTGTTACTATAGTGAGGTCCAATGACAACGTTTTTGGATTCACTATGCTGAGCCCGTTTCCTTGGAAACTTGGTTATGCACTAAGTATTGTAGTTCTAAAATCATGGTAAACTGGCAGTCTAATCCGATATAAACAACGTTGATCTTGGCATTTTAAAGCACAAATATGCATAAACATAGTTGTTATTATTATATTATTTCACTGTGAATGTTTCCCTTTTTTCAAATAGTGGCATTCATTGCCGCTCTCTCGAGTTTTAAAGAAATGTGGATTCAATTATATAATTTAATTTATGAACATATAATTAAGCTGGACTACTTTTTACGAATATTTATGTTCAGTCTTAAAATCTATTAATTCATTAGGATGAATACGTATGCTTCTAAGTTTTATTAAATATATTTTTAATCTTGTTAATCTTGAAGGAGCTTTTCATCACCCTCTTTTAAATTAAGAGCTGTTCAGAGCTCGAATTGGAGCCCATTATAAAGTGATGTGATCGGAATTTTTCCCGCAAAACTCATTTTCGAAGCCCTTTGATCTGACGAATACTTCTTTAATGGATCCATTCAAGTTAGAAAGAATGTATAAACTACCCATAGAAGATCGACTGAGAGTCAATCCGACAAGAACATTTGCTTTTATTGAATAAGTTAAATGAGATTCCTTTCAGAGACGTCGAGATCAGAGCGCATATTCAGCTAAACGCGCTTTCCCAAATTTCGTTTTCCAGGACGTTAAACACGAACCTGATCCAAAGCAATCTGGGATTTCGTCAGTAAATGCTTTGCAATTGCTTTTACAGGTTCTTCACATTACCATTGGTTCCACTGATTCTTTAAGTGCCATAACTCATGTTGGGCTTCCGATATTTCTTAATTTTGTCACAATCTTTCCATCGCACACAGAACAGAATTTTCTGTATTGATGTCAGCTAAAAGTATTTCTATCAATTTGCATGCATCATTTTTGCCCTGTCATATCGATCCTTTTCTCAAATATGGCCATATCCATTTGCAGAATTTTAAGATGCGTGTGGATCAAAAACATAATAATAATATGAACTGCATATTTATTCATCACACAGATTTTTGGTCCAGTGTATTTTTTATCTGAATCCTCAAATTTCAGATACTTTACTAATATAAACTATTAATTATTTATTATTTTATATTATTATTATTATTATTATTATTCATTTATTAGTTTATTAGGCAAAGCGCAAATTTTTTCCCACTGTGCAAATGGAGCGGTGTTTGAAGGGGTGTATATATACGGCTATCTTACAAAACTCACTATTCCATCCTTGGATGCTAAAAACTGAATGAACACATTGTATAATTACATTCAGCTTCACATCAATTACACCAAATTTTAAATATATTTTTTAACATATAAGTTGATCTGAAAAAATGATTTAAATGCGCAATAAATTGTGGTGATGGCAAATCGTTAAGCTCATATTACACCAGCTTTTTTCCTGGTCACGCCTCAGGCAGATCTCATATTCTTAAAGTGATTATATTTCTTGTTTTCTATAGCTTGTAGATTTCCTTCTTGGCTACCAGTTTAATAATTGTATTGTATATATATTGAGCACATTTTTTAGTGAACGATATTAAAGATTTTAGTGAATAATTAACATTTTGTTTAATAAGTAATGAAAAATTCTAAACGAACATTTCACATACTACTGAATAAGTCTGAAAGTATATTACAAACGATGAAGAAGGGAATTGTTTATTCGCAGGTGAGCTTCTTTGTGAACAATTAATTTAAGATAGAATTTAAAAAGTATGTTCACTCATTTAATATGTTTAGATTTTATGCTTTGTATCACATTGTATACATAATATATATATAACATTCTAACGGTCAAAATTACCTGAAGAGACACGTCTTTTCAAAATCGTTGAGAAACCTGAATGCTAATAGTAAATATAATCCGCAGAAAATAAAATCAATTTGTATAGAGAAAGTATTGTGTTATATTACGTTGTCTGTTCGAGTGAATATTTTCTATACCATCTCGGGGTGTAGAAATTGAAAACTTATGGGGTGGTTCCAAATGGCTTTACAATAATTGATGCGATTTAGCATTAAATTGAACAATGATTACTATCCACTGGGGTTGGAGTTGGGCTTGAGCCTATGATTCATATGCCGCTAGTGCCATATTTACTACCTCAAATTTCCGACCACGGCAGTGACATTAATAAAGAAAGTTATGAGACGAACATAATGGCGAAAACGAATCTAAAGTTCAGAATAGATTTTAGTATTTATTAATATGAATGCTTATGAAATTGGCCATTTTTATATCTTATATATCTATATTTTTATTTTTATAACCATATTTCTGAAAAATCCCGGCTTATATGCATTTAGTAGCCAATAAACAGTATTAAGATTTAATTGCTGATATATAGGTAAACTCTAATGCTTTGACAGCAAAATTTACAATCAAACTAATAAAAACGGTTGCTGTGCGCAATTAAATTATTGTCAGTAGACTATTCGGAACTACTTAAGGAAATTGTTTATATTAATCCTAACAATTTCTGTAATAAACTGTGTATGTACTTGTGTTCGGAGCGTTTAAATGTATCTAAATGCAAATGAAACAAGCAACCACAGCTAATTTTCGAAAACAGTAGGCATGACAAGGATTCCCGCGAAGTTCTCAGATACATTTCTAACGATATTGTCATTTTCCCTGTAGATTAATTTTGCTAATTAGTGCACTCAAAACATCTTAATTTTAGAAACGTGGGTGTAGGAGACGAAATGGATGTGAAATCGAAATGGGAAATACGTCTGCAGAGGATTGCATATCTACAAGAGCCCTTTTATCTAAGATATTGTTCTAATATTTCGTTGCATTTGTAAAAGCAAACTGGCGCCTCTCTGTTGTAAATATGAACCCTGTGCTTGCGGAGGTTAATGTGACTAATTGAGATGGACGAAGATGCGTCAACAAGCTCAAATGGACAAAACGCTCCCCCAGATCCTCAGATGCCCTAATGGGATACGGGAGTATGTAAGCCCATTGTATAGAATTCCTCTTCGTGTCTTTGTAATGCGAATCGCCTTAGAACGAGTTCTGTCTTTAACTGCATTATATGATGGTGATTAAAGCAATTCCCTCCTCGCTTGTTTCATTATTACTCTGGAGAAAGCTTCTGCAAATCAGTCCCTTGTTTCCGAGTCGAGTGACATGCAACATCTATCCCCGATACGTGTTTGTCTCTGGAACATTAAGATCTGCTATTGTTTACTATTGCGCATTACACCGGTTTTTGTTTGTTTCATGTACTCTCATCTCCTTCCCAGTCTTTGACAATCAATTGAGTAGATATTTGGCTAGTTGCTAAAATGTTGTTCGCACCTTATTTGTCTACTTTTGATATATTTTTTCGGAAATAATACCTTGTAGAATTATTTGCGTCACCACAAAATGAACATTTATTTGATTTTATAATATTACTGTCCAACCCAATAGCGTAGCAATTTAAACTCATGGAGGGATCAAGATATTATATGGGGAGGGAAGGCTCATTGTCCATGGATGATCATTATCTGCTTTCTGACCTTTGATGGCAAGTTAGGAAAAGTAGATTCAAGGAGAATTTACATATCAATTCGAATCATTAAAATTCGCAACCCAAAAGGCAAGAAACAATCTGAATTCTGTTCTGGAGTGAATACAACCTGGATTTCAAAAGTGAAAAATAAATTTAACTGTATATATACATCTACTGTTGCATATTTTAAATCATTTTATTCCCGCGCTATTTTCTTTTTCGGCAGAAACAAGATATCTGCATTTCCTTTTTTCCTGTCTTATTCCAAACATAGATAAATCTACTTTTATTTTCTCTAATTGTTTGGAAGGACGAATAAGTCTTTCTTCTTTTGTATCTTTTTTCCATGATAATACCTTGTATAATTTTTAGGAAACGAAAATTGGTCTAAATTGCCAAATTTTAAAAAATTGCATATAAAACAAATATGAACTATGTAAGATAATTTAACACAGCATTACGCAGATAAGATTTAAAGAAAAATTATAAGCGTAAGTAACGCTTACGCTTATAAAGTTGTCTTTACTTATAAATGTAAACGAATTTTTGGGGTGATAATTAGTAAACTATATTTTTTCATTGCAAACGAAACCCGTTACTAGTGTAAACAAACATGAACAATAAGTAAGCATAAGAAAAAAAAAATACTGAATGAAATATTTAATTTAAAGAGAAAACTAACTCGAGCTTTCTGAATGCACGTAACGTAACATTTCAGCTAATACAAAATCATTTTCTCACTTCCAAATGTTGTTTTAACTGTAACTTCTATTTTTCTTTAAATTCTGATAATGTTAATACTAAGATTGATCTGCAAGAGTTTGATATTATGTACATAGTTGATGCTGAACGGCGCCAATGCGTTTAGATTGATACTAATTAAATTGAAATTTTGCCCTCAGGGAGGCTTTTCGTCGGATAATTAGGTCCGAAGCATTCTCTAAGCAATTGGCCTTTGCCACCAAGGTCTATAATTAAATTGGTTTTAATGGGACAAGATTTTGGGTCTCTGTACATTTCGAGCTCCCGTGTGAGTTCTCTCTCTCTCTCTTCATCGGTCTCAAGATTACTGATAATGATGAAAGAGATTAGATTATAAAATGTCAATTTTCATTACACAAAATAAGAGTTACAGTTCATGCTACGATTTAATTGGTTATAATGACGATTTTGCAAGAGATCACACTCAAATGGCTGAGATTACAGCGCGCCTCCGGTGGACACCTCACCTCCCCTTTCATACCACACACACACAGCCACACTCAAATGGAATTATTTCGAAATAATAAGGTATAGTGGAATTGCAGGTAATAAATTCTTTATATCTATAGGGCTACCTAACCGCAGTAAATCCAAATAATGTTTTATAAAAATATGGATATGAAGCCTGCATTCTTTTTATCAAAAATAATAAAAAATATCTTCTTTAGTAAATGGCCAGGATGATGCTATTTCCATCATATTGAATATCTTAAACATCGCGTTAAACGCGGAACTGAACGAAGATGGTTCTGGTGAGCTAAAACGTTTACTGAATGAAATGAACGGTTTTGCCTATCTATGATGAACGAGAAGATTCGTTCGTTCAAAGATTTGTCACCCACCGCTGAACTGTGAAATACAATATATACAATATACACAATATATACAAAATACACAATATATACAATATACATAATATATACAATATACACAATATATACAATATACACAATACATACAATATACATCAAGATATACACAATATACATAATATATACAATATACAATAATATGTACAATATACACAATACAATATACATAATATGCCAATATACACAATATACAATATACAATACATACAATATACATACTATATAATATATACAATACATACAATATACATAATATATACAATATACAATACATACAATATACATAATATATACAATATACACAATACATACAATATACATAATATATACAATATACACAATACATACAATATATACAATATACACAATACATACAATACATACAATATACATCAAGATAATACGCTTGCAAGATAATATTCCCATTCTCAGGGTTGACATAATTACCAATTGGCCAACATGTGAAGCCACCGAAGCATATGTTATTGTTACTGTTGCCTGGGGGGGGGGTTATTGATAGTAGATGGTCTATGGAATTGAGATGGTAATTGAGATATCTGGAGAATTGAGTTGGTGTTGGGAATTGAGATGGTCTGGGGCATTAAGGTTATTTGGGAAATTGAGACGATCTGTTGAAGTGAGGTGGTAATTTTTTTTGAGGAATTGGGATAGTAATTGAGCTGGTAAATGGGGAGTTGAGATGGTTTTTTATACCCATGATTAGCCAAGCGGTTAAGGCACATCGTTTCAAACGAAAGGGGGTTCAGTAAGACGATAAACCAGATCTCTCTTTCTTTTTTATCTTTGCAAAAATACTTAAACGTTGGCTAAAAATAAATATACATGTATATTATTATTGGTTGTATTTTTATGACGCAAGAAGAGGGAGGGTCATTCTGTACCAAACAAGGTGGGGCACAGTGCATGAAGTTTTAACATGAAAGCAAATCAAAACTGCAATAATAGTAATGTGAACATGGAAACCAAGCGATGTAATAAAATCAGACAAGATTGGAGAAATAGATATCTTGTAAAAAATAACAAATGATTCCACGTACACAATAAATAACTATATTTGACCTCTGGCTGACACTTAAAAACTAACAAATGCTAATGTGGTTTATGAACCACATTAGCA
>QLNU02015270.1:33222183-33234054 GCA_006491805.2 Dysdera silvatica
TCATATACCCATTGTTAAATATACCTCCATTGAGATACCATGTCTCTTAGAAACCGCCCTTTTACCGAACAGAAGGTGGTCGCCTTAGGAAGGTTTTACTGCATACGGCAATGACACCATTCAAAAGTTTGAAGAAAGGGTTCGCGAAAACAATGCTCAAGGGAATTTAAAAAAAAAAAAATATATTTTAAGGACAAATGTTTTTGCAACTGCAAAATAAAAAATTTTTTTGCCTCACACACACACACCATTCGTCGTTATAAACCACATTAGTATTTGACAGTTTTCAACTGTCGGCTAGAGGTCAAATATTGTCAGCTACTCTTTACAGGGGCATCATAAAAGCGACCGTCCTCGCCCCAGTATTGAGATGTAGCAGTCTATTTATAGGAGTGGTCGTCATTAAAAGTTATTCAAATCGTTAGAGGTTGCGTTAATCGTCAAGAGGTTACTCTTGCAAGACTTCGCATCACGGCCACAATGCTTTTCCCATCAATATCCGTTAAAGGGAGAAGACTCTCTGGTGCACGCTACACATAACAAAGCGTAAATTGTCGTGTATGTTTCATCCATTTGCACAAATTATATCCAACAAAATTTAGCAACTTTTGACCGAAATGATTTTAATCTTTGTGAAATTTTATTTGATTCTTTTAATAATGACATTATTTGAATTTTTTACCCGGTATCTGTTTTTCCGATCTTGTCTGATTTTATTACATAGTTTCGTTTCCATGTGCTTTCAGCACATTTTTTACCATTATAGTTTTAATTTGCTTTCACTTTAAAACCTCATATATTGTGCCCCGTCTTGTTGGCACAGAATGACTCTTTCCCTCCTTGCGCCATAAAAATACAACCAATTTTTTTTTAAGCCAACGTTTAAACTTTTTTATAAAAAAACCAAAGAGACAGGGATCCTGTTTGGAGTCTAATTGAAGACCTCCTCTCCATATTTGAACCGAATTGTCTTTACCGTTAGGCTAACCATGGGAGTCAAAATCCATCTCAATTACCACCTAAATCACCATTTCAATTCCCCAGACAATCTCCCAATCAATCAAATTAATTTCAATCAAATCAATTTCCCAAATCACCTCAATTCCCCAGACCATCTCAATTACTATCTCAATTCCCAAGAAAAAAAATTAATAACACATGCTTTGGCGGCTTCGCGTGTTGGCTAATTGGAAATTGTAGCGTGCCAACACTCGGTTTTTGCGGGTTTGGTTTATTTTGATGTTAATCTTAATGTTGTAACATCAAAGTATGCTCTCTGACGCCTATGTGATGTTTAGCTTAAAAGAATTGTGTTAAACGAGCCGTAACAGACGCACTAGATTATGCCTGATTAGCAAATTTACGCCAATAGTCGTCTGTAACGAATTTTTGTAGTTAACACAGTATAGTTCCCGCGAGTGTTTAATGTTGATAGTATGTTGTTCAATTTATACTTTTAATAATGATTTTAACCTCAAACTTCTAGTCAATCTTTAACATGTGTTCATTTATGCTAGTTGGAGTTTCTTGTTGGAAAAGTAATAAAGTTAGGCCTACTCCAACTTCTGATCGTGATTGCGTTTGGACGGACATTAAACGTTGCTGATATATAACCTGGTACAGGCCGCATGCGGATGTTAATAAATGATTGGGCCTTATCAACTACTATCAATTAGCTGGCGCCCCAATCAGATTGGATTTTTGTTATTTTTATGGCGCAAGAGCATCTGTGGTGCCCCAATACTGGCGCCCCAATCGTTCTTTACCAAAGATACTTTCTGATTCAATATGCATCGGCGTTGGAGTTAGCAGCCGTTCAGATTGCTTTGCCACTAAGAAACCTAGAATATCTTGAAATCGTATTATCTTGATGTATTTCACAGTTCAACGATGGGTTCCAAATCGTTCAATAAACGAATCTTCTCGTTCATCATAGGCAAAACCGTTCATTTCGTTCAGTAAACATTTTGACTCGTCTGAGCAACATTTGCTCCGTTCCGCGTCTAACGTGGTGTTTAAATTATTCTGTAGAATGATGAAAATAGCAGCTTCCTGACCATCTATTAAAGAATTCAGTTTTATTAATTTTAATGAAAGATATATTAGGCTTAATATCCTCATTCTTCTAAACAATTATTTAGGTCTAAAATAAATTTTCTAAAAAAATGATTTATTGTGGCTACGCTGGACGGTATAAAGAATTTATTGCCCGCAATGCGCATTATGACTTCGAAATAATTTCTTGTGAGTGTGTGGTATGAGAGAGAGAAAGGGTGGCCGCCGGAGACGGCGCTGTAATCCCATCCCTTTGCGTGAGATCTTTTGTGAAAACATCATTATAACCAATTAAATTGTAGCATGAAGATCAACGCTTATTTTAAATAATGAAAATTGACATTATATAATCTAATCGCCTTAATCGTAATCGGTAATCTTTAGACTGATGAAGAGAGAGAAAGAACTCGCCCGAGAGCTCGAAACATACAGAAACGCAAAAGCTTGTCCCATTAAAGTCAATTTAATTATAGGCTTTGGTGGCAAAAGCAATTGCTTAAGGAATGCCTCGGACCTAATTATCCGACGAAAAGCCTCGCTGAGGGCAGAATTTCAATTTAATTAGTATCAATCTAAACGCATTGGCACCGTTCAGCCTCAGCTATGCAAACAATATCAAACTCTCACAATTCAGTCTTGGCATTGACATTATAAGAATTTAAAGAAAGGCAAAGTTACACTTAAAACAATATTGAGAAGTGATTGATTGTTTGGCTTTTTTATGGCGCAAGAGCATCTGGGCTATACTGCGCCAGTTTGACATACTACTGGGCTATACTGTGCCAGAAGTGAGAAAATGGTTTTTTGTTAGCTCAAATATTATGTAACGTGCATTTAGGAAATTTGAGTTAGTTTTCTCTTTAAATTAAATATTTCTTTCAGTATTTGTTTTTCTTATACTTACTTATTTTTCGTGTTTATTCACACTAGTAAAAATCTTTATTTGCTATAAAAAACATAGTTTACTAGCTATTACCCCAAAAATTCGTTCACATATCCTCTATTCGTAATTTTTTAAACTTTGGCAACCTATGCAAATTTCGTTTCCTAGAAATTATGTAAGATATTATTATAGAAAAAAAGATATAAATGAAGGAAAACTTATTCTTCCTCCGAAACAATTAGAGAAAATAAAATATATTAATCTATACTTGAAATTATATAGGAAATGCGGAAATACCGATATAATGTTGATATTGTATAAGAAAATAGTGCGGGGGAAGAAGGTGATTTAAAATATGTAACAGTAGATGCATATATATACAGTTAAATTTATATACCACTTTTGAAATCCAGGTTGTATACTCTCTGGTACAGAATTTAGTTTGTTTCGCTTAATATATGTTGCGAATTTTAATGGTCGGAATTGGTATGCAATTTTTTCTTGAATTTACTTTTCCCTAACTTGCCACCAAAGCTCAGAAAGTAGATAATGGCCATCCATGGACAATGAGTCCCCATAACAACTTGATCCCTCCATGAGTTTGAATCGCTACGCCACTGGTTAAGATAGGGATATTATAAAATCAAATACATTTTCACTTTGTGGCAAGGAATAAATACATCTATAAGATATTCTTTTCTGGAAAAACCATCAGAAGTTGACATTCAAGGTACGAACGATGTTTTAACACTTAGCCAAATATATATATTCTATTGATTGTCAAAGTCAAGAGAGAAGGAGATGAGACTACATGAAACACACAAAAACCAGTGTAATGCGCAATAGTAAACAATGGCAGATCTTAATATTCGAGAGACAAACACGTAGCGGGGATAGATGTTACATGTTACTCGACTCTGAAACAAGGGACTGATTTGCAGAAACTTTCTCCAGAGTAATAATGAAACAGGAGAAGAGGGAATTGCTTTAATCACCATCATATAATGCCGTTAAAGACAGAACTCGTTCTAAGACGATTCGCATTATAAAGACACGAAGAGGAATTCTATATAATGGGCTTACATACTCCCGTATCCCATTAGGGCATCTGAGGATCTGGGGGAACGTTTTGTCCATTTGAGCTTGTTGACGTATCTTCGTCCATCTCAATTAGGGACATTAACCCCCGCAAGCACAGGGTTCATATTTACAACAGAAAGGCGCCAGTTTGCTTTTACCAAATGCGACGAAATATTAGAACAATATTTTAGATAAAAGGGGTCTTGTACATGTGCAATTCTCTCCAGGCGTATCTCCTATTGCGCTTTCACATCCATTTCGTCTCAAATATTCACGTTTCCAAAATTAAGATGTTTTGAGTGCACTAATTAGCAAAATTAATCTACAGGGAAAATGACGATATCAGCAAACGGTATCAGCAATCATCGCGGGAATCATTATCATGCTTAATATTTTCGATAATTAGCAGTAGTTGCTTGTCGAATTTACATTTGAATCCATTACTAAGTATGGGCGGGAAACACAAATACTTACAGTTTATTACATAAATCGTTAGAGTTAACATAAACAAATTCTTTAAGATATTCCGAATCGTTTACTGATAAACGTGAATCAATTTCGCATACAACAGTTAAATTGCGCATAATAATTCTATTAGTTTGATTGTGAATTTTGTAGTACAAAAAACTATAGTTTAGGGTTTGTTCGAGTGTTACGTAAGCATCTTTTGGAGGGTTTCTGCTGTGCTTATTTTCCTATGTTAGCCAATGTTAATTTTTGCTTACCAGGGGGTAGGATCATAAATTGACCAAAATATTGCTTGAACCCCTCTTAATTATATAGCTTCGGGGCATATAAGCGTAAATAATAATAATGTGATACAGACCCATGTGCCCAGCAGAACTAAAACTATGAATGACCTCTGAAGTGAGCTAATAAAATAAAGAAAACAATTGAAAAATATAGCCAAAAGTCCGCCTTTTCGCCCTTGTCGCCTTCATTGTGTCAAACAGCATTGTGGTTTTTTATATTTTCGGAATACAGTTTATGATGCGTTTTTCAAGCTATAGTTTCTTTTAAATTCCTTCGATTCTTAGTTGATTTATTCAAAAATTTAGGGTCGTTGCTCTAAAAAGTTTTTCGTAACAGAATTGTAGAATTCACATATTTTTTATTTACAATTTGAACAGAATTTTGTTTGTAAAATGTATGATTTCCTAAAATTTTGCCCTAGCGCCGCTAGGCGGCTCTACGCCTATACACTATACTATAATATAGCCTATATACTATACTATAATATAGCCCATATACTATACTATAATATAGCCCATATACTGTACTATAATATAGCCTATATACTATACTATAATATAGCTCTGTTATATACTAAATATAGCCTATATACTATACTCATATTGATAGCCTTATATGCTACAATTATAATATAGCCCATATATCACTCATAATATAGCCTATATACTATACTATAATAGCCCATATACTATACTACAATATAAAATATATATTATACTATAACATGGCCTATATACTATACTATAATATACCATATATACTATAATATAGCCCATATATTTACCATAATATAGCCTATATACTATACTATAATATAGCCTATATACTATACTATAATATAGCCTATATACTATACTATAATATAGCCCATATACTGTACTATAATATAGCCTATATACTATACTATAATAATCAATAATATATGTATACAGAGGCGGGTCCACAGAAGAATTTTGGTAAGGGAATTGTAAAATACAGTAGGACCTACTTCTTAGCCCGCATTTAGCGAGTTTCCGGATATAGTTAGAAAATATGGATTTTGTTTTGTATAATGATTAAGCGCGATACAATTTAACAGCTACTAGCGAACAAGTCCTTTTTTAACCTCTGATTTAACGAGCAATTAAAAAAAATAAAGCAGGAAATCAAATTTTCGCAACAATTTCGTTGTTATATGGGATCAGTGGTTATAGTCAGTGCTCGTTATAACCGATTTCCGACATATTTTATGATTTGGAAAGGGAAATTGCCATAATTTTTCCGTGGATCCGCCTAATATATATTTATATGTACACACATATATACCTTAAGGAAAATCTCCATTAGTTGGGGCCCCAGGTCCCCCCCACCTCCCATAATTTTAAAACTCTACGCTAATAGTGATTGCAAGAGCCTTGTATAATTGTATTTTCACCAGAAGTGTGAAGCCTTATTAAATGGTTTATAACAGGGGTGGGAACCTGCGGCCTTAAAGCTGCATGTGACCTTTTGAACCCTAAATGCGGCCTTTTGTATGAATCCGAGTTTTGAAAACTAAATCGTTTTATTTTTCGGTGTAATCGATACAAATTTTATTTTTATTAACATGATTTTGTCCAACTTATTTTTTTTTTATTTATTTACTTAATGTTTATTATTATCTTAAATGAGCATATTTGGCGCAGTGTATAATTTGGCGCAGCATAATTGGCGCAGTATAGCCCAGATGCTCTTGCGCCATAAAACATCCAAACAAACAAACAAACGGCATATTTAAAATACAAAAGATAAAAGTAATATATTAAGGACAATCTGAAAATTCCATTTTTGGAGTAAGGGTATAAAGAAATTTACGTAGCCTATTTTTTCAAAAACACGTTTAATTACATATTACTAAACAAATATATTGATAGTAAAGAACACCTCAGATTATATGTATGCATTAATTAAGGTATTAACTGTTTTGTAAACAGTCCGATATCTTTGTATATGCCCGACATAGATAAAGAATATAAACATATTTTTTATATGTCCAATATCTATCATTCGTATTGGTTTCTCTCTTAAGACTGAATTTCATTAAAATGCGAATATGAACACTTTTACCAAAAGCATTGAACGAGTATCTACTAAAATAATGATAGTAAGTACAGTCGGTCATTTCGGTTCAACGGAGTTTAACTAAATGAGGTACTGCTGTATATTGAAACAGTGGTGTAAGTAAGGGAGCCCAGGGGCTCAAGACCTCATTGCGGCAAAATACACGGTTCTGTTTAACGTCAAATCACGCGATCTCTTAAGAAACTATTTGAATCCCCCTCCCATTAATTTTTGAATTTCTGCCCTCCTGTATCTAATTGAAGTTTCTTGAATCCGGCCATCCAACATGAGAAAGTTTCGCATCCCTGGTTTATAACGTTCAGTTATTACTCTCATAAATGACTTTAAATTGAAATAGAGTGCAACTTTCTTTTCGATTAAAAGTCTTCGAGAATATCGACCCCCCTCCCCTTTCCAAAAACAGAAGAAAAAAAATTACATGCCCAAACTTTGCTCATGAAAGGAAAAACACTTGCCGCGAAAAAGTGTTGAAAAGCAAAAAATTGGTTGGTCCTTCTGAGATTACCTAGATTTTTTGAAATATACGCCACATAAGACACACACGCCTATGTATATAAATAATATTAAAATTAAATTAGAAAAATGATAGGCGAATCAGTTGCAAATTAAATACTTTGAACATTCCAAAAACGACATGGAAATCACGAAAAAACCCATTTTATTTATTATTTATTTGTCTGTTCTTTTTCCAATTTACTTTTTTTTTCAATATCATATTTTCTTTTGTTTGTTCTGTACAGCTGATAGCGCAAAATCACAAATGGAATATTATTTATTCAATTGGTTTTAGTTCAATACTTTTAATTTGTTTAATTTCTTTCACACATACATATATATATACACGCACATAAGTGACTATTTCAGAACTTTCCAATGGTTTACATGATTTAAAATATAGCTAGTAACCATAGTGTGGTATAAAAACCCTAGGGGAAACTACAAGCCCACCCTTTTTTCTATGAGCACCTCCCGCACTATAATGAGTTTTAGGGTTGCAACACCTGGGTTTCCAATTTCCGTAATCGCCAAGCAGGGTTGTACCACCCGGAGTTGGTGACAATTTGGCTCGTTTTAGTGTAAGGGGATTTGCGGAAGCGTATCCCAAATATTTTTTGCTCCACATACGCCATTGGTCGTCATGAACCACATTAGCATTTGACAGTTTTTAACTGTCAGCTAGAGGCTATATATTGTCAGTTAATCTCTACAGGGGCATCATACATGCGACAGACCTTTCCCCAGTATCGAAATGTAGCAGTCTAGCTATAAGAGTGATCGTCGTTAAATGTTATTCTAATCGTCAGAGGTTTCTTTAATCGTCAAGAGGTTACTCTTGCAAGACTTCACATCACGGCCACAATACTTTCCCATCAACATCCTTTAAAGGGAGAAGACGCTCTGGTGTATGCTACATATAACGAACTGTTAAATGTCTTGCATGTTTCATCCATTTGCACAAATTATATCCAACAACATTTAGTAACTTTTGACCGAAACGATTTTAACCTTCGTGAAATTTTATGTGATTCTTTTAATAATGACATTATTTGTATTTTTTACCAGATATCTATTTTTCCAATCTTGTCTGATTTTATTACATCGTTTCGTTTCCACGTGCTTTCAGCACATTTTTTACCATTATGGTTTTAATTTGCTTTCATGTTAAAACCTCATATATTGTGCCCCACCTTGTTGGCACAGAATGCTCCTTGCCCTCCTTGTGTCATAAAAATGTAACCAATCATTTTTTTAAGCCAACGTTTAAGTTTTAAAGAAAAGACATTGACTCGGTTTGGACTCGAAATGAACACTCCCCGTTTGAACAGCAGCGCCTTAACCATTTGGCTAATCGTGGGTGTCAAAAGACATTACCGTCTCAATTCTACAGACAAAATTAAGAACGAATGTTTCGATGGCTTCACATGTTGGCCAATTGGCAATTGTGTCAGTCCGGGGAATGTTAACAAGCACGTGAGTAAAAATTGCCTAAGGTCGATGTTTAAATTTAGCGGGTTTCAACTAGCGTTAATTCGTGACCCTATAATTCGCGGCCCTCTAATTCGCAACTCTCTAATACACGGCCCTCTAATTCGCTGCCGCCTGATTTCCCTCTAATTTGCGAGCCTCTAATCCGCAACTCTCTAATTCTCAAGTAACTCGGTAGGTTTTCAACGTTAACAATAGCCATCATTATTGCATTTACGGAAGACCTTTGCCTTGTCCTTTTTATTGCGTATAGACAGACAGACAGGAAAGCCAAAAGCAATAGCGGGTTCAATATCTATTGAAACCCGCTAATAACATCTTACAAATGTATGATCTTGATGTATTTCATAGTTCAGCGGTGGTTGGCCAAATCGTTCAAAAACCAAATGACTGAACAAATCGTCCGATTCATCACAGATGGGCAAATTCGTTCATTTCGTTCAGTAAACGTTTTGGCTCACCCGAACCATATTTGTTCCGCTCAGCATCTAACCTGATGTTTCGATATAATGGAATTTATTCGATATAATGGAAATAGCAGCGTCCTGATCATCTACTAAAGAAGGTATTTTTTATTATTTTTAATAAAAAAAATTTCAGGCTTTATATCCACATTTTATCTCTAAAATTAGTTGTATTTATCGGGACTGGGTAGAGCTGTGTAAAGAATTTATCGCCTGAAATATGCAATATGCCTGTATTACTCCGAAATAATTCCCTTTGAATGTGGGTGCATGGTATACAAGGGACGAAGGGTAACCGCTGATGTAGTCCCAATCCTTTGATTGTGATCTCTTGTGTAAACCCCATTATAACGAATTAAATTGTAGTATGAAGAGTAATGCTTACTTTGGACAATGAAAATTGACATTTTATAATCTAATCGCCTTCATTGTAATCAGTAATCTTGAAACTGCTGAAGAGAGAGAGAGAAAGAAAGAGAACTCATCTGGGAGTTCGAAACGTACAGAAACGCGAAAGCTTGTCCCATTAAAACCAATTTAATTAAGGCTTTGGTGGCAAAGGCCAATTGCTTAAAGAATGCCTCGAATCGAACTAACCGGCGAAAAGCCTCCCCAAGGGCAAAATTTCAATTTAATTAGTATCAATCTGAAGGCATTAGCACCGTTCAGCCCAAATTATGCACATAATATCGGACCCTTTCATTTCGATCCTGGTTTTGACATTATATAAACTTTAAGAGACACAAAGTTACACATAAAATAACATTGGGGAGTGAGAAAATAGTTTTGTGTTAGCTGAAATGCTACGTAAGGTTCATTCAGAAAACTCGAGTTAGTTTACGCTTTAAACTAAATATTTCATTCAGTATTTATTTCTTATGTTTACTTATATTTCGTGCAATGGGTATGCTTTGCTATAAAGAAAAACGTAGTTTACTAGCTATCACCCTAAAAATTCGTCCACATTCATTCTATTTGCCATTTTTTTTAAATTTGGCAGTCTAGACCAATTTCCATTTTCTAAAATTTATGCAAGATATTATTAGGGAAAAAAAGATAGAAAAGAAGGAAGACTACTTATTCTTCCTCCGAAACAGAGAAAATAAAAGTATATTAATCTATACTTCAAATTATATAGGAAAAAATGGAAATGCCGATATATTGTTGATACTGAATAAGGAAATAGTGCGGGAGAAGAAAGTGATTTAAAATATGAAACAGTAGATGCATATATATATGCAATTAAATTTATAAACCACTTTTGATATCCAGGTTGTATACCCTCTGGTACAGAATTTAGTTTGTTTCGCTCATTCTATGTTGCGAATTTTAATGATCGGAATTGGTATGTAACTTTTTCTTGAATTTACTTTTCCCTAACTTGCCACCAAAGCTCAGAAAGTAGATAATGGCCATCCATGGACAATGAGTTCCCATAACAACTTGATCCCTCCATGAATTTGAATCGCTACGCTACTCTTTAGGAGACGAATAGTATAAAACCAAATAAATCTTCAGTTTGTGGTGAAGATTAAATACGCCTATAACATAGTCTTTTCGAGAAAACATATCAAAAGTAGACATGAAAGATGGGAACAACGTTTTAACACCTAGCAAGGTATCTACTCCATTGATTGTCAAAATCTCGGAAAGAGATGAGAGCACATGAAACACACGAAACCGGTGTACTGCGCACTGGTAAACAGCAGCACATTGATCTTCAACCTTTTTCAGTCCAAGGGCCAATTTTGCTTATTCTTGCAGGCCCGCGGGCCGCACTACTGTATCAGCAATATTAGGACTGAACAAATGCGGCTCAAGGGGTGCGCACCACTCCCTGACTGGATCAGTCTTTATTGATATTTTTCCCATTTGGTCTATATTGGTTTTACGTGCCCACCCAAAAATATTTTCTGTATCCGCCTTTGGGACTCAATATATATATTACAATGTAAAAACAGTATAGAAGCAAAAAAAATTCACTACTTTCAGTTAATATGTAAAGCGAAATCAAACCTTTTGGCGAGTTTTTTGGCACTGCTTATTTTTAACAGTCCTGTCAATATTAAGTTTTATTTTTAATATTGCAACCCTAAGAGTGTTTCCAAGGTGGACGTCAGTTATTCTGGTCCTAACTTTTCATTTTATCAACTTCATTTTTGGAAACAGCTGTTTACAGACGTACTGGCGTACGCGAAGTGGTGTAGGGTTATGCTGACGCAGGTCTTAATTTGCAACGGAAATTTTGCGTACATACATATGAACTGTATAATTCTTTGCAATCCCAATTCTCGCACCTTCTTAACTTTCTACGTCAGCCTATGCACAGGTGCAAGTGCTCCAAAACAGTAACATCTTCATGCATGCAGTCAGATGGTTGGGAAAATGTTTTTATCAGCATATTTAGAATAGAATTTGATGAGTCCTAAGTTGAATTTTTTTAAGGGGAGTTATACCTGAAAAAGTAGTAAATTTAGGGAGAAAATGTCAATTTTTTTATTTATGTGCTGAAAAATAAAGCAAATTTTCATCTTTCTGAGGACAGTTTTG
>QLNU02015270.1:33234154-33244939 GCA_006491805.2 Dysdera silvatica
CTCGCCTTAAAATCACTGTTGCACTGCAAATGAATAAAACTAAACCTAATGCCCATATACGCTAGAAAACTAAAGTAAAACACGATCGAGGGGAAACCTCGAGTTAATTTAGTTCTATAGTGTTTTAAGATATTTATTACGAAATATGAAAATGACAACAGAATAAAATATATAGACCTCAGACTCCAAGGGAGCAGGGACGTTATTTTTGTGTGAAACAATTTGTATTTTTTCATGAGCTGGCGGGCCGCATAAAACATGTCGGCAGGCAGCATGTGGCCAGCGAGCCGCGGGTTGAAGATCCCTGAAATAGCAGATCTTAATGTTCCAGAGACAAACAAGTAGCGGAGATAGATGCTGCTTGTCACTCGACTCAAAAACAAGGAACTGATTTGCAGAAGCTTTCTCCAGAGTAATAATGAAGCAGGCGAGCAGGGAATTGCTTTAATCACCATCATATAATGCCGTTAAAGACAGAACTCGCTCTGAGACGATTCGCATTACAAAGACACGAAGAGGAATTCTATACAATGGGCTTACATACTCCCGTATCCCATTAAGACACCTGGGGACATAGGGAGCGTTTTGTCCATTTGAGCTTGTTGACGTATCTTCGTCCATCTCAGTTAGGCACATTAACCCCCGCAAGCACAGAGTTCATATTTTCATCAGAGAGGCGCCAGTTTGCTTTTACAAATGCAACGAAATATTAGAACAATATCTTAGATAAAAGAGCTCTTGTATATATTCAATCCTCTGCAGACTTATTTCCCATTTCGCTTTCATATCCATTTCGTTTCCAACCCCCACGTTTCTAAAATTAAAATGTTTTGAGTGCACTAATTAGCAAAATTAATCTACAGGGAAAATGACGATATCGTTAGAAATGTATCAACAAACGTCGCGGGAATCATTATCATGCTTACTGTTTTCGAACATTAGCAGTATTTGCTTGTCACATTTACATTTAGATCCATTACTAAGTATGAGCGGCAAACACAAATACGTGCAGTTTATTACAGAAATTATCTGAGATAACATAAACATATTCTTTAAGAAGTTTTGAATCGTTTACTTACCAACATAAATCAATGTTTCGCATGAAAATAGCTAAATTGCTCACAGAAATTATTTTTATTAGTTTAATTGTGAATTTTTTGTCGTATAAAACACTATAATTAACCAATATATCGCTCAATTGAACCTTAATGTTATTTATTGGTTATCAAATGTATATCAGCAGTAATTTTTCAGAGATAAGGTTATAAAAAATAATGGCCAATTTCGTAAACATTTGTGTTAAAAAATACTGGCATTTATTCTGAATTTTAGATTTATTTTCATAACTACGTTAGTCCTATAACTTTCTTTAATGGTGTCACTACGGTGGAAAATCAGTAGTGGCGTGTAAAAGTACGCTTCAGCCCAACCCCATTGGATAGTAAACATCGTTATATTTAAGGCCAAATTTCATGAACTGTTAAAAAGTAATTTAAGCCTCATACGTTTTCCTTTGCTACACTCCGAGATGGTACAAAAAACATTCATTCGAAAAGTCTACGCAATATAACCAAATATTTCATCTATATAAATTGATTTTATTTTCAGCGGATTATATCTACTGTTAGCAATGATGCTTCTCTACGATTTCAAAAAGATATGTCTCTCCAGGTAATACTGAAAGTTAAAATGTTAGCGCAATACGGTATGAAGCGTATAAACTAACCATATTGAACGGATGAACATACGTTTTAATGTAATAGTAGATCGACTCACTGTGCTAAACACTCGATGGATAATATATTACACAATAGGCACAGTTTTTGGAACGAAAATTTATTCGGCTTTAAACGTTTTTCGAAAGCCTTGAGCTTTCATCGAAGAAGCACATCTAAGCGTACATCGCTCATAAGGGCGAGTGTACGATTGTTTATTGTATAAAGGTTAAGGTTATGGTTAATGTCGGTGAGTCGGCGCCCCCTATCGGTCAACCAGATGCACGTGGACTGTAGGAGGAAAGTTGGCTACGTGAAGGATTGTGTTAAAGGACATACAAAATTATTGGTGAAATTTTAAGAGGAGAAAACGTGACCACGCCGGATGGATATTGGCCGTAATAGATAAATCGTTCACCAGGTGCTCGATGTTTTGATGGATTGAAAAGGTTCCAAAAAAATTAAGATCAGCTGGAGATGGAGGTTTGTAGATTAACTTCGCTTCATCGAAGTTAAATTTGTGGTCCAAAGACCAGCAATGAACGGCTACGGATACATTTTAATGCTTATCAAAAGTTGCTTATTCACAAAGAAGCATATCTGCGAATAAGCAATTCCGTTCATCATTGTTTGTGATACACTTTCAAGCTTATTCAGTAGTATGTGAAATATCCATTTAGAATTTTCCATTACTTATTGTATAAAATGTTCATTATTCACTAAAATCATTAACATCCTTTTCTAAGAATTTTTCTCGATGTATATACGATAGAATATATTTATTTAACACGGGTAGTCAAGAAATAAATTTACAAGGTTTAGTAAGCAAGAAATATATTGACTCTAAGAACATGAGAGCTACCTGAAGGATGACCAGGAAAGAAGCTGATTTAAAGTGAACTTAATGATTTCCGATTGCCACAAGGAGAGTTAATATTCAATTAAACAAATGATTACCGATCAACTGATATGTTAAAAAATGTAGTTAAAATTTGGTGTAATCTATATGGAGCCGAAAGTAGTTTCTAGTAGGTGTTCATTTATTCATTTTTTAGCATCTAACATGGGCGCCCATGTGGGGGAATAGGGGTCGATTCCCCTCCCCCTAGCCGTTTAAAAATTTGATTCGCCCGAACCTGCTACGCATTTACTTTCAAAAGTTTTACATTCACATTTTAAAATAAGGTACTTTTTAGCTCATTACTAATTGTCAGGTAGTATCAATTATTTTTGTAGCATTTTAGTATCTTGTACATTCACTAAAATTTTTGACAGCTTTGAGAAGAAAGTAATAATTTTTCTCAGCACCCCATGGTACCCTTATGATTTATAGAATCTAACAATTTGATAGTGAGTTCTGCAGGATATTGCATAGGCATACGCTCATGAAATACCTCTCCGAGAGTGCTACGTTAAGGGAAAAATGTTACGTTTTGCCTGTTAGAAAGTATTAATAATTTATTGGTACTTAAATAAGAATATATTTAATTTAAGTAGAATATATTTAATTTAAATTAGAATATATTTAATTTAAGTAGAATATATTTAATTTAAGTAGAATATATTTAATTTAAGTAGAATATATTTAATTTAAGAAGTAGAATATATTTAATTTAAGAAGTAGAATATATTTAATTTAAGTAGAATATATTTAAATTAAATTCAGATAAAAAATTAAACAGGACAAAAATATATAATGCCAGAAATATTCAGTTGATATATTTTTGACCTATACTATCTACTATTCTGCAATCAGACACGGCCATATTTGAGAAAAGGCTCCATGTGACAGGGCAGAAAGGATGCATGCAAATTGACAAATATTTTTTAGCTGACATCAGTATAAAAAATATTCTTTCGTGTGCGCTGGAATGAGTGTGATAAAAGTAAGAAACGTCGGGAGTCCAACACGAGTTTTGTCATTTAAAAAATCAGTGACATCCATGGTAATGTGAAGAACTTGCAATTTCAATAGCAATATTTGTACAATTGTAAATTGCAAGCAATTGCGAAGCATTTACTGACGAAATCCCAGAATGCTCTGGATCAGGTTCGTGTTTAACGTCCTGGAAAACGGAATTTGGGAAAACGCGTTTAGCTGAATATGCGCTCTGATCTCGACGTCTCTAAAAGGAATCTCATTTAACTTATTCAATAAAAGCAAATTTACTTGTCGGATTGACTCTCAGTCGATCTTCTATCGGTAGTTTATACATACCTCGCAACTTCAATGGCTCCATTAAAGAAGTTTTCGTCAGATCGAAAAGGCTTCGAAAATGAGTTTTTCGGGAAAGATTTCGATCACATCACTTTATAATGGGCTCCAATTGGTCCTCTGAACAGCTCTAAGTTTAAAAGAAGGTGACGACCAACTTCTCTAAGATTAACAGGATTATATATATTGAACGACACGATTATAAATATTTAATAATAATAAATTACACGATTATAAGTATTTAATAATAATAAATTACACGATTATAAGTATTTAATAATAATAAATTACACGATTATAAATATTTAATAATAATAAATTACATGATTATAAATATTTGATAATAATAAATTACACCATTATAAATATTGAACATGGCTTAAAAGCATGTGGATTGATATTAATGAATTAAAGGATTTTAGGACAGAACATAAATACTCGCGAAATGCAGTCCAGATTAATTACATGTTCATATATTGAATTATGTAATCGAATTGTTCAGAATTTGAGAGAGTAAACATGAATGCCACTATTTAGAAAAAGGGAAACATTCTCTTTGCGATAATATAATATCAAGCATGTTTATGCATATTTTCACTTTAAAATGCCAAGACTACCGCTGTTTATATCGGATGGGACTGCCCATATAGAATAGATCGTCCTAGAGACGTCCTGAAGATATCCAGTACACGGACGATATATGCTATCCGGGTGACGGTTTACCATGATTTAAGAACTGCAATACTTAGTGCACAATCAAGTTTCCAAGGAACTGGGCTCAACACAGTGAATTCGAAAACGTTGTCATTAGATCCCACTACAGTAAGAGTATGTGCAACATCTGTTTTGCACACACATAACTATAAAACAAAAGAGAATGCATGTTGCATATTGGGCATCCGCCGTTTCATCGTTTTTGACCACCGAACAGTTAAAATGCTTATCGAACTCCGCTTTTACGTTTTCCATCACACAAATACTCACTTAACTCTTTGTAGCAATGAATCTGACAAGATTTTATTTAATTTTTTGTTGGATGATTTGTTGATTGATTGAATGAGTTTTTATAACGCAAAGAGTACAAGGATCATTCTTCTCCATACAGTATTGGTATATACGGTTTTACAATAATTCACTAATCAGATTATTAATAAAGGCAACAAAATTTAGTAAAGAGGCTTCAATAAAAAATGTACTCATTAATTTAGGAGAGCATTATTCCAGCTTTTAAAGATAATAAACAGAGTGAATTTCCTTTTTAAACAATAATTTCAGTTGAGTTCCTAGATAATTTAAAGCCTGTTCTTACATAGGCTATATGTATATATTAAACAGAAACATCCAGTATGATATTTGTGGTGACAATATTCTCTTTGGAAAAGAGTTGACACAGGAGTTCATTACAAACTTTTCTTTTCATCTCATCCTTACTGATTATTTCATCATTATCTGTGATCTTGATTAATTTTCAATTCAATTTCTGTGCATCAAATTTAGTACTTTGGCATCGTGGTATGTATTTATGACTCTCACCTGTTATTTGTAGTTTTGATACGTTCAAATATATATACATATTTATATGCAGGAACATATATACTTCTTAATTTTTGATGTACAGTCTCTCTTCCCTAGTACCGACTGATTAAATTTTCTGGCTCGGATAAGATAAATCTTTAAAGACTGCTCTGTCTCGTCAGCAGAACAAAGTATGAGATTTCTAATACTTTCAATGAATCGATACTTTTTCAATGTCTCATTCCAAAGACAAATTGATCAAACCAGAGCGTGGAATTATAGCTTTTCAAATTGTTTGTGAAAAATGCAGACGATATATTACGGCTCAGATTTTTAGAGAGGTTTTGGTTTCATTAAATCGATTTCAATAAAGCAATTTGTTTACACATATTTAGGAACTTATTTCATAATCAAATGGGTCCTGACTATATAAGAGAGGCAGAAAATTATAATATTTTTACAACATGGGAAAAGTGTGGGTTAAAACTTTGACTACTAGGAAATCTTCTTAAGGAATGAAGAATGGATGAGATTATTCAACTACGATTACGTTTTGTGACAGGCCACTTTTGTAATATTTATACTCGAAAAATGACTTTGGTATGGACTATAAATATGGGAAATATGTTAAAATCTTAATCGTATTTGAAGAATCCCTCTGTTCCAGTAGCAATGCAGTTGAAAACTTGTGGGGAGGCTAAAATGGTTAGCGGGGTTGAGGGTGTTCAAATGGCTTAAAAAAAGATGATGCAATGAAGCTTTGGAGAAAGGTGTTTTGATATCCAATGGGGGCTTGAGCGCCCTAATCCCCCCCCTTGCATACGCCATTGCTCTGCACTCTCCTTTATTTTTATTTTTTAGGAAGTTACCGCTCCTTTTGGTCAAAAAAAGTTATATATATATATATGAGAGAATACCCACATACAGTGTTCTGTGGGGGCTTCGAGGTCCAGACATTAAGACGATAACCCAAAGGTTACTGGGTCAATTCCAACCTATATTCGTGACAGGTTTTCTTCTACCTTAAATACAAGTTTTACTATTAACCGTATACAAATAGGGAATCAAAACTTTAACCGTATCTAAAATGGAATTGGAAATTATTATAGTAGACTCACTGAGCTTAAAAGTTAAAAACGGCTATTCGCAATCTTTTTACTGCTTCTCTATTCCTATTTCGATTTGCATGGTCTCTATCTACGTTTTGAGGTCGCATGTGGGGAAGCTTAGAGATATAGACTTGATCCCATATAAAGAGGGTATTTGTTTCTTAATATAATGTATACAGTGTATAGGTAGTTATAGATCATACATTTTTTCGCTTACATATTTTACAATCATTTACCTGTAAAGTTTCTCTTGTTTACTCTTTTATATACGTATAAAAGTGAAGCAGCTGGGTGTACTGTAGGCTTGAGGTTCGAATTTCTTGTTAAGCAGGAGGTTCAGCTTATCAGCCGCCTTACCTTTCCGTGGAGAGTTTAAGACCATATCTTATATTAAATGCTTTTATTACAGCATATATAGGAAAAACATTTGGAAAAGAGGCTACTATCACTAAAAAAGTACGTTAAGATGTATATTACAGATAAGAAAATTAAAAACCTAAAGAAAATTTACTTACGAAATTATAAATTATCTTTCGATGAAAACATACGCACAAATTTTTAACCTGGGGATAATTAACACCTTCAGGTTAGAACCGATTTCATAACTTTTCCCTTTTGAGTAAATTATGAGTGAAATATTGCTTTTTCTAAAACATTTTTACCAGCTTTTGTGTCACCCCATATAAGAGAATAAATGTTGCTGTCTTTTAGAATCCCCCACCATTAATCTTTGTTAGATGTGGATATTATATGTAATTTTAACCGTGATTATAGCACCCGCCAGATGCTTAGAAACTACAATGTGATCCGCGATTGAGACATATCTTGTGATTAATGAGACGATTTTCTCAAAGCTGAGAATATTTTATGTCAAAAATCGTATATATAAGACATTTATCGTAATCTTAGGAAATGTTTCATTTCAAGTCGAAAATATTTTATATCTTCAGCATATCTTTAAATTTCTTTTTAATAATGACAAAAATATATAAGAAAACGAAAAAGAAACAGTATTCCCCAACAACGTAAATATCACAGATATTTTTCAAAAATATTCATCAAATGATTTGACATATTTAATATTCGCCCTCTTTCGTCAATATAAGGATCCAGAACAGTTCGGAGAAATGCGCCTCAGGTTTGGGGTTTTGATTGTTGAAAAATTTTAATAACTGTCTGGAAAATAAATGTTTTTCCCGTTTTAACAAAGACCTTTTTCCCCAAATATTTTTCCGTAAATTCATTTTAAATTTAATCCGGATATCATTTCTTTTCACATGTATAGACTGTTGATTTCCGGATCCATTTCGTCTGGAAAATGCAGTTTATGAAAGCAATAAATTATTTACCATTGATGTATTTTCTTGCTCTATTTTTGACAAATGCTTGTTTTCTTTTCTCTAAAAGTATCACTATAATATTAATAAACTAATATAAATAGCTAATATAAATATATAATCACTATAATATTAAGCTAATAGCGTCTATTTAAATGAGTTTTGAATGGATGAAACGCCTTTGTGAAGATCGATTTCCTTATTACAGAATACTTCACAAACGAAAAATTAATAAATATCATCGCTGTTCTGATTTGCCGCCTTCTATTTTTATATTTTTTCCTTAATGCTCTTTACTCCGTTAATGCTACTAATTTGCGTTAGCTGATTTATCGAAGAAAACTGAAATTAAACTAAATTTCTGGACGTGACAAATTTTTAGTCATGGAATTGCGTAACTAAAATAATTATCAAGTTATAAAACTTATATTTGAAAACCAGTACAGTCTTGATAAATGGCGGCAATGTGTGGCACGACTACAACGGAGAATCGAATTCGCGGGTAATTCGAAAAATGGAAAATAATAGTTGAAATATTGAAAAACTTTTAAATTTCGAAAACCACTCTTTAGACGTATATTAGCATATTCTATAAGAAGTTCTGATGCTATGAAATAAAAAAAAACCGCACTTAAAATATTTTTGGGGGGTACTAACATTTGGCCAGCCGCTGCTGGAATGACGCGCATCCAACGATAGGAACACTTTTCCTCATGATGGTATCTAATGATGAGCATGATAATATCTGATCATGATGGTATCTGATGATGAGCATGATAATATGGTATTCGATGATGAGCATGATAATATCTGATCATGACAGTATCTGATGATGATAATATCTGATCATGATGGTAATCTGATGATGATCGTGATAATATCTGATAATGAGCATGATGTCTGACCGCCATCTGATGACATAAGGATAATATCTGATCATGATGCAGCCCATGATGAGCATGATAATATCTGACCCATGATGGTATCTGATGATGAGCATGATAATATCTGATCATGATGGTATCTGATGATGCTTGCAGACTATTTTACATTATGTGGAAACTCATTTGATCGTCCATCAGTGAGTTAAATACAATTTACCATGTTTTTGTGCTTCATGTTTGTTTTCAAATAATATGAATGAACCATAGGCATACGCCGAAACTTCATAAGGGGCAGACGTGGAGTCAGGATGAAGGGTCAACTGGGGCAAGGTAAAGGTCATATGGGGCACCGAGCACTCAGGGATTCTATATATATATAAGTAGCTCGATGGAGCAACTGAAGCCACGCCCCTGCTGGCCCCGTTTTGACTGCAGGCCTAATAAGGGGGTTAACAGAGATATGACCATATATTCATATATATGTATACAAAATTGCATTGCAGTGCGGCGATGACCCCTATGAAACCCCCTGCCTACACCAATGGAATGAATTATAGTTTAAAATGATATGAAGAATTGAAAAACATTATTAAATTGTTATATACAGTATTTTTAAACTTGAATATCAGTACTATGACACTTCATCGGTACTTTATCCCCGTGATCAATTACAGTATCTCGTAATGCTCAATTACACTACCTTATGATGCTTAATTACAGTATCTCGTGGTGATCAATAACAGTATCTCGTGATTATCAATTTCAATATCTCGTGATTATCAATTTCAATATCTCGTGATTATCAATTTCAATATCTCATGGTGATCAATTAAAGTATCGTGGTGCACAATTACGTTATTTTAAACAACTAATCACGTTTGATTTTCTGAATTTCCGCTTCAATAACTTTTCAATTTTGGTCAACGATGAATGGAAGTTTACTTTACTGAAAAAATACGACTGATCAGGGCTTACCAAAACGAGTAAAATTTTGTCACTGCAGCAAGATATGCAAAAAAGATTTCATAACGTCTCGAGAACTATCGTTTCCCTCATCAAAATAAGTAAATAACAAATGATATAAAGAGAACAATAGTTTTCGAAACATTGCGGAATCTTTCCGTATACATTGGACCAATGACAAATAACTACTAATTTATGCAGTATACTGTATAAAGTCGAACTTTGTTAAAACGAACTTTTAATACGAACCGTTTTCTGAAGTCCCGTCAGATTGTATAGCATATTATCCTTTCCGGACGAAACGAATTACTGTTAATACGAACAGATATTCTATGACCCTTGATTCTCTTCTTAACGAGGCTCAATTGTACAACATATAGATAATTTTTAGGACGAGCGTGCTTGGGGAGTAAATATCCTATAATCTTTAGGTAAATTCAGTTGAAATTTTATAATTTTAGATTTTACTGAAAAGTGATTATAAATAAAACTTCGTTTTCTTGAAATTCTTAAACAGGCAACACACTCTAAAATTATGACATTGTAGCAAATGGGGTAAAATAATTAAAATTTTAATAGAAATATTAGCTGTACAAACCACGATAAGTATGAAATGTATAAGAAATGAAATATGAAATATGACATCGAAATTTTTAACACACGGAATATGTTGACAAATCATCTTCCTTACTTCAATTTCGAAAAGACTTAAAATTGTCTTTGTTTTCTAATTTTGAAAATTATCCAAATTCTCAACAAAAAAAATTAGAAACAATTCCTTTATTGCTATAGGAGTTTAATAAATGCTAAATATTTTTTATAAAGAATGCATAAACTTCTAAACGAATTTAATAATAGCCAACAGAATTATAAAGCGACCTAGTTTCAGGACTAACTATTATTTCACTAACCTAATGAAAAGCGACTTCAACTAAGTATTACTCAGAAACACCACATATTTTCAAAAAAACGTGTCTTCGTAAATTCTTATCTGTTTCTGAGCGGGTGAAATGAGGTGACAAAATGATTTTTCCCTATTCTTTCTTC
>QLNU02015270.1:33245039-33264341 GCA_006491805.2 Dysdera silvatica
TATAATTATATACATACAATTATATACAATATAATTATATACATACAATTATATACATATAATTACATACAATATAATTATATACACATTTAGCACACTCTGTACGAAACGTAGTATGGATATTTAATCAGATTTTCACATCTCGCGATGGATAGGGAGCTATCGATGATGGCCGAAATTGCATATCCTTTCAAATATCATAATCTTTTAATTATGCACACAATTAATGATCACTTATAATCAGTGCCGGATTTTCGTATAGGTCAAGTGGGCTAGGGTTTAGGGCTTCATGCTTTTGCAGCCCCCACAAAGGTTTTGAAGGAACTTGGTGCTATTTAAATTTAGACATCCTTTTAATATCGTTTATTTACAAAGGTCAGAGAAATTTTCATTATTGACTTGCCTGGATATCAAAGATAAAGAAATATAAAGAAAAAACTCGAATTATTAACTAAATACCGTGCAAGTCACATTTTTTTTAATAGAGGCACATTCTATCCTTATGGCTCAGGGCCAATAGGAACCTTAATCTGACATTGCTTACCATTAATTGATAAAAGTATTTTAAATTAACAGATGGATTACGTGAGGTTACAAAGTCGTATCACACATATTAGTTATTATATTGTAATTATGCTTTTCGATACATCCACTCAGGGCTGGGCACAGGACTTACAACCTCTAGGCAGTTCAGCGGATCGGGTTTCCTAATAAATAATATTTATTAAGTTGCTTAAAGTTCCGCACCAAACCCCTAGGAATTCACACCTTTGTAACGGCCATGAGCTTGTGCGGCCAACTTTCCCTGAGGATCTTCCGTGTTTGGGCTATGTGACGGCACTTTGAATCTGTTATGTAGATAGTGGCACGCTATGTAACGGATGTTGTAAGCTGTGTCGCTAGGGTTACCGAGTTTCGAGCAGTAAGCGGCCAACGAAGTAAGAGCGACCTGTGGCGGTCAATCGCTTTTCATCGTCAAGGGCTCGAAGGAGTGTAATTCGTGTTTTTTAGATGTTGTTCACTTAAGTACGTAGTTGAATTGAAGCCTCGTGGATTTTCGTAATTAGTTTACGAAAGCATTTCGTGGCCACTCAGACTCTCGGGCGCCAAATGTAAGTGTATCTCTTTTTACTCAAGCAATTAAACGGTTGTAAGAGACCAAGCCTTGTCTTTCTACGCTAGGAAGATACGTTACATAATCATTTCGTGGGACCCAGAGTCTAAATGGCCACGAATGAATACAACAATTTCCATATCGACGTTTATTTTGAACACTTAGGGAATACATCCATATGTTCCAGGTCACACATCGAGTTTTTCATCAAACGTAACTTGGCCTTCATGTAGGTTACTGGTTCCACCGGGGCAGCTCACAGTATTCACTAGGAAATATTCTATACGTTACTAAAATTTATACGTTTAGTAATAAGCTAAAAAATTAAACCAAACAAATATTAAGAGTAAAGTAGTAACATGGATTTAGTAATCCAGAACCTGTTCACGTTAACACTTCTACAGAAACGTCAATTCAATCAGTGTCGCTTCCGTAATAGAACACCATTCAATGCAGGCAATCTAAAGGAACTTGGGCCAAATGTTGCATAGTAAAGAGTTTAAACAGGAAGCTTAAGTCACTCCCAGTTACTTTTAACTTAGCACCGTCGTCTACAGTTACCCTTGCGCCTCAAATTATGTGCAACGAACCCTGAAACAACTCCAGTGCTTTCTTAACTATTTTATGCCTATCAAGGTTACACTTTCAACTAACGTTAATATATTAACAAACTACCTAACTAGCGCTTGTCCTTGCGCCACAAGAAATTTACAGTCACTAAACAATTCAATTCTAACATTAGCTAAATAAAGGTTATATTTGAACACACTATTGAACATTAGCCAAATAACAAAAGGTAAAGTACATTGCAGATCGTAACAGTAATACGTCACCAAAGTCCATTCCGCACTCAGCACGCCATGTAATTAATAAAGCTAAAGACAGACACCTGCTTACTATTTAAGTTGAAGTCCCGTGAACGTAACAATTTGGCGATTCTATCCTTAGTTGGCTCGCTCCGCATCTAACGCTTTCTCATCTCGACTTCCAGTTACCAGGGGTTTGACACGAAACTCCAACCTCAGCTGGAATACGTTGAAAATGCCTTCGTGAACTAATTACGAAAATCTACGAGGCTTCAATTCAACTACGTACTTAAGTGAACAATATCTAAAAATCATGACCTGGACTCCTTCGCGCCCTTGACAACGAAAAGCGACTGGCCGCCACAGCTCTCCACGTTTGCCACGGTCGCTCTTACTCCTTTGGCCGCTTACTGCTCGAAACTCGATAACCCCAGTAGCACAGATTACAATGCCCGTTAAATAGCGTGCCACTATCTTATACAACAGATTCAAAGTGACGTCACATAGCCAAAATATGGAGAATCCTCAGGGAAAGTTGGCCGACCAAGCTCATGGCTGTTACATCTTTGACCCTTCCCTGTCCCTGAATTCATCTAATGATTCTACAACAAATCAAGTACAGTTTGGTGAGGGCAATCACTATGTGAGGAAGGGGAGAAAACGCTGTCTGTCGGTTGAAAAAAAAATATATATATAACTCATATTAATGTAGAAACTGCTTCAGGTAATAAAAAATATGAAACGGTAGTAAAAGGCGTCTTGAATCAACTACGTGATGTCACTGAGAGGATTTGTGAGACCAAGGAAAAAGCGAGGATCCTCTAAAAGCGAGTGCATACCGTTTACTACCATAATTCCGGAGAACTTGAGATCAGCTTCGTGCTTAACGTCCCGGAAAACGGAATTTCGGAAAACCGTTTTCCCGTTCAGATAAATATGCACTCTGATCCGCGTTTTTTCAAGGAAATCTCGTTTAACTTATTCAATAAACGCGAGTTTGGTTGTCGGATTGACTCGCCATCAGCATTCTTTCGGTAGTTTATACTCTTTTCACACAAATTCGATGACTCCATTAAAGAAAGTTTTCGTTAGTTCACACGGCTTGAAAAATAGATTTTGTGGTAGAAGTTCGCACCACGTCACTCCATAATTGGTCCCAACTTAATTTTCAGCCAAGTCAAAATTCAAAGTGGTTTCAAAATGCAAACAAGAAATCCGCTAAGACCAGCACACGTAAAGTTAATGAGTATAGCGTACAAAGGTGTGCATCTATGCACAATCATTAAAAATTCACGTGATATAAATAATAATTTTTCTTTGAAAGAAAACTCGTTTTATAAAATGAATTATATAATTAGTTTAGCATTATTTTAAACTTTGGGAAATTATTAATCTAAATTTCGTTATTTGGAAAAAGAGAAATTTAAACTTATTTGATGAATTAATATTATAACTATATTCTTAGATATTTGTTTGTTTTCATAATGAAATAAATCTTATGACTAAACGACTGTCCATGTCGGACGGGATAGACGTATTAATAGGACCCACAAACGACAATACGTTTGAATACACGATCAAGTTTTCAAGAAATTCGATAAAGACAGTTAACCAGTGAACTACTGCGTAATTTAAATGCGTAATAATTGTGAGTATTCACGATACTGTGATAAAAGACAGATAAAAGCGCTTATCATCACTGCGTGAACACATTCACCAATCCATATTTCCTGAAAATATAATCATTAAGAGCTTTTTTAGGCTATGTTTTGAGTTTTACTATAGCACAGTGATAGTACTTATATAATGTCTTATTGTTTCGTATAGAAATAGATCAAAACGTGTGTGCACCGTTTGCTGACAGTTTCTCCAATTACTTTCCGCAGAAGTCTGTCCTGAGCAGTCCGGTTCCACATCGCTTCAACTTTATTTCTTATTTCATCCATCCAACTTTTCTTAAGACATTTTTCTAGAATTTTAGAGTCTTTCGGACCCTAATTGAAAATTTCGTTGACACATCGTTAGTCAGTCTTTCTTGCAATAAAGTCAGCCATTTACCTTTTTTCGTAATTTTCTTTACTTTAACAGTGATATATTCTAATCTTAGTTTCCCTCTCACCCAAATATTTATTTATCAATCACCATTTGTTATTTTACGTGATGTACTTTAATATTCTTTTGGCAGTTTACAATTTTTGTATTTTTTTTTAATTTCTCTGTATTCGATTCACAAGTGAAGGACGGTGGTGCTATGGTATATCCTGATCGATGATTTTCTGTTTAGGCACAAATATAATTGCTTCTTCAGATAGTGGCAGATTTTGGAAATTGCCGCCTCTTGGAACACCCTGTACATTCGCCCGTTTTCTCCCTTTCAAAGAAAGCATGGGCGCCTATATAGGGGGCAGAGGGGGTTCGATCCCCCTTAGTTGTTTAAAAATTTGATTTGCCCGAACCTGCTATGCATTTACTTTCAAAAGTTTTACAGTCACATTTTAAAATAAGGTACTTACTCATCATTAATTGTCAGCAGTATCAATTATTTTTGTATCGTTTATCTTGTACAATCAGTAAAATTCTCGACAGCTTTGAGAAGGAGGTAATAATTTTTCTCAGCCCCTAGGACTATTTGTATTCCTTTTACTTTTCACTATGAAAATTCTGAATTTGAAACCAAATTTAATGAGTTAATATATTGTTCTTTTGTGAATGCTTTTGTAACACTGATAATAATGTCATTTTTCATAGTTTAATTGTAACTTTTTTCGGATAATGTTTCCGCAGACGTTTTTAAATATTCAGCTCTTTTACATTCAACATCTGCACTTTACAACATCAACACTTTAATGACAATAATCAATAATACTTTAATTATTTATAATAACAATAATACTTTAATTATTTATAATAACAATAATACTTTAATTATTTATAATAACAATAATACTCTTTAATTACATCAACGCTTTCATTCCGACGCCTTTGGCGTATTTCAAAAGCTTTCAGAATTACACAATTTTCGTTAAAAAAATCATATTTATTAAAAATCCTTACTTTAGTAAAGATGGCCTTTAGTAAAGATTATAAAGTTGCTTGTCGCAAACATATACATATATATATGTGTATACCTTCCAATAAGGGGTCCATGGGACCGGACATTTGTCCCTTAAACAGAGGTGACCCTTCTTCTGAGGTACATATGTCGCGATATAAAGGGACTTTGGACCAAGGAAATGGTCTCTCAAATAGAGGTGGTCCTTATTCGGAGGTATCCCTTCCAGAGGTAACACTCTAGAAAATTTATTCGCACTCGAAGACAAACATCAATTAAAAAATTTAGAAAAGCAAGCTTGATTGATTATTGAAAACAAGGTAATTGACACCACGAGATAATACCGAGTAGTTCTGATATTGACGTTCAAGTAAGAAATGCTATATATAAAAATTTAATTTCGTTTGCATCCTTGAAATCATTTGAAACTACAATTCGTTTATTGGATTTGAAACGAACCATAAAGCCCAAAGGAGTGTTCAGCAGCGGAATACCGTTTACAACAAGTTCTTTTACAACTTCAGGTTTTTTGCTGCATAAGGTAAACATATTTTCAGTAACAAAGAGTTGTTTTCGAAATCTTGATTCAGTAGAACTTGCCTGGATGGATGGATGGATGGATAACTTAAAGAATTGGAGCAGGCTCAGCAAGGAAGACATTATCCATGCCAGTAGAGACAGGAAAATGTGATCCATTTTGGTAGCCAACCTCCGAATCGGAGAAGGCACTTGATGATGATGATGATTAGAACCTGCCTGAAGTGACCACCTTCGGGACTGGACTGCAATGGTCACCATAGACAAGTGTTTACTATACACACAGACTTAGATATAGACATCATTAAATCCCTATCAGTTCTCTCTTATAAAAAACTGGTCACTTTATGCAGGTGGTCAATTTATAAAGGTGGTCACTTTACCAGGTTCCACTGTATTTGCTCAGTGGTTTTAGTATTATTTTCTGATTTTCATATTGTCCGCGAATTTAATTAAACTCGGTAGTCGTGTCATCTATTAAAGTGGATAATCCAGAGTTTACTATCTATATAAGGGAACGCAAGTCTTATTAATATTTGAGGCAGCCTCCCATCCCTTATACTGACTGCTCGAATTTTCTGGTTCGGATACGGTAAGACATATGGGTAGATAAATCTTTAAAGACTGTGTCCTATCTGGCCAGCGGAATAAAATATGAGCTTTCTACCACTCTCGATGAATCGATACTTTTATCGATGTGTCACTTCTGAGAAGAATTCATCGAAATATGCATTCGTGAAATCGTTACTTTTCAAAATGGATATGTACGTATATATAAATAAATAAATAATAATATTACTGGTATATATGTATAATACTAGGTAAGGTTTCATTTATTTGAGGCCGATTCAACATTTTTAACGGTATAGTTTAGAAGATTACTGCTAGATCGAACTTCCATCCTATCAATAAACATATGGTAAAATATTATCAATTTTTTGCGATATGGAAAAGTTTGGGTTCAAATAGAATTGGAACTAATCAAAATGAAGGATGAAGATATTTGTGTTTGCAGGGCTGTAAACGTTAGTGAGGTCACACTCTATTTTTCCGCTCGCATTATCAGATGTCGACTTGCGTCGTTGAAATCGAAGTTAAAAGATGTATCTTCGTGTGTATTTTGTATGATGTGTGTGCGTTTTCTCAATGACTTACAGACATGTTTCTTCATACAAAGACTGACGCACATATGCACATTAGGGGACACAAAAAGAGATAATCTAGGATACAAATCCAAGACTTCAGGGTGTAGGGAAATGCAAGTACCACTGCAACTCCATCAAAGGGCACAATTATATTTTCAGGACAGAGGCAACCAAGGTCACTTCCGCGCCTCATCTTTACCAAATCAAACACAGTCATAAACGCAGAGTGTTCAAAATTATTGGGGGGGGGGCCCCAGCACATATCATGTACATTTATACATATTGTAATGTACAAATGTGCATATCATGTACATTTATACATATTGTAATGTACAAATGTGCATATCGTGTACATTTATATATATTGTAATGTACAAATGCGCATATCATGTACATTTATACATATTGTAATGTACAAACGTACATGTTATGTACATTTATACATTACAGTATATGTAAAATTGCAATTTATTACAAATTGCTGGGAGTCTAGGTCCCAACGGGCTCATATAGCTCTACGCCTATCAACATAGCTTGCATTCAAACGAAGTTAAAGAAGAGAAAGATCGAATTTTATAAACTTTCACTTAAACTCTTCTGTATTATTTAACGCAGAGATGTCTAAAAGATACAAAAGTCATACGAAGTGGAATCTCTATAGAGAGAGAGCTACATGCATTCATTGTATTATACTATATACACTTGATATAATGAAATACATGTATTCAGCGTGACAATACATATCCTTCAGTATATTGCTAAATTTCATTCTGCATAAGACATGCAATGTCAAATTTTGCATTCAGTTTTAATGAAAGATTACAGGAACTGGCATCACTACTCATTATGTGAACAAGCAGCATCAGAACGTCAAGTATTGGGTGCTATATTAAGAAATCTTCAATAATGAAAATTCTTCCATTTATTAGAAATTGAGAATTATATACCGATCCTACTGAATATTTCTACATTTAATAAGTAGTAAAAATACATGAATCGCACAGTGTGACACTCAATTTCTTTCAAGCACGAAACAAAGATGAGGCTTATGAAATCATTTAGGGGAGAAAATGACATACTCTTTCTATTGAGGCGTTCGAACAAGTCGGAATTTAGCATTTGCCGCAATGACGAGCTAATCCTCCCGCTGGCAACTTACCACAAATAAAATTTTGAAGATACCGTCCTCTCGTGGGGCCTTCTGAATTTCTGTCGAACATTTGCTCTTCAATTCCCATCGGAGCACTTATTTTCCCATGTAGAAACAAAGGCCTAATGGCTCTTCAATCTCCCTATCAATCAAGCTAAGAGTCAAGGTGTCCTATTCGGCAGTAATTACTTTATCGGCGAACAAACTCTCTATCAAGTAGAAATCTCTTAAAAGTAAATTTGTTTAATCCAAGTACCTTTGAAGTTCTGAGTGATTGAAATTCACAAGGAAATATAGTTAATAAACAGTGGCTCCAAACCGGAAAGGACATTCCACTAGAATAATTTTCGTGGTCAAAATTCTTTACATTGTCAGCAGGTCTTATTTATTGATGGTGTTATTTATCAGTGATTTGCTGCGTTACATTCTTATAAAACGGCTGAGCTGGTTGAAATATATAAATATGATGAAAAAATTAAGGTATTATTCGGAAATTAGGATCCGATTTGCAACCAGAAATGAAACTATATAGCAAGGGTATTTACTAAGGAAATTGTCATATATATCTAATTTTGTATTTTCGTTTTCAGTGCTGTATAACAGCGGTTCGCAAACTGTAGTCCGTGGAGCACTTGGTGCTCCGTAAAGCATTTTCAAGTTCTTCGTGAGGATGTAAGGAAAAATTAAAATGTCTGATAAAATCTCATTGAAAAAATTAGATTTACAACAAAATTTAAGCTATTTAGAAATGAAAAAATATCTTACAATTTGTTATACGATAAAATATCAAGTATCAACTTAAAAAGTGCACTTAGATAAAAATAGCCAAAAAATATACACACTTGACTTTGCCATGACAGCGAAGACAATACTCCGACACGGATTTCTCTCCTTAAAAGTATCAGTCGACGAAGTTCTCTCCTTAAAAGTATCCGTCGACGAAGTTCTCTCCTAAAGAGTGTTTCGCGTCACAAAGTGTTTAAGAATTTTCGCTGTACATCAATACTCCAGAAATCGTACATACGAGTATAACAGGAAACATATTTAAAACATTCTTTTCAAGTATGCTAAAAGAAATACACATCTTTATCACTATTCTATTCAAACCCTTTCTGCGAAACTTTTACACACAAGTTTTGCAAGAACCTATGTTAATTCTGCTGTGTGGGAGTGTGAATATTGTGTGCAAATTTAGATTTACCTGGATTAACATCACGTTAATGGAAAATTTTAATGATAGTTATGGATTATGGTACTTATTTGTATGAAAATAAAGCACATAAATGTAGACACTATCGTGATATTTCGACTTTTAGTTATACTCTTCTCGGGTGTTTAAATATACGAATAAACAATTAATAAACATTCCTTTTCAACACTAGATGATTTTAATACAGGATTCAGTCCACAGAATGGCGTTTTTACTTCATAACTAATCTGTTCATTGGTCAGAATATTTTCCAACAGAATTCCCCTCACCCCCAGGGGGAAGGACGCGCCTGCCAATACAATGTTGCCGGCTGGGGGTGTATCTGTGGCCGGCTTGGATGCGAGTATATTTGCGTCGTACGAAGATGCGTCGGTGAAGTCCAGCGACTTCTGCGCCTACTACCACTGTCATAGATTTGTACTGAGGCGTTTGGAAGGATTTCGCTCATACGACGTGTGGACGTTTATGCACAGAATTATGGCTGTGATGATACGATCAACCAAACATCTTTGAAAAAGCAATTAGTTGCTTCAGTATCTTCAAGTCTTTGCCGCTCCAAGTGGGAAGCAAAACATCCAGAAATGGAATATATGATAGACATTTGATAGAAAGCATTCATTTCAAAGAGAACGGTCAGGGCCGGATATCGGAGGTAAAGAAATGGGTGTGTGTTCCTTCGCTGTCCTCTCTTGTACGTCTTCTGAATACAACTTCTCAATCCTTGTTCTTAAACCACCACCTCCTTTCGGGAAATTGTGAAGGCGTCTGCTTAGTGTTTAAGTCAATAGTCTCTCTATAAGGTGCGTTACATTAGATCACCCGGGGGACCAAGTATAATTACATCAGTTCACCTATCCCTCGACAACCATGTTTAAATTACCTAGAGAATTTATTTGTAATTATAGTTCACTGCTTCGGACGTTTTTCAAACTATTTCAATAAAACATATATTCACAGTATTGAAACTAGTTTAAAAAACATTGTCAAGTGTAATATCGATACATGTGTTTTATCATTGATTTTGCAGTGTGCCCCGCTTCCATTGCAAGATCCACTTTTATTTCAATTCTTTTAGACATTACAAATCTCTAGAGCTTTGGCTGTGCAAAGTGCTATTTCTTGAGGCTTATAATTTTTCTTTTTTACCCAGACGGTGGGTCGGTCGCTTCGAGTTGACTTTGCGGTATGCAAAAGCTAGCACGCTGCGATCTTCCCATGGCCTGAGCCACATTTGGCAGCAAACTCTTGCACTTATTAAGGCAGGTGGGGGATAAAAAAGAAGACCAGCTTTTAAACTTTTCTTGATTCGTCTTTCTGTAACAGATAAAAAAATTTGAAAAATTCCTTTTTTACAAAAATGCAATGTTTCTAGAAAATTCACAATGATGCTTCTTCAATTCAATGAGCTTGTATTTTCTTAAACAAATTACAAAACTTAACATAGTGTGTTGCTGATCTTAACTAGCATCAGTGCTGGATTAACGCATGGGCTTTAGGGACTGCACCTCAAGGGTCTCTGCCAGCTAGAGGGGCTCCATAGATGTGTTCTCTTGTAGACGATCCTTTTGAACTATTTTACTGGGGGCCTCACAATACCAGTAGCCCATGGGCTTCAAAAACTTCAATCCGCCAGTGTCCAGCATCTAAGCATTCGCTAATATTAAGAAAATCATCATTAATTGGGGAATAAAAATCCCTGTAATGTTAAAAATGCAAACGATTCACAAACGATTCACAAATGGTGATATTAGAAGCAAATTTAATGTTTTTTAAAATTGAAGTATGATGTGCCGTATGACTCAATGCTGGGTGCTAGATATTCTGCGGCGAATATTGCATTCCTCCTTTAAATACAGGGGTCTGCACAAGGTGAAAATGAAAGTTTTATATTAATAAAAGAAAAGGCAGTTATAAAAATTACCCTTAATAAATTTCTCAAATTCAGCCCTGTACTCTTTAAAACAGGGGAAAATTAATGTACTATCTGCACACATTTTCTTTGATTTAAACTAGAGCGAACTCCTTCACCCATATATTACAGATTACAATAGCATTGTGCTTCTTATAGATAGCGTAATTACCAAAAGTAATTGGTACTTAACTACGAAAGTGTTCAGCGCATTAAGTTTCAAAGAGCAGTTTCTTAATAAGGATCGAAAAAAATGTCCAACATAGTAATTATTATATTAAAGGAAGAAAAGACAAAATTACATTATAATTATTCTTATAAATACTTCACTGCAATTAGGAAGAACTAATCCTCAGTCTATATTTTACATTTAAATCGTATGGGAATAAAACTACAGTTCTTTATTCTATTAGCGACACTCAGGGGATGGAGGAAAACGACTCTAATCGGAATATGTGTGTGCTTACCGCAAAATACCGTCTTTAATTGGAAAGATGTTAATCAGATAAGTCCACTATCTCGTGTTTTAGAAAACTCAGATCCCAAGATACTCACGCCTATAAAAAATATATAAACGTCGGTCAAATTGAATTTCGTTACACAGGCTTGATTGGCGATTAATAACACTTGAATCCATATTTCGTTTACGTTGATCAACATGCTGAAATGGCTATATAATTTAGACTAACACACGAATAACTAGATTAATTCGTTTTATATTCATTTAAAATGAGCTCCAAACAGGACGAAATATCACAAAGCAGCTACGTATATAAAAATAAAGAAAACAAATACTTCATATGGTTAAGTGACTATTACCGATTAAAATAATTACATGTAAAATTATTCTATTTCTCTTGTTTCCTACTTTCCGATATCATATGCTTATTTAAGAAATTATCGATTTAAAATGGCTTCACTAAAAAATAAATAGGAAATTTCTTATTTGAATATAAAGGAATGTTTTCAATTGAAGAAAACGAAACGTTTCCAATTGAAAATAAAAAGTGCTCTCAATAGAAAACAAAGAAATAGTTTCATATTTAAACATAAAGAAATATTTGCACAATTAAAGTTAGAGAAATATTTCTAGAATTAAGAGTCAAGAAATATTTCCATAATTACAGATAAAGAAATGTTTCCACAATTACAGATAAAGAAGTGTTTCCACAATTAAAGATAAATAAATATTTCCACAATTAAAGATAATGAAATGTTTCCACAATTAACTATAAATGTTATCATAATATTTCTCACATGTAAAGATAAAGGGATGTTTCTATTATATTTTATGTATACGTATTCAGCATATATCTTCTTAATGTACCCAGTCTTGCCACATGTTCTCTCCCACCAAACAAATAGTTTAAAAACATTCTATTTCCCAATTTCCAGCGCGCATTTGTTATAAGGCAAGTGAGCAAGTTTAGTAGCTTGTCAATAAAAGTATTTCAAATTAATCAGAACAAAATTTTAAAATGGAATGGAGCGTAAAACAAAACCGTGTCGGGGTTATCGCTCTTCATAAGTGCAATAAATTCCTATCTGATATTTTTCAACTTCTGAAACATTTAAAAATATACAAGAAATTCATTTATCGTACCAACGGCAGATCTTATGAAATGTCTTCTGTTGATGATAGGGAAAGAGAACCGGTCGTCCATGTGTGTATCCAGAAGGCCAGCAGTCGTTAAAGAAGTTGCTTACAGAATTCATCGAAATCCTCTCCGTAAACAGAAAATCATGGTAAAGAAGATGGAGATTCCAACCAGAACCATGTCACCGCATTATTAAGGAAGACTTGGGGCTTGGTGCTTATCGTAGAAGCACAGGACAGCATCTTACAGTGACTTTACGGAACACCGGGGCAACGAGAGCCAAACGGTTGTTACAGCAGCACGGACAACAATGGACACCGTAAGATTTTGTTTACAGACAAAAAAAAATTTACGATTGAAGAAAAGTTCAACCGCCAAAATAACCGAGTCTATACACGCAGCTCTCCAGAAGCCTCTGAGAATATTCCTAAGGTGGAGGGCGGTCACCATCCAGCCTAAGTCATGGTTTGGTGGGGAATCTGCTACGGCGGGGTCACAAAACTGCATTTTTTCGAGAAAAGCATCAAAACTAACGCAGCCGATTACCAAAATGAAGTCTTTGAGAATGCAGTAAAACCACTGAATCATTCTCTGTTTGCTGGACAACATTGTGTTTTCCAGCAGGAGTCGGCATCAAACATAAGGCGAAGACCACATAACGTTGGCTACAGATGAATTTACTGGAGTTTATTACTGCTGAAGATTGTTCTTCTGGAAGCCCCGATCTCAACCCAATAGACTATCGACTGTGGAACGTTTCAGAAGAGAGGGCTTGCTCTCAGCCTTACAGAAATATCGCGGCTCTGAAAAAAAACTGAGCAAGATAGAGGATTCGATATCCATCGATGTGGTGCGTGTTGCGATAGATCAATGGCCTGACCGTTTAAAGTGGTGTGTGAGAACAAAGAGTGGACATTTTGAGTAGTTTTACCTTCTAATGTAATCTATTAGGACTTAGAACTAAAATAAATGTAAATATTCTAAAATCTTACAATATTCTTTTATGATAGACGTTTTTTGTGAGGAACAGAATTTATGACATGACTAGGTACAACCTTAAAGCTGTTTTATATTTTAGTTCTTGATAATATCTCATTTGTTTCCAAAGAAAAAGGGGCTGTTCCTTATTATGAGGTTATGTAAAATCCATGGTCCTGTCGTAAATGACTTAAACAGTACTGAAAACACCCAATTAAAGAAAACAAAAAGTGTTTAAATGTTAAACTATTTTATTTCCAATTATACGTTTATGCAAGTGTAAAATACTACGTCTATAAAATCAATAAATTTAAAGTTGTACATTTGAGGTCTCGTTGAATAATTAACATCAGTTAAAAAATTAAAAAAATTAAGAAATTATTTAATTGCGTAAAAGATTAAATAGGAATACGCAAAAAATGCACTCAATAATTACAATTTTAGAAAAAATTATAATTATTTTACGGGTAAATTTAGAGTAAACTCATTGGATTTTTTAAAAGGTCTTTAGGATTTTCCTTTCATCTCAAACAATTATATAAATTGCACTTATTTTGGAGTTTCTGACCATTGATCTCTATTAGACGTGGATATTATATGTAATTTTAACTGAATTATGATATCACACATGCCCAGAAAATAAGATATGATATGCAATTTGGATGCACTTCATGATTAATGAGGTACTTTTCTCAAGGCTGAGAATATTTGACGTCAAAATTCATAAATATACATTTATCCTGATCTTGGAAAATATTTCATTTGAATCGACCATATTTTATATATTCACAGTATGTTTAAAATTTTCTTGAATGATGAGAAAAGTGATAAAAAAGAAAAGGAAGTAAAGGAGTGTTCGCAACCGACTTAAAAATATAAGAATCCCATATCCAGAATATTTATAAACTTTTTGACAGACATAGCATGCTTTTCAATATAGGATCCGGCACAGGTCGTGGAAAAGCAGGAGTTTGAGGTTTTGAACGTTGGAAAATTTTAATATCTGTCTGAGTAATAAATGTTTTTTCCTTTCTGACAAAGATCTTTTCCAAATGGTTTTCCGGAAAGGACGCTTTAAATTTAATCTAGGGATCATTTCTTTTCGCTTGTATAGATGCTTGCCTTCCGAATTAATTTCAACTGGTAAATGTGGTTTATGGAAGTAATAAATTATTTACCGCCTGACGAATTTTCTTGCCCTATGACAACAAATGCATATTCCCCCATCTGCAATATTAACGCCATATATTATGTGACACGAAACATACGGCGAATATATATATATATTACATGGTATTTCAATAAAAATTGGATAATACTCTGGATAATGATTAAAATATTTAACAGTTGAAATAATTAAATTTTATAAAGAATCGAAAACCTAAAAAAATTTCAAAATATCAGACGAAACATATCTAATAATATCCCTGAGAGTTTAAGATAAAAAATCGGTGAATAAAACAAAATCTTTCGGCACTTGTGACCCACGCAGCATTTTTAGTTTACCTTTTCAGGATTCTACAATGCTATTACCTTTACTATTATCGCTATTTATTACCGATTATCTATAACCATAATAGATATGGATTTTTTCTAGGGTAAGGTAAATTGCCTCACGATCATAAGAACTAGACTTATCGAGTTATTTCACCCACAGCCGTTCTTTTTCACCACGGGAATCACATTGCATGTTATGGGAGAGTAGAATGATGCTCAGTAGAATTCGACTCGGATAATTTGCATTACAAATGGACACTTTGATCGCAACGTCAATGCATCGGCTTTTACCAAGAGCATGCTGAGTTAGCAATGATTTACGGGAGATTACCCTTTTGGTTTCTGATCATTATTAGTATTATTGAAACCCAGATAGCACACAAAGGTCCAAAGGACTTCCGGCGTGAACATTCCAATGTCCCCAGGGCGTTAAAAATACACCTTCGGGCGTCCGTGAGACATCGTTGAATTTGTAATACCGAGCCAAGGAGATAATATCCATGATATCCAATTCGTAATACTGAGCCAAGGAATAATATCCATGATATCCAGTTTGTAATACTGAGCCAAGGAGATAATATCCATGATATCCAATTTGTAATACTGAGCCAAGGAAATAATACCCATGATATCCAATTTGTAATACTGAGCCAAGGAATAATATCCATGATATCCAATTTGTAATACTGAGCCAAGGAAATAATATCCATGATATCCAATTTGTAATACTGAGCCTTTTTCTGGGCCACTGGATGCATACACATATATTGGAGTATTTCCAAAGCAGCTAATGACTTGATTAGTACATACGTATATTTTGTGACATTTTCACTATCAACAGCAGTTTTGTAATGTGTGATTAAACGTATTTTTAGATGGTTGTAATTACTTGCGCATTTACACTGCGAATTAAATACCCGGATTTGGGAAAAATTCTCTTATCCGACACCCGATCCTCCCCCTTTGTTACGGATAATCGAAGTTCAACTATATTTACGAAATTGCGATATCCACGGCAAAGCTAATCTTCAAGTACTTTTAATTTAACCTTTAAGGTTACTGTGATCTCTATTTACGCCCATCCGACAAATATTCGTTCGCAAATTGGCGAAAAATGAGATAGCCCTCAATATTATTAGACTATTTATCGCCTAATTTGGAATGCAGAAAAACGCGGTTGCCAAACTTCCACGCGACAAATTTCCAGCCAAGCGAACGAAGTCCTCTGAGTGGTCAGTTACTTAAATGACGTCATCGCTCGCTATAATGAGTCTTTTTCCTAAATTTAATAAATACCAGATTTTAATTACACAAATATGCCTATGTTTTATGTATTTGAGCATTATTTTAATGTTTTATGTCCGAAATGTATCTTCTATTAACTCTCTTAACGTAAGAAAGGGCGAACTATATCGCACTGGCGGAATCATACTGCTCTGCACCTGATCAGTGTATTAGGTTACCTTTGCCGTGAGTATAGGTATCAGCTTATTAATTAGTCATTAATTTATCGAATACTCCCGATTCTTCGTTAGGAACGCAATAAATATCAATGGCGCAAATTAAATATCAATGGTGCAAATTAGATATGAATGAGGAAGTTTAATTTGCGGATGAAGTGGCGAACGTAAAAGTGAAATTAGCGTATGTTATGTGATGCAGAATGGGACATTTGTGATAGCCAAAGAAACGATAGATATATAAAAATATCGCCAAATCAAATCGATGAATCACGTAACCGTATTTTGTATTTGCTAATTTAATTTGGAGTGTCTGTATATATATGATTTAAAGGTGGTTCATATATTGTTAAATTTAATTAACGTAATTAAATTTAATCATTAAATTCATTCATTTTAAATTGACATTTTAAATGAATAAATATATTGAATTTCCATATAATCGTTTTCACATGTTCTGGCCTTCTTATATCATATTGAAATTCAATCGTATATTCATGTCTTGCGAAATTTGTATTATTTCTGAAGTAATAATACTTTCATTGAGTTTTAAAGTTTTTACTTTTATCAACAAAATTATTTTAGAAATTAAATATTTGGAAATATGCAGGTCTAAATACGCTCAGATGCTGGGTTGACAGAAAAATTGCGTTTCACAAATTTTTTTCTCTTTTTGTTTTACCGTAAAAAGTTCGTAAAGTCATGCTAGGCAGGGAATTTACATTTTTACGAAGAAACGGAACTTTTACCGCTTAGGGAATAAAACCCGGGACAACGGTGTGCAGGAAAGCGGCGCTCGTCATGCGACACCATTGGAGAGGAATCCAAGTTAACGGCATGATATACGAACGCATTACAACTACGCTTGGATCCTTTTTTCTGTATGATACCGTGATGATTTAAGGTAAGGCTTTCGGCTCTCCTGCATTTGTAACCTAATACCCGGTTATCATTTTCCTGCTAATGGTTGGTTGTATTTTTATAGTGCGAGGCTGAAAGTATTAATGTTAATATATTTCATAAGAGGTAAGACATCTGTAAATGTTTCGCAACAAATAATATATTGGTAAATATTTCATAACAGATTTTATCTGAAACAAGTTTGTATTTATAGGTGGAAGACAATCTGTATTAAGAAACATTTTTGTATTTATAGGTGGAAGACAATCTGTATTAAGAAACATTTTTGTATTTATAGGTGGAAGACAATCTGTATTAAGAAACAATTTTGTATTTAGAGATAGAATAAAATCTACAGCACTATTTATTCTCATTTCTTTGCTGTACTTCGTTGCATAGTGTTTAAAATAATACACTTCATAATATCCAAATACGCCTAAAACAATAACGTTTCTTTCTATTAATACCAATAACCAGGTCCAAGAATGCTTATTCATTATTAAATAATATTAATCGCTATCAATCTATCAGTTTATGCAGCTATCAGTTAACTTATGCGCTCCATATATATATATATATATATATATATATATATATATATATATATATATATATCAATATGTTTTATATATCTATTAATATATTTCATGTATCTATTAATATATTTCATGTATCTATTAATATATTTCATGTATCTATCAAATTATTTCATATCTAAAAACTATTTTTAAGAAAGCAATTTTTAATTATCCATTTTATTCATTCTTCTTCTTCCTTCATTTTGCAAAGGTGATTAGAAAAGTTGGCTCTGACTGACGCTTGTATTTTCAGAAAAGGTAAGGTAAAACCATAATGCTGAAGTTGTATTCCTGTTGTATTAATGAAGAAGGTGGGATTTCAATCATGGCGAAGTCTCATGATTTAGAAAAGGTAGGACAAAGCCTTTATAAGATTTCATGAAGTAGGGCAGGTGTTCACAGTGATGATTTGGCTACCACAAAAACAGTCAGTCGAAGACAGAAGACACCAACAAACACAGCACTGCAGGAGACGACGCTGAGAGGATGGCCAACGAAACGGAAAGGCACAGCATGTCAAGCAAAAGACATCAAAGCCTAAACAGCAGAGGCACTATAGACGGCAAAGACGAACACGAGACAGAAGAGATGACGAGCAAAGGCAGCCACGGACTCCGGAAAGAAAAACGCTGCCGAATACTCAGATGAATTCTTAGGAAGCAGACACACGGCCATTGCAAGAAAAAAAAAGCGTTGGGGAAGAAAGCGGGGAAGAGGGGGGGGAACAGATAAAGACAATTAATCCAATTATATCCGACCCATCGCTGCAAGGCAAAAACAGGGGGAAAAGCCATAGAAATAACCTAGAAGACAAGACAAAGAATGGAGCAAAAAAAAAATAAAAAATAGTGAAAAACGAAGGAAAAGGACGCAATGTACCGAGCGTCCACCCCTTCTGAGAACCAGAGCTGAAATCAACTATCCATTATTAATTTTCTATTTATTTAAGATTAATTACTCTGATTAGTAAATGGCACCAATTAAGAAGCTGCGAAATTAATAACATTCAGAGACTTTATGGAGTGATCTTTATAAACATAATGTCAAAAGGAATGCCTATAGGTTAAATTTTAAAACTAAAATTTCGCGAACTAAAAATATAAATCCGAAGGACTTAAAATTTTCAGTTTCAAAGACGTGCACTTGTTTATTGATCTTAGTTATAAAAAACTAATGCTTTTTATATGTTAGTTTGGGTGTTGCTTCCATTTCATGTGGATATGGAACCCGCTTCTTGAAAACTTTGTTTTACTTTATGACAAATGTAAAGGGATCGGATGCGACGATGCCCAAAAATCTCCCTTGATCCGAATTTATCGCCCAGGCTCCTTGGAAGCAGGATAATTTAAGGCTTTTTAAATTCTGACC
>QLNU02015270.1:33264441-33282750 GCA_006491805.2 Dysdera silvatica
AGGATGGCACCGTAACAAGAAATAGGGAAGAAATACTTAGAAGAGTTGAAGAATTCTACAAAAATCTATACGAAAGTAACAGTGGATTAAACGAAGACTCTGAGATAGTCGAAGGAACAGCTCCTAAAATCTTAAAAGAAGAAGTTTCATTTGCAATAAAAAGTATGAAGAAAGGAAGAGCCCCTGGTGATGATGGTATTACATTAGATATCCTAAAAGAAGCTGGAGAATATGTAGAAGACATACTTGCAAAATTCTTTACCAAATGTCTTAACAGCGGTAACATACCAAACCAATGGGATTCTGCAACAGTAATTCTTTTGCATAAAAAAGGTGATAAAGAGGATTTGAAAAATTACCGACCAATTAGCTTGTTACCTGCTATTTATAAAATCTTCACAAAAGTGCTAACACATCGCCTGCAGAAAAAATTAGATGCAGCTCAACCAAGAGAACAAGCTGGATTTCGAAGTGGATTCAGTACAGTGGACCATATTCAAGTATTAAGAGAATTAATTGAAAGAACACATGAATATGAACTTCCATTGTGTGTGGCATTTATTGACTATGAGAAGGCCTTTGACTCTATTAAAACATCAGCAGTCATCAACTCTTTAAGATCAACAGACATTGAGGATGTGTACATTGACATGGTGAAACGTGTGTATAAAAATGCAAGTGCAAAATTTCGGTTACATAAAGATACCAAAACTATCAAAATTGGTAAAGGTGTGAGGCAGGGAGATACCATTTCTCCAAAACTTTTTACTTCAGCTTTACAGATGATTTTTCAGCAGATAAATTGGAATAACAAGGGAATAAAAATAAATGGTGAATATTTAAATCATTTGCGGTTTGCTGATGACATTGTTATTTTTTCAACGAACCCATTAGAACTCCAAGACATGGTACAGGAGCTCTCAACTAGAAGTAAAGAAGTTGGACTCAAGATGAACCTACAAAAAACTAAGATCATGTTCAATAATTTCGTAGAGGAAACAAAAATACAAGTTGACAACATTGAGCTAGAAATTGCTGATTCATATATTTACCTTGGCCAGCTGATTTCAATGGATGGCAACATTATGAAAGAACTCAACAGACGTATTAAACTTGGCTGGAGTGCATTTGGAAGAAACAGTTTTATCCTGAAGGGGAAATTGCCTTTGTGTCTAAAAAGAAAGGTCTTCAACCAGTGTGTATTGCCAGTCCTCTCTTATGGATCAGAGACATGGAGTCTAACAGTTGGAGCAATACGAAAGTTACAGACAACGCAAAGGAGCATGGAGAGGTGCATGCTTGGAATAACTAGGAGAGATCGAAAAAGAAACACTTGGGTGAGAGAGCAAACTAGAGTAGAGGACATCATTGTTAAAGTAAAAGGGCTGAAATGGCGATGGGCTGGGCATATTGCAAGAAGAACTGATCAACGATGGACAACAGAAATTCTGAACTGGATTCCAAGAGACCACCGAAGACCTAGAAAACGTCCTCAAACTAGATGGGTGGATGAAATAAGAAAACAGGTTGGGGTGACGTGGAAGCGAATTGCTCAGGATAGACTTGTGTGGAAAGCATTTGGAGAGACCTTCATCCAGCAGTGGATAGATAATGGTTGAATATGATGATGATATATATATATATCAATGCTGTTTTATATATCTATTAATATATTTCATGTATCTATCAAATTATTTCATATCTAAAAACTATTTTTAAGAAAGCAATTTTTAATTATCCATTTTATTCATTCTTCTTCTTCCTTCATTTTGCAAAGGTGATTAGAAAAGTTGGCTCTGACTGACGCTTGTATTTTCAGAAAAGGTAAGGTAAAACCATAATGCTGAAGTTGTATTCCTGTTGTATTAATGAAGAAGGTGGGATTTCAATCATGGCGAAGTCTCATGATTTAGAAAAGGTAGGACAAAGCCTTTATAAGATTTCATGAAGTAGGGCAGGTGTTCACAGTGATGATTTGGCTACCACAAAAACAGTCAGTCGAAGACAGAAGACACCAACAAACACAGCACTGCAGGAGACGACGCTGAGAGGATGGCCAACGAAACGGAAAGGCACAGCATGTCAAGCAAAAGACATCAAAGCCTAAACAGCAGAGGCACTATAGACGGCAAAGACGAACACGAGACAGAAGAGATGACGAGCAAAGGCAGCCACGGACTCCGGAAAGAAAAACGCTGCCGAATACTCAGATGAATTCTTAGGAAGCAGACACACGGCCATTGCAAGAAAAAAAAAGCGTTGGGGAAGAAAGCGGGGAAGAGGGGGGGGAACAGATAAAGACAATTAATCCAATTATATCCGACCCATCGCTGCAAGGCAAAAACAGGGGGAAAAGCCATAGAAATAACCTAGAAGACAAGACAAAGAATGGAGCAAAAAAAAAATAAAAAATAGTGAAAAACGAAGGAAAAGGACGCAATGTACCGAGCGTCCACCCCTTCTGAGAACCAGAGCTGAAATCAACTATCCATTATTAATTTTCTATTTATTTAAGATTAATTACTCTGATTAGTAAATGGCACCAATTAAGAAGCTGCGAAATTAATAACATTCAGAGACTTTATGGAGTGATCTTTATAAACATAATGTCAAAAGGAATGCCTATAGGTTAAATTTTAAAACTAAAATTTCGCGAACTAAAAATATAAATCCGAAGGACTTAAAATTTTCAGTTTCAAAGACGTGCACTTGTTTATTGATCTTAGTTATAAAAAACTAATGCTTTTTATATGTTAGTTTGGGTGTTGCTTCCATTTCATGTGGATATGGAACCCGCTTCTTGAAAACTTTGTTTTACTTTATGACAAATGTAAAGGGATCGGATGCGACGATGCCCAAAAATCTCCCTTGATCCGAATTTATCGCCCAGGCTCCTTGGAAGCAGGATAATTTAAGGCTTTTTAAATTCTGACCTATCAGATAGGGTTAAGTTACGGCGAAAAAGGATTTAGGAAAGTCCCTTTCCTTTCCTGAAACTTTCAGGAAAATCTTTCTATAAAAGCTTTTAAAAGCGAAATACATTTTTCCAGGATTTCTAATATTTTTCCTTTTCATTACTTGTCAAATAAAATTTTGCGGAAAGGGAACACGTTCGCCTTTACCGTAAATAAGGCGATAGTTTCTTAAAAGAGAAAAACTTTTATTAATACTACACTATAATGCGTGTTATGCAGTGGCGGATATATCGTTAGGCTGAAGCCTCAACAGTGAACATTTTGAGAGGGGCACTGCGACGACTCTAAACATGCAAACCAATTGAATTATTAATGTCTTAGAAATGTTTTTTTTTTAACTATCGAAATACGACAACATTTCTCCGCCCCCCCCGCACCACCCATGTAAATGAAAATAGGCGATGAATAGGTCCGCCGTTTTTATTATGAAATATTTCTGAACTTGTTGAAAGCAAAGAAAAGGGATATGAATACGGGGTTTTCGTCTAAGACCATGTTTAAGACTTTTATTTTTAAGACCATGGCCACAATAGGTTCGCCTTCTAAAAGGTAATGTTTTATTTGAAACAAATAACAAATTATCTCAGATCTGTATACTGGAAAACTGTTTGAATAACCTAGGAATTTCATCAATTGAATCGGATATATTGGAATAAATTTTATTTGATTTTGTTGTTAAAAATTTACTAGAAGACAAAAGTAGATGGAAATATTTTGAAATACCCATGGTTTACCAAAGAAGGCACCTACTTGTGATAGTTTACTTTAAATTTTAAGAGACGTATTAATATTTTTGAAAACTTGATAAAACAAAATAAAAATTCTCCAGGGAGTTCCATAAAGACAAAAGTTTTTTGTAATTGGAGTGTTTTTTTATTAAAATAAATATTAACAAAGTTTCGGGAGCTGCCTGCTTCTTTTACCAAATAAGGAAGGCTGAAAAAAGGGGAAGGCAGATAAATAGAAAACTGGATACGGAATATAAAAGCGAAGACAAAAAATAACAAAATATTGTTGATTTTTATGTCACCAGGAATTAAAATTAGAGGAAATAAAAAATGGAAGGTCACTTGTTGGTGAGAGTGAGAAGAATTATTATCAAGAACGTTTATTTGTAAAAATCCTGTAAGGCTCTGGCAGTCTCTTCTTCTGATTGATTGCACGATGTCTCAGTTTATGGTGGGCCTACGCCTATGGTTGGTATTAAGTTGATATTAAGTTATAATAAGGCTGATATTGAGTTATAATAAGGCTGATATTAAGTTATAATAAGGCTGATATTAAGTTATAATAAGGCTGGTATAAAGTTCCAATATGGCTAGTATTGAATTATTATATGGATGGTATTGTTATATTGTGGCTGGTCATAAGTTGTAATAGCGCTATTGTTAAGTTATAATATAGCCGGTATTAAGTTACAATATGGCTGGTAATTTGTAATATCGCTGGTGTTAAGTTATAATATAGCCAGTATTAAATTATAATATGGCTGGTATTAAATAATAATGGGGCTGGTATTAAATTATAATATAATTAGTATTGTTATAATATGGTCAAGTGTCAAGTTATAATAAGTGTCAACACGAAGTAGTGAAATTTTTCTTAATATTAATATAATTGTTCAACGGGCACGCACTGCTTTTATCACGTTTAAGAATAGTAATACATTGCCAAAACTCCCACTTTTTTTGAACAGTCGAGACGCAAATATCCGAACTTCGATTATTGAAATACCTTGCTATATTTATGTTTGGCCAAAAGAAAATCCTTAAGAAACAAAGGAGGGTGTGGAGAGATAATCTAATGCAGTTAAGATTTTAACACTCAACTTGTAAATAGTTCATACTAGAATTTATGTTTTAGAAGAGAGAAAATAGCATTGGAACGGTTACGCAAAGGCGCAGGTTCGAATCCAGCATATGAGCGAGCGTAGTATATTTTTGTTTTCTATATTCACCTAAAACGTAGGTTTTAATATAAAATATATAAAAGTGGCTGTTCAAACACGTAATTGTATTTGAAATATTTCTCCACCTACTCTTTTATTTTCTAATGAATTATCGCTCTGTTTAACATACATGACAGAATAGCCACTTTCTACAATGCACAGTAGCTCAGCGGTTAAGGCATTGGGATGGTCATCTAAAAAGCGCCGGTTGAAGTCCAAGTGGGATGTGTGTGTGGCATGTTTTTTTTTTTCGCTTTTAACACAAAATATAGTTTCTAGTATGAATTAATAAAAGTGTAGTGTAAAAAATTTCGGTACTTACGCATCAACAAGCCGAGAGCCACGACTTTTTCCCCAAGAAATGTAAGAACTGGAAAAAAATCGTAAGTGATCGTAGTTCTCATCGTAATTGTTGGTAAAAAATCGTAAGTCTTTGGAAGCTTAGTTGTCTTTGAAAGCGTGGAGTTGTTGGCATGGGCGGATTTACCATTTTGCCGCCACCTCCCAATCAGTGGTAGGAACATAAAAATTGTTACATTCAATATACGCCAAAAAAATTTGTCGACAATAAATATGTTGAAAAACAAACTCATAAATTGAAACACAAACCTTAAACAATATTAACTTATTGAAGTATTATTTTTTTTGTCATACAATAAATTAAATTCAATTTTATTGCAATAAATTTTAATTTTAACAAATAAAAGGCTTATCAAACATTGGTATTTAAATGGAAAGCATGACATCTAGCTTTCTTCTAAGCATCTGATTATATCATCGTCTGGTATTGATTTTGTTATATCAGACTCAATACACAAAATTTTGCCGCCCTAGTCTATAGCCTAGTATAGCCTATTGGGAAATACGGCACTGGTTGTTGGATTAATTTTCCGGTTTGGACTTTTTTAAAAGCGATAGCATTTCTCCAGAACTGTTTACTTCTGCTGTACAGATTATTTTTCAGCTGATAAATTGGAATAGCAAAAGAATAAAAATAAATGGTGAATATTTAAATCATCTGCGCTTTGCTGATAACATAGTTATTTTTTCAACGGACCCATTAGAACTCCAAGACATGGTACAGGAGCTAACTAGGAGTAAAGAAATTGGAATCAATATAAACTTGAAAAAAACTAAAATCATGTTCAACAGTTTCGTAAACAAAACAAAAATACAAGTTGACAAAGTTGAGCTAGAAGTTGTTGATTCATATATTTACCTTGATCGACTGATTTCAATGGAAAGCAACTTTATGAAAGAGCTCGACAGACATGTTAAACTTGGTTGGAGTGTATTCGGACCAAACAGTTTTATCCTGCAGAGAAAATTTCCTTTGTGTTTTCCAAAGAAAAGTTTTCAACCAATGTGTATTACCAGTCCTCTCTTATGGATCAGAGACATGGAGTATAACAATTGCAGCAATACGAAAGTTACAGACAACCCAAAGGAGCATGGAGAGGTGCATGCTTGGAATAACTAGGAGAGATCGAAAAAGAAACACTTGGGTGAGAGAGCAAACTAGAGTAGAGGATATTATTGTTAAAGTAAAAAGACTGAAATGGCGATGGGCTGGGCATATCGCAAGAAGAACTGATCAACGATGGACAACGCAAATTCTGAACTGGATTCCAAGAGACCACCGAAGACCTAGAAAACGTCCTCAAACTAGATGGGTGGATGAAATAAGAAAAGAGGTTGGGGTGACGTGGAAACGAATGGCCCAGGATAGACTTGTGTGGAAAGCATTTGGAGAGACCTTCATCCAGCAGTGGATAGATAATGGTTGAATATGATGATGATGATATATATATATATATTTACTCATTCGTTTCTTCATTTAAAATTTTGGACTCGGTGCAGGGGCGTATCAATTCAAAAATTGTGGGTGGAAGGGCACAAGAGGCTCTAAAAAATCAAGTACTCCTTTAAAAAAAGCAACGTGATCTGTTATCCAAAGGAAGGCTGGATCCTCGAGCCCTCCATTTTTCTACGCCATTGGGTCCTTGAATCTGGTTGTGTTTGTTCATTTTCCTAGCTAATTTGCTGCTGCAAAGAAACTCCCGACCTCCCTGATTAATGATGAGTCATTAATCGCAGGAGTCTTTGTTATTTCTCAAAAAGTCAGTACAGGGACTCTTTGCAGCATTGTGGAAAATTCATTAAACAATTTTATTCATTGTACCGGAGCAGAAGATCCTTGACTATGCAATTTCAAGCTTTGCTGTTTTAAATTTCCAAAGAGACGGGATTTCCGTTTCGGTCATTAACTTAGAAGAGAGAGCGTTGAGTATTAAAAGCAAACGCTGTCGATTTCACTTGTAATTTCCGCTCAAGATTATAAGATTGTGTGACAAGCGGCTGAAACTTTTGGAGGGTTAAAAATTTTCCCGCGCTTTTCGAAATACTGACGGACAGTAATGAGGGATCCAATTATAAGGAAAGACTGCACCGCAAATTGGACACGACATAAGTGTCCAAAGAAAATTTTGTCCCGTTAAGCCAAAAATTAACTTCTGTTCATTTTAATAATGGCTATCGGATTTTCGTAATTTCTTGATCAATTGTTCAGATTTCTTATATAGGGTGTGCAACCCTAAGTTTCAGAGACATTTGCATTATTAAACATCAAGCTATCTAGCGAATTTATACAATTTCGTGACTCCTTGAAGAATTTTTTCGATAGATATTGATTTCAATAGATATTGATTTCAATAGATATTGATTTCAATAGATATTGATTTCAATAGATATTGATTTCAATAGATATTGATTTCAATAGATATTGATTTCAATAGATATTGAACCCGCTATTGCTTTTGGGTTTGGTTTGGTTTGGTTTCTTTCTTTCTTTCTTTCTTTCTTTCTTTCTTTCTTTCTTTCTTTCTTTCTTTCTGTCTGTCTGTCTGTCTGTCCGTCCGCAATAAAAAGGGTAAGATAAAATCTTCCGTAAATTCAATAATGATGGCTATAGCTAACGTTGAAAACCTACCAAGTTACTTGAAAATTAGATAGTTGCGAATTAGAGAGTTGTGGATTAGAGAGTTGCGAATTAGGCTGGTGTGGATGAGGGAGGTGTAGATTGAGATAGAGAGTTGCGAATTAATGTTAATTGAAACCCGCTAAATTTAAATATCGACCCTAGGTGGTTTTCTTTTACTTATTTGCTTATGTACACAGTGAAAGATGGTTAATGCAGCTTCGCTTAAGACGAACTTCTCATAAGTACGCGCAAATTCCTTTTCCCCGGTTAAGGCGTATGCACATTTAACGTTAAAAACTTCGTTTAGTAAGTACGGCTTACCGAATAATACGGATGAAAGTATTTTGTCCAAAGTAAAAGAAATGCCTTTTCCAGAAAAAACTTCAGGAGGTATCGAAGATGGCATGGTTTTTTCCCCAGGTTTAGTCACGTGTTTTTCAAATCAGCCTCCGAAGTTCTGAAAACGATGTTGATGAAAGATCACTATCCATACTAAAGCAAAGGAGGATTAAAACTTTTTATAATATACATATAATCAAAAATAACAAGTATGAAGTAGGACATTTTTTTTAATTTTTTAATCATCATTAAACAAAAATAAATGAGTTTCAGCTAGGCCTATATGTAAGAATAAATTGTTCGTTTCCTTGTAAACCCTCCGGAAGTGTTCTTTCGTAATACATTAGTTTGTTTCAGTAATTCATTCATTTACTTTGTGTACCACATTACTATATAAGTTAGTATTGAATAGCCTGAAGTTTTAGCTACTGAAATTTGTCCTCCCCTTAGTGCGGACTTCCATTTGTACGGATAAGAATCGGCGGCTTACGACGATCCGTATTAACGAGAGTTCAATGTATCTATGCAGAAATTTGCTATGTGGTTTGGAAACCAATTTAAAGTGGCACACCCATCAGCATAATGAGAGGCAGATTCATTTATTGAATTGTATTATAATTTATATCGTTTTACATTTTATTGTTTTATTTATCGTTTTATATATATTTATTTAATTCTTAGTAAGTTAAATTTATTTAGCTGATTTTATTTAGTTGATTGTGCATTTGGAAAATTAACAATTTATTAATTGTTAATTTTTCAAATGCATTATGAGCTAGTACCATAAAAATCGCAGGCACTGCAGTTTGAACTGTAGTGAGTTAAAAATTGCATAAACTGTATTAGAAAAGCATTAGCAAAATTGTTATTAAGCTTCAATAATGCTCTACTGAAGAAATGCAGTTATTTCGTCCAATCATCGTTAATGTAAAATTGCAAAAACCAAACCATATCATTGCTAACTACAATTAATGCTAAGTAACCAATCTGAAGTGCCTTCTACAAACAATTAATATCTTTATCATGGTTCCAATTAATTGCAAACAAACCATTTTGTTGTTATTTATAAGATTCCATTCTAAGTCATTTTAAACTCACGGATTATGTTTGTTACAGCATTTAGTTTAACGGTTGTCGTTGTTAATGAAATTGAAGCCAATTACACAGGAATATGACGTAAAAACTCCTCTGAAAACTCTGTTTCGAAACGCTTTGAACTAGCGAAAACTTTCTTTAATGGAATCATTGCAGCTGTGAAATGTATACCAACAAACAGAAGAAGATAGACTACGATTTAGTCGTCTCATTTAAAGATCGTGGTGGCTTTTATTGAAGTTAGACGATTCCTCTTTTGGTGAAGTTTAGTCCAGAGCACTCATTAAGCCACACAGGATAACTGTTTCTCTGAATTCCATTTTTCCGATACGTTAAGTACGAAATTGACCCCAATGCTTTCACGATTTCGATACTAAACATCTTACAATCACTTTCACACCTTCCTTCCACTCACTTTTCTATGACTGGGTCTTTTAGTGAGATTTTATGGTTAACTCGAGAGCTTTTACTATCACCTTACTTCGTTTCCATCACCAAAACAATCGCCCATATTAATACTAATTAAAAGTATTTCTTCGAACCGACAACTATCTTTTTTTCCCATATGAAGATTATATTTACTCAAAATTTTTATGTACCATTACAGAATTATTAGGAATACATTGAATAAAATCATATTTTCAAATTATGTTTTATAATTTCACTAAATTTTTTCCATAATTTCGCTAAATTTTTTCCATAATTTCGCTAAACAATTTTCAGAATTTCATCAAATGCAGTCGAATACATTCAAATACCGTATTTCAGAAATATCTATATACATATCGCAGTTCTAAGTTAATAAACAAAATAATTTCCGTCGTTGTTTTGAGCAGTTAAAATACTTTACGCAAACAGTTAATTAATCACAGTATTGAAACGAGTATTTGCAAACGCTGCTGGAAGTTTCAAGGAATTTATTATCATACGGTGTCGTGCCTTAATAAACTAAAAGCTTGTTTATGTTTCCAACATTATATCAAAGGGGCCTCTGTGTAGAGATTACGTATTTACTTCAGAGATTTAGGAGTAACGAACATGATACTAATTCTCATCGCGTTCTCAAATATATCAAATACTTTTCCAGCGTCACATTCCCTGCAGATTGTGATTGCTGGGTAGGGCTCTTAAAATATTCTAATATTAGCCGGGTAGATAGAGTGCCAGAGACTAACTGGAGATCGAAGGGGAATTGGAGATATATTTCCAATTGATTGAATATATAAGGAGACTTGTACCTCAAATATTATTAAAGTCAACAGTTCCCATCATTGCTAATGATGTGGTAATTTATCATCTCTAATATTATTCCAATTGTCCGTTTAAAATTTGAAAAGCAAACTAGCGAACTGTACTCTGGAGTGGGTATATAGACACAGTGTTTAGGTCATTTAAGCGTAATGAGATGGACAAAGACTTTGCAACAAGCTGAAATTGACAAAGCCGTCACCGAGTTATACAAGATGGCTCCTTTGTTGTGTAAAGTGGTTCGGAATGAGAGCTCTCGCTATTATATTATATTATTATATATAATGATCATTAAAGCGATCTCATGCTCAGGGGCGTCGACTTCATGGGTTCGAGACACTTTTTGCACCCTCAATAATTTTGTTGTGGGTTCCTCGAACCCATAATATTTTTGCTCGTGGGGAAAATACGCATACGGAAATAGAAGCACAAAGTTTTTCGTCATCAATTCTTCAATATTTTCATTATTTATACCCTTTTCCCTGGATCGAAAGTTGTTGGTGTTGGAAAAAGTCAGCATCATTAAATATCTGTGGGTTGTAGGGGAAAATTCTTGTTGTTTTAAACTCTTATATCGCGAGGTTCATATTAGTTGCCCTTACGTAAGCTTTGCCAATAAGTTGGCCCACTTGAAAAATCGTGACAGCGCGATAGAGATGTTCAAACAACCACTTTTCAATTTCCTGAGCATAATATGTCTTGAAAGGGTTCATGAACGTTTTATCCAGGGGCTGCATGCTATTTGAAGAGTGCGGTGGCAAACACGCAAGAGATACTCCATTGTCAAGTGCCAGGTCGATAATATCTAAGTTTCTGGTGTGTGTGTTGTGTGTCCGTCCAAAATCAAAACTAGGAGATCATCTTTGGTTGCTCCAACGCAATTAAGGGGTCTTACGGCTGTTAAGCAAGCAAAAATGCAAAAATGGACTATTTTGAAGGGTAATTCAAACCTCTATAGAACATTCACAACTGATCTTGGCATGCTGAAATTATACTCTAATAGTATATGGACTTCTGGCTTTATGAATATATTATTATATGTATAATATCTGAATCAGTTATTTAAAAAAATAAACTTTTTTAATGTTAAGTATTTACACTTTTTTCAATTCATGTAAGTTTTGCGCGCATGATTAAAAAAACTATTTTCGCCAAAACTAATAAATTTCTATAGCAAAATAATAGTTATATACATAGATTTGTTTTGTTCTAGGATCTTTAAAAAATATCGAATATAAATATTTTTAATAGAAAGTGTTTGTCGCAAATTGAACGTATCATAATTTTTATACATAAAATTTTATTTTCATAAATAATGCTCAGATGTTGATTGTTTTTAGTTCAAAATATGTAGTTGGCTTCATACAACGTTTGTGGAATATTTTGTACTAATTGAACAGATGGTTCTTTATTTATATTTTACGCAAGTCCCAAAATTGCGTTTTCAGAAAAAAACGTTTAAAGTTTTAATTATAGATTTTTTTAATTAAAAATGTTTTCCTTTATTCAAAACACATCAGCAGCAAATGATGTACCTTCCTAGTCTTTAAGTGCCTCGTTATCAGCTTTTACTTGTCTTTCGTTTTGTCCTCCGTGCCTCTAAACTTGACGTAGAACTATGTTTTTTCCTTTGTAATTCGATGATAGTCGCCATTTAAAATGCCTCTTATAATAGGATATTTAAGTATCGCGCATCACGTAGAAATTTATATCTTCATAAAAAATTGAAATATCTTAATAAATTTAATACCAAAATGTTCAGAAATGTTCTTTCTTTCGTAAAAAGAACCCAAGATCGAATTTTTGAGTCTTTAAGTGTCGTGAGACCCCTTAATAAAATGAGCCATCCGTTGAGTAAATAGATCAGTTTGTATCCATCCAGCGATGTGGCAACCTGCTATGCTTCCCAGTGGAGCGCCATCTAACAACTCTCGTTTCATTCTCTGCCTTGGGAAAATTAGCATCGGAGGCACAAAAATACCGGAAGCGGACATGCAAGTTATGACGTCCACAAACCGCCCTCTTTCGGTTGATGAAAGCTTGCGTATCTCTTTCATTCTTTCTTATCTTTCACGACTACGACTTTAAGACTTTTATGTTGGACAATTGTAACAACTGTTTCATCAACATTAAATACTCTGGCCGCTGAAGATTTTGCTTTTTTCAGCTCTGGTTTCAGTATATTGAAAAACTTGTCCACATTGTCTTTTGAAAAACCTTGAATTCTTGCCAGAGATAAAGGTTGTGGTTTTCTTAAGTTTAAAGCAGGGTGTCTCTTCAAAAAGACATGCAACTATTTTCTCCCCGCACTCTTTTTATCTTTAGAAAAACCATTGGCAATCATCAGCGTAGAGTTTTCAAAATTATTGGGGGTCCAAGCACATATTTTGTACATTTATACATTACAGTATATGTAAAATTGCAATTTATTTCAAATTATTGGGGGGGCTTGGGCCCCACGGGCCCATATAACTCTACGCCTATGTTGGCAATATTGTTTCTAATTGCCAGCTCGAAAGCCATTCGTTTCAGATTCCTTGCAGTGAGACCGTAGTATGAATGCGCCATATCTTTACAATATTCCAGTAACTCGTCCTCCAACTCCGTGGTCAAAATTGGCTTGCATCCTAGGGGCACGTACAGTAATCTTTCAATGTCTTCTAAAGATTTTTTTTTATATAATCTTTCAATGTCAACCTCGGTACATCATATGATTGGGCTGTTTTCAAAAGGCCCATCATTTTGTTTTTTTACAGCTATCACTGCTTCTACCATCTTTACTTTCTCCCATTGCTCATGCTTTGATATCTGTAAAAGTAACAAACCTATTTCAAAACAATATTCCAAATATCGCATAATAGGCGATACTAGGAACATCTTAATGGGCGGTATTAGGAACCCCCAAACCTTACAATATAGGGGATGCTACAGGAAAAACCGGCTAGACGAACTCGATAACTTAAGTACCAAGAGAATGCGCATTTCTTACACTACTAACTATATTATGGCGATCGCGAAACTTACATACTATATTACTCGTAGTAAGAGTATGAGTAGGTTGATAACTCACCAGGCTGAAATTTGTTTGAAAATTGACGAAATAACAATAAAGCGACGCATTCGCTCGGAACCTGCACATTGGGCTGCCGTGGTGAGGAGGTATACAATGCGCAATCTAGCGGCGTAGCTTCAGCACTATCGGAGCTAGGCTATAGCAGGCGATATTTGGAACATGGGAAATATTTGGACCCACTACCTTACTAAGAAAAAAACTTCGTTATACCAGGAAATGCAAACGAGTTTTTTTAGTTGAAAATAAAGATCGTTTGATTTGTTTTTGAAAGCGAAATGTGAAATATTGTGTAACAAAATGTTACCTGTTGAAACATTGCGTAGGTTTTATTTCATCCTTTGTCCGAATACATTAATTTTATGCAAGTCAGGTGTTTAGGATTCATGTTAGGAATATAAAACAGATAAATTAATAAATAGTATTTTTCATAAACATTCCAACCTAGTAAACGGACAACATCCCGTAAATAATGTACATTTAAGCCGTGTGGAAATTATAATAACTCATTTTGAAAAAAAATCAGTCCCCTAGTATGTACATATAAACGCCTATAGTCACATTAATAGTAATAAAAATACTGCTCGAGTTTTTAATATATATTATAATTGTATGGAATTAACACAACACTTTTAATTTTTTATTACTAGTTTTTTATTTTTACCCATTTAACATGATGGTCAGATTATCAAGAATGATTTGTAATTGACTTATTTCACATGTAGTCGAAATGCGTCTTCAAATTCGGACGCAATTCCACCAAATATTGCGCTACGTAAAACGAAATATTGCTTTCTAATTGAAATAAGTATGTTGAAAATAATTATGTTTCTGCGGTGTGACATTCCCCTAGAGCACACGGTTATTTTAAAAGTTGTCCGTAAAGACAGGTTTTCGACTGGGATCGAGGACATTGTTAACTCTTTTGCTGATGCTGATGTGCTTGTACGCTCGGGCAAAAGTGTCGGTCGTTTTCTGTTAGGATGAGCAAAGTCGTTATTTTTGTGAATGGTTCTTTTAAGACCAGTACCTTCTTTTGACTCGTTCTTTCGATTTGTTCTTTTGAACTAGTTTTTCTACAATAATATGTTTACACATGATGTTTAATTGCGCTTTTATTTATGTTAATTCTTGAAATTTATGTATTTATTACATTGTATTAAATTAAGCTTGTTTCAAATTGTATTATTAAAATTAAAAATAAAGTACCGAATTTCGCTTATCACTGTATTCTTCAACTAAACTATTAAATATACGTTTCTTATACGTCAGATACACACGTAATTATATTTCCGTAAAACTGATTATAAAATTTCATTAAAATTAAATTTTTCATATATGGTAGGTATCAACCCTTTTGCCAATGCAGTTCCGCCCCCTATGCTACTAATATATCCAAAAGTCTCAAAATCTTAAACATCCCTTCTAAACTATATCTAAATTTAAACTTGCCTTCCATGCATTACTAACGACTCAGAATTCAATGTTATTTTAGAGCGCCCAGCGATTTTTATATAATAATAATAATAAATTTTTATTCAACCCGATATACAATATTTCGTGATACATAGCTTAAGTACGTACTATCTAATTCGATCAAGTTCTAACTTCGACACTTTATTGAAAATAATATTTTTTAGGCCTGTAGTGATGTCGTTATACTCCTTGTTTTGAAATTTTTCATACAAAAAAAAATTATGAAATTCGGTTAAGAATAAAAAAGGAAAATTAAAAATTTGTTCCTTGCAATATTTAATTTCACTTAATGTTTCGAATATTTTATCACTTTTTATAATGTATACTAGTTGCTTAAATCTAACGGAATTCATCGAAGCCGTAATATGGTACGTTTTACAATCTATTTTACTTTTCTCTAAATTATGATTATCTTTTTACGTATATTGAACTATGACTCAATAAAATATTTTGCAGAATAATTCCATTTCCCTTATAAATTTGAAAACATATAAGTGTTAATACAATATAAAATATGAAATTGCAGAATAAGTTCAGCAATTCATAAATACAGTTTATATTTTATATAATTTTGTATAAATTTTAAAATGAATATTGCATTTATTGATAACCACCAATTGACCTAAAACTATTAACTTGAACAAATTTTAACGAACATTTAAAAACTACTCAATACTACAGTATACCGGGTAATTAAGATTATTTTCGCACAGAGGTGGGTCAAAATGCCCCATTCAGGCCTTCGCTACAAGGGCCTCTCGATCGATATATTTCTCGCAATTAAAAAGCAGCTTAATTTTTGCTCACAATAAAGTGAAAGTTTGGTGTTGTTTATTTTACGCATTTTGTAGTTTAAAATTCAATTATAATATCAATACTTACACATTTTAAATATCCATAGTCGAAAAAATGTTTATATGTTCAATTAATTGAACAAATGTTGAAAACTACAATGAGTTGCGAATTTATTTAATTATGTTTTAGAACATGTTATTTCAAGCGTGTAAAAGGCAAAGCCAGAGTTAATAACCGATAACGACCGTTCACAAAACTCGAGATTTCTACGTGGCATTCATATTTGTGATTTGTCTTTTGACCTACTTATTTTTAAAAGGGTCAAATCTATGAGTCGTTTGATGAGTTATCTAGCATGTCCAAAGTTCGTTGCGCGGTAGCCTTCCCGGAGCGAAAGGGTTGAAGTATGGATTTATTAATATATTTCTTATATAGACAAAATTCCACGTTCAATGCTGATTACTCTAATCAGCAAGACACGATGCCATTAAAAGTATAAACGCTTTGCTATATTAATTTATAATTTTTAATATAACTTTTACACATCTGAATGGAAGGTTCCATCCTATCTTTGATAGAAGTAATATCATCATGCTAAACTAATTCCAATGATAATTATTAATATTAGTTTAACAGTTTATAAATTGCCACCACATGCTCATGTTTTGTTTCTCTAAGAAACTACTATACTGAACAAATAATATATACAATTATGGTAAGTAAATGAATCAGCGTATGCAAGATATCCATTTAACTGAGAGTTTAATATTAGAACCACGGCACTTTGGTTATACCTAGAACAGCGGCTGCGGCCATTTTGACCGCTCCTCAATATCCTTTAAAAAAATCTGTAAATAAATAAGATTTTGCTTTTGCTTCAACGATACGAACATAGTTAAAGTCTAATAACATTCATTTAATATTTTTAATAAATGGATTGATTTCAATAATTTAATAAAATTTTTAGAAAACTTTTCCTTCCTGGAAAACTATTATTTACGGTAAAAAAAATTCTTAAAAATCATAATGTCATCTAAAACTAATCTTAAATCACTGGCGAATCCAAGGGGGCGGATGGCTCCCGATCGCTCCCCTTTTAGTCCGGATTAAATCATGGAAAATGAAATGAAAAGTACCGGACACTTGGCTGAAAATAGGAAGAGAAAATAAATCCCCCCCTCCCACTTTTGAAAGATTTCTGGATCCACTCGTCTTAACTTTTTGTATAGGATGCTAAATTACTTACCTAAGCAGGATAGGGTCTGATTATTTGAGCAGTACTCCTTAGATGGGTTTGTTGCCTATGATGAAACAAGCCCATCTAAGGAGTACTGCTTAGATGGGCTTGTTTGGGCTTATTGCCTATGATGAAACTATCCACAGTTTTGTTTCCACGTTAAGATACGTAGCATGGGCGATGTTTTCGATTACTTTTTACCAATTCTTTATTTGAGCTCCTTACTATCGTTCAACTGGTCGATGGCCTCATTACCGATTGTCTTCTTCGTAAACCTTCAACAAGCAGTTGAATGAAGCTCCTTCTGCGAATTTTACCATGCGTTACTGTTTACAAAGCAACACATGCATTTATGTCAGAGAAGTCTAACATATTATAAAATACTTTAATGGGCCAGCGACAAAGCACTACCTTCACAAAATATATATATATTTTTTTCCATTTGATCAGTAACGTCCACGCCACATGTTGTAGAGATATTTCTCTAATTCGAACTCGTGAAATGATTTCTCAAACTATAGGTGGGTCCCGTGTACTATTCCAAAGCTCTTTTAATTCGATACTCTTTTACAGACTACGTTTTGCATTTGGTTTCAGACATGCAGTCTATAATAAAATATTTTGTAATTTTCTTGTTCCAGTTGAGTTGCTGTTTGCGATGGAAATTTCCTGCAGAATTCCACCTTTTGCTCGTTCCTATGTCTTATATATTCCTTAAATTACTTCCTCCAGAAGAGCCTGACGCTATTGGAATAAAAGGTAATGGGATATTCCTTTCTTCATCGCTTTCGAATAACAAACTTTCATTTTATAACGAAAGATTATAATCAATGTCACTAACTGAATCCACTATTCTAAGTTGATTATCATCCGATTCATTTTCTGAAAGTTCTTGCATCAATTTCGTAGCTTTTTCAATACTCAGTTAGTCCTCGTCGTTTAGACATAATATTCAACTGATCACTAAATTTATAGTTATAAAATTGAAAAAAATTCAGAAATAAAATTTCAACTGTTAGTCAGTTTTCAGTTTAGTGGACTGGGACATAAGTTAAAATGAATGCCAAAATGACAAACAAACAAATGCCATGTGCAAATTTTCAAATTTGTTATTTGACATTTACTACCACTAACACTTCTCATCAG
>QLNU02015270.1:33282850-33303135 GCA_006491805.2 Dysdera silvatica
GCGTGTTATTTATTATAAAGTTAAGGAATTAGCCTAACGAAATGAAGTGATTTTCATGAAAGAGTTTATATGGCAAACGGCTGTACGGAGATTAAGTATGACCGATTTTGAAGGTTTTTTAAAATGACCGATTTTGAAGAGTATGTATCTTTGTATAACCTGCTCCAGACCTCATTGCAGTTCTAAATATGTAAGTCCATCGAACTTTAGGATCTTATCTACCAACTTCCCTCACAATTGTCATATTTCTTAGAAAATGACATTGTTTTATTGTACTCCGTCCACAGCGTTCCTTCCAACGTCTCCCAAAAAATTCAAAGTCAAATTATGTTTCTAAACTCTTCGATATAAATACGTTAAAGGACCACGGAAATCTAAAAAAAAGAATTTGAGTTATAAAATAATAATTCCATTAGCTGACGAATCAAACTTTCTGGTTACAGCAAAAATATGTGAGACTGTGTAAGCGAGAAAAACTAAATGAAATATAAAATTTAAAGGAAATAAACTAAAGTGCTTCAAATGTATGTTGAATGACATTCACGCTAACAAACGCATTTTTGCATTTCTTGAATATCTTTTTGACTATGTTATATCCGTGTTATATCCGACTATGTTATATACTTCATATCCGTATAATGTCAGTGCCAGAAACAAATGGAAAGAGACAGATAGAAAAGGAAAGTCCGATATTGCGAACATTGTTGGCTGAACGGTGCTAATGAGTTTAGACTGATACTAATTAATTCGAAATTTCACCCGTAGGGACACTTTTCGTCAGTTAATTAGGCCCGAAGCACGCTGCTGAAATTTACCTTTGTCACTGAAGCCCATAGTTAAGCTAACTTTAATGGGATGGCATTTACATTTTTGTACTTTTCGGGTTCGAGGATACATTCTCGCTGAGCTTACAGATTGCGATGAAAGCGACTAGATTTCCCGCTGTCAACTTACGTTACCGAAAGTAAGCCATCAGTTTATAAGCTTAAAACCCATTTCTTACGATGTTCGGAAATTAGACGTTTCGTCTTAAGTAATAGTCATATCTATAAATAAGCGCTAATTTAAAAAGTGAGTGTGCGACAGGAGCAAGGAGGACAAATTTAGAAAATTTGCAGATCACAAATGGTAGATTTGGAAAATTACCGACCCAAAGCACAGGTCCTATTGCTTCTCTCCCCACGTCTCCTTTCTTACAAAGAAAGGAAAAGAATGTTTTGAAAAAAATTAAGCATATTGCTTTCTTCGCATTTTATATGTAAAAATGATATTCTCATATCACACACATTATTCAAATTAATATTCTAACTAATAGGTTCCTATGATAAATAATAAATTTGTATTATAACTAATAAGTTTGTATGATAATTAGTAAGCTTTTATAGTAACCAATAAGTTGTATACTAACTAATAAGTTTGTATAGTAACTAATAAGTTTGTATAGTAGCTAATAAGTTTGTATAATAATGTTAAATGTGTTAGAATAATAAGTAACAAGCAAGTGAAAAAAAATCACCCAAGTTCGATATTTAAATTTAGCGGGTTTCAATTAACATTAATTCGCAACTCTCTAATTCGCAACCCTCTAATCCGCAGCCTTTTAATCCGCAACTCTGCAACTTTCTAAGCTGCAACTCTCTAATCCGCAACTCTATACTTTGCAACCATTTAATTCACAACTCTCTAATTCTCAAGTAACTGTAGGTTTTCAGCGTTAACAATAGCCATCATTATTGCATTTACAGAAGACCTTTACCTTACCCTTTTTATTGCGTACAGATAGAAAACCAAAAGCAATAGCAGGTTCAATATCTATTAAAAACTTTTAATAAGTTTATATAATGACTAATGTTTGTATACTAACTGATAAATTCGTATAATAGCTAACAAGTTCGTATGATAACTAAAAATTTTGTATAATAACTAATAAATTCGTATGATAATTAAAAATTTCTATACTAACTGATAAGTTTGTATGATAACTAATAAATTTTAGACTCGCATTAGCCCTCCTTCAAGATTCGTAAATAGAATTATTTGGCACACCAAGTAAAAACGGTTGAAATCCGATTTTGTGCACGTTTACGTTTTGCTATTCACGAGTACTTTACGTCAAAGCAAATATTCAACTCCGGTTCATCCTACCTTGTATATTTGTACTACAAAAAATCTTTATCAACATCGTCAAATTTAGCAATTTTTATATTCTAGCTCTTCGCTACAGACCCCAATATGTGATCCTGGACACATTTTTTCTGCGTCGGTTCTGATGACGGATTAGGAAATTTCAAATATTATAGGAGGGCTATTATGCTTGTGTTGGTTAAGTGTTCTGCATCCTTCTCAGCCTCCCAATATCCTTCTCTCATCAAGGTAAAACACACTTTCATTTAGAACAAAAGAACACAAATTTTATGTATAATAAGCATATAGCAATTTCCATATGATGTTAATCAAAATGAAATAAACTAAAAAATAATCTACGTCCACTTTCAAAGATAAGTTAAATTTGAATTTACGAATATATATTTTCTATTGGGTGTTTCCATTGTATGTGCAGAATTAATTTAGGTAAAATATTAATGTATTTCTGCGGTTCAATATTAATGGTCCTTTAGCTCAATGGTCTAGCCCCAATTCCAGGAAAGTTTGAGGTATATTTGAATGCACTGAAGTATATATATTTGGTTAATCTCTCCCTCTCTCTCTCTCTCTCTCTCTCTCTCTCTCTTTTTCTTCGTAGAACAACTTATGGGTAACATAGCGAATATTTTCAAGCTCTGCAACTAAAGGTCGTATCCAGGTTTTAATTTGAAGGGCTTAAAATTTTTTACAGCATGTATCGATACAATCACAGCATGCAAGGCCGTAGCCAAGTCCCATTAAAAATTTAGTTTCGGGGGGAACCGGTCCCTAAGTTACCCTCTAGATACGACCATACTGTAGTATACTCGTAGAATAGGAAGATATAATCATGAGATCATAGGCGTACGCAGAAAGTTCATGAGGTGGGGGGGAGTTAGAGAGCTACAACTCCATATGTTCATATGTATGCATACAAAAATTCAGAGCAATGGGGGGTTATAACCCCCATAAACCCCCCCTACTTCCTACACCAGTGGATTAAAAATGATTTACTAATTATAATATAAACCTTCTCCATATACTTCAGCCGATAGAGTGATGAAATTGGCAAGCAAATCCTTTCAGGCCTTCATTGGTTGTTTACATACTTTTACTTTCTGTGAATTGAATGCACGAGCAATTTTAAGAACGTGAGTAAAGAAATGAAACAACTGACAAATAAAAGACGATCAAATACTCACAAGGAAAAGAATGTTTTTCTTGGCCTCTGTTGGGAGCCAAACCCATATCTTTGGGATCGCCGGTCAAGTGTTCTAACCACAAAACTAATATAATGAATATACTATGCTATATAATAAATATTAACGCTCGTTTCGCTTCTCAAAAATTTCTCTTCTTCACTCGTCGCGTCGCCATGATTTAAAATCTAATCTAAAAACTGCACCGTTCTTTGTAAAGTTGTCCATAATGAAAGCCTTGTATACGCTAGCAAGCGGGAGAATGACCGTCCCTTGTAGCTTAATGATTAGAGAACTTGACTGGCAACGATGTAATGTCCCTAGTAGTAACCGAACCCGAACCCACATCAAGAAGGTGCGGGTTCGGTTATTACCAAACACCGAAAAATTATTCGTTCCTTTACGAGCATTTGATCGTCAAATACAACCACCTCATTGGCTATCATGAGAATTACTTAATAAACAAAAGGATATTCGTCCATTATTGAAATGAACTATGACTCGCTAATACGTCATTCTAATAAATCTTCCTCGTCCTTATTATCTGTCATGAGCCTCAAAACCTTCACATTTGAATTAAAACTTATGCAAAGCCTTATTTTTGTATTATTATTTCAGACAAATTTTATTTCTACTTTCCTCCAGTGAAATTTCTTGCTTGTTTATAAGTTTTGTGGCGCAAGGACAGTAAAGGTCATCGTGCGCCTGAACTTGCAGCTTTCCGAGGAATACGTGCCTTTTAAGTACTAGTGAACAAACCCCTGTACAACAAATAAAATTAATGTAAAGCGTCTCTTAAATTTTATATCGTTCTCAAATATCGTCTCCTATTTTACAATCAATTTTCGAGAATAAAAGACCCCCATTTCTCCCCCGTAACGTAATCGATATTTTTATCCAAATACTGGTATATCGATGTCAATTTAGGAGGTGCTCGCGCTAATTTTAAATCTTGTTAAATTTGCGGAGTTCATTTGACATCCTTTTAATTTCTGCCTAATTGTTGCTAATCAAATTGAAGCCAAGTATAAAGTAGTGTAATTAGAATTTCTCCAGAAAAACTCATTTTCGAAGCCGTTTGAACTAACGAAAACTTCCTTCAATGGGGCCACCGGAGCTGGGAAAAGGGTATAAATTGCCGAAAAAAAGATTGGCTACAATTCTACCCGACAACCAAGGTTGCTTTTATTGAATAAGTTGAACGCGATTCCTTTCGGAGAGGTCCGGATCAGAGCGCATATTCAGCTAACCTGGAAAACTGTTTTCCGGATTCAGTTTTCCGGGACGTTAACCACGAATCTGATCCCACTCTTTCCGGGACTTCGGTAGTAAACGCCTGGCAATCACTTTTACAGTTTTTCCTCTTTCTCCGTTCTACAACTGGTTCTTTGACGTCACATAGTTGACTCGAAATTGCTATTTAATACCGCGTCTCTACTTTTTCCTCATCAAAAATATTGGTTAAATTTATATAAAGCAAAATTTTTATCAACGCAAGCCATTATATTTTCTCTCCATATAATAATCATATATTTAATAATTTCTGTCTTATCACATAATAATTAATCGCATATGAAATAAAAGCATTGATTCAGTTAATTATCATAATTTCAGCCAACAACGACTTCTATATAAATTTAGCAAACAACCACTTATATATAATTTCAGCAAACAACAACTTGTATATAATTTCAACCAAAAACGGTTTATATATAATTTTAGCTAATAGAAAATTATATATAATTTTAGCTAATAGAAAATTATATATAATTTTAGTCAACAACGACATACACAACTTCAGCAAACAACGATTTGTATATGTTTGTTTGTGGTCTTCCATCTCAAGGACTATCATGGTTATACCTGCACCGGGACCTACTGTTTTCCGAGGAATCCGAACCTCTTAAGGCCTAGGGAACCAAACCCCGGACTACAGTGAGCAGTGCGATCTTTATGAGATCTCTGAGTAAGCGTTCTTTTTGCACTGCTGGGAGTCGAACCCGGATTAGCGGCGCACTAGGAGAACGCGTTACCACACTGCGCCACCGCAGGGCCACGACTTGTATATAATTTCAGCCAACAACGACTTACATAAAACTTTAGCCAACAACGACTTTTATAAATATAATTGCAGAAAAGGGAGGGTTCAAGTATTACATAAGCAATATTTGGGCCATTTCAACCCTCCTCCCCCTCCATAAGCAAAAATTAACATTGGCGAACATAGAAAATTAAGATCAATGCCTACCCTCCCCACAAAAGTGCTTACTTAATACTTGAACTCCTCCAAACAACGACTTGTATATAATTTTTAGCCAACAACGACCTGTCTATAAATTTAGCCAACAGCGACTTATATATAATTTCAGCCAATAACGACTTGTATATAATTTTTAGCCAACAACGACCTGTCTATAAATTTAGCCAACACCCACTTATATATAATTTCAGAAAACAACGATTTATGCATCGTATAATATACTGTTATTTCTCCTGTAAACGACTTTCAAGTGACGTAGAGCAAGAGTCGTTAATTAAGAAACGACATTAATCGGGAAGTATTTTCCGGAACCGAAAAACATCGTCGTTATTTAGAACAACGTTATTGAGAGATATTATTGTAGTACCAATACTTTTTAGCCAATTATTAGTTACTAAAGGGTTCGACTTTTCTTCTCCCTTATTCAAGTTTCGTACTAATTAGCTTTGTCGCTATTCTAACCCCTTCTATTCTTTCTCAGTCATAAGCTCCAAGCCATGATATGGCGTATTCTATTGTGTGATTTAATCCTTCATGAACCTTGTCTGTTAGTTCTCTCGTAAATTTATTAATAATTTTTCTACTCCGTACCCTTGGAAAATATTGGCATCATAAAGCCAATATGTATGTGCTTCTACAGCTGTAAAACTACATATTATATTATTATTTTATAGATAGTAAATATTAATATCCATAAAGCATTCCTGCAAAAAATGCTTCCTGTAAAATGAAGTTGCATTTACTCCCTTTCGTTATCAATTTTTAGATCTGATATTATCATTATTCTTTCTGTGACAAATAGTTCCCAAATATTAAACCTCGTCATGTTTTCTAAATTTTCATATGTTTACACCATTTCTAAGCTTCTTGTGATTTAGAGCAAGGGTCGCCAACCGGTGGTCCGCAGCAAAATCTGGACATTATTTGCATTTTTAATATTTTATTAATAATAAAACAAAAATAATATTCTAAGAAATTCTCATATTCTGAATGACAATTTCCACCTTTATATTGCACTAAATTCACGAAATGTGGTCTGCGGGATTTAAAATTATGAATTTAGTGGTTCATGAGGTCCGAAAGGTTGGCAACCGCTGGTTTAGAGCATGTTTTTTCATTCATATTTATTACATAATTAGACTTGTTACCAATTTCCAAGCCAGGATATTTCAGGCAAGTTTTTAACAATTTCGTGGCTTTTAACTTTTTTAATTTAACCAATTTTATATATTTATCATCCTTCCCTAAATTTAAAAACATTCTTAAGTATCAGAACGGTATCATTAAAATAATAATAGTTTTATTCAAACCTAAGATACATTGAGTGGTGCATACTGTTTGTTAGTATATGTGAATTACAATAATGCATTATTATCTAGAATATTAAACTATAATTAAGCAAATATAATTAATCAAACTATATATAAAACTATGATTAATAATTAGGTTAGAAATGGAGGAGAATATAAAGCCGAAACATGTTACGAGATTCTTCTTCAGTGTTATGAAAAACATAAATACATTAATTTTTTATGGGAAAATCACATTTAGTGAAGCAACTGAAAATGTCTTAACTGTTAATCCTCATTGCATTTCTTAATTAGTATTATGCTATCTTAAATACTGCAATTTCTTAATTAGTATCTTCCATAGTAATATAGCAATATTAGCCTCATTGTATTTCTTTATTAGTATCAGGTAGACAAAACACAAAAACAGAAACACGAAGATATGTTATGTAGACTCCGTATATCTAAAATATCTGTTTATCATATTATGATGCATAAATAAACTGTGCCAGATGACGTAATGAACTGGTTTGTTAAATCTATATCTTTATTTTAATAAACTAACGGTGGTTTATTAATATTTCTAGCATGCAATATTGATCTATGTATTTTTAAGCGTTGAGAAACAACTTCCAGTATTTGGGAAAAAGAGACTTTATAACGATACTGAAGGTTTTCACAAACGCTCAAATATTTTTGAAGGAAAGCATCATATTCCCTGTAGATTGCCGTTGCTAATTAGCGCTCTTAAAATAATCCTATTCACAGGCGCCAAATGTAGGAGGAGTGACACCTCTAGAGAGAATTGATTAAACAAATAGCTTTGTCTCAAATAATATTCGAATATTTTTTGCATATTAAGTTTAAACACAAGTAAATTTGCAAAAGGACATTGATTATTTCGCAGGCGTCAACAGCTGACTTTCGCTAGGAATAATTCTACAATAATTATCTAATATTGTTTGTTGTAGATTAAAAACGTAAGTAGCACTTCACCAAAGATTATATATATATATATATAAATTCGATGCTTGCGTCACTTAATGTGTAATGAGGTGGGTGAAAGTTTGGCAACAAAGTGAAATGGACAAAACGGTCGTTGAAGGCAGATGTCTCGATGGAGTACGAGAGTATGTAAGCACATTGCCTTGCAAGCATTTATCTTCATGGCCCTTTTGTAGGGCGAGGTGGCCCTGAACGAAATCTGTCTTTAAATAGCGCAATATGATGATGATTAAAGCGATGACGTAGCACTTCAGAAATTATGGGGGGGGGCCTCAAGTACCTTTAAAAGGTGTCATGTGACGCGGTGTTAGCGAAAATAATATGTTTTGATAACCCATGGGGGGGCTTGATATCTCTGTGCCCCCCACTTAATAATGCCACTGGAATACAGCAATACCCTGAAATCCTTATCCATTACTACTGTAGAGAGAAAGCTTTTGCAGATCACTTCCCTATGAACAGGTTGTAGAAACCTTGTCTATTACATAATCAACTCTTAATTATTAAGAAGCATGTACTAATAAGCAACGAATAAGCTATGCATCTTCTGTATATTTCAGGTATTAAATATTTCGTTCCAAAGCTTTAAAAATAAATAATGCCATCCAGTTAGATTCGGGTTTTAAATTTTTGAAATCTTTTATCTTTTATCGAACTAGATAGCTTTTGGAGTCCTGCTTTCTGTAAGCTTTCAATACTAACGAAAACTCAAACAACTTTTAAATCGAAATAAACGCAAGCGTAATTCATTATAAGCTGGAAAGACGTTCTTTTACAATTTTTTGGATAGGGGTTTCTTCTAAATTGGAAAAATTCCTGTAAAAGACAGGACATTTCTCTATCGAAACAATTGTACAAAACGTCATTTCAGCTCATAATAAACTACCTGTGTGTGGATTTCGACTTCAATATATTATTACGCAGTGCGTCGTTCGCCTCACTGAAAGAACTACGTTGACGATCGTGGGTATATTTCTAGCCAAAATAATGCCAAGAAAGGTTCTTTTTTAGCAATTAAATCCATTTACTAATAAGCGCTCCCCAAGTTTATATTTTATATGCTATATATCCGAAATATAGGGCCATTCCGAAAAAAGCATGAACGTGGGTCTAATAATTTTTCAAGACCTTTCGAACGTCCTTATTTTGGTTCCAATCCACGTTGGGCAGGGTTGGGTGTTGTCTTGTTAGTTTATTTTGTGGTGTTGTGGCATAAAAACCGCTTAAGATTATATTACTACAAGCAAGACCCAAGTAAGCTTTCTTGAGGCCCTTAGCCCAGACTTATTTCGGGGTTGCTTCCTCCATGAGTGTATGTAGAGGAAGGATTGGGGTTTATCCCCAATTATCTTACGTACGTATCCCAATCTCCATTAATCAATAACCCCTAATCATTGACAGCTTAGTGATGAGCGATTACGATAGGTTTTAGTCGCTTGTCTCGATTATTTAAACATCTCGAAACCTTATACTTAATAATTTGAGATACCTACGTATAAGCTCAAACTAAAGCTTTTTTAATAATTATAGTAGAAAAAGAGACGCCTTTCCAGCCCTAGGGTCGAACAAGTGTCCCTTCATTGAGCTCGGAGTGCCTTTACCGCTAAGGCACCGACGATAAGAACAACGCTCTCTTTCTCCGTATATAAGGATGTAAGATATTATTACCCTTCACAGGGATAACACAATTGCCAAATAATGGTCAATAAACAAAGCCACAGGGACAACATTTTTTAGAGGGATTTTTCTTGGGGGAATTTAGCATACTTAACAATTTTCGACACTCACATATAAGTTCAATCTTATACGTGGCTTCCCGTCCTCGTTGGTCTAGCGGTCAAGGCACTCCAAGATCAATGAAGGGAACCTAGTTCGACCCTAGGGCGGGACGACGTCTCTTTTTCTCCTATATTTAAAAAAGCTCTGGCTTGAATTTATATGCGGGTGTCGAAAATTGTAAAGTATAATAAATCCCCACCCCCAGGAACTCAAAAGTTCGCCCCGGTGGCTTTGTGTGTTGACCATTATTTGGCAATTGTGTTATCCCTGTGAAGGGTAATAATATCTTACATTTCGAAAACCTCTCGATTGTTTCAAACCCGATTCGATGCATCACGTCACCATGCGTGGTGGAAGCAGTTTTTCATTTATTGGCTTGTTATTGAAATCTAAGTAAAAATTAAAAAAAAAATCCAATCTATGGGCTTTTAAATGAGGATCGCAGCGTTTTAATTAATGAAAACCCAATAACAATTAATTACGCAAACAATATTTCTTATGCAAACGTAAATTCACAGATTCGAATCGATTCGAAAAAGCCGAATATCTGTGTTCGTTCGACGTTACCATTCCTTCTGCTCAGTAGCGTGCTAGATGATCTTGGGCTCCTGGCTTAACAGTCAAGATTGCGCCCCTGGCTTAACCGTCCAGATTACGCCCCTCTAGCCACGGACATATTCTCCCCTGTGAGTCATTTCTTCCGAGTTTACGTCCTTCCTTCCTTCCTCGCCTCAGCCCTTGGAGTGGGCTTTCCACGACGACATCCTCTAACTACGGCTTTGCTTAAAGTCGAAAGCATCTTAAAAATATTTCTTTTGGCTACTATGCGACTATCCAAAAAATTAATAGTTAATCGATCTTATGGTAAGTCTTCACGTTCACCAAGATTGTTCATGCATAAAAAATTTATAAAATTTCGATTATGATTTTTATTTACTTATATACGATCTTTGACCAGTGTTTGTTTTGAATGATAAACAAAATTTTAACTTTATCAACCATGTTTTTGACTATAAATACTAAATCGCATAATGTATTTTCCGTGCATTTCTTATAACGGCAAAAATAATTTAAATATTTTTATAAATAATTTTAAAACTAAATGCAGCTAAAGGGGTCTTTCCCCAAAAATGACTAAACTTTAAAACTAATTTTAGTTGCTTAAAAAAAATATGAATCTTTGCAAATCTAATAAGATCAAAATTTTGTTTCTAGGTCAAGCGGAACACCATCATGTAGAAATTTTTACTAATGGTATATAACAATAAAAAGAGAGCATTTTTAACTTTAAGTTCAATTTACTTAGAATATTGTTTTTGCAATTTTTTCAAATTTAAAATGCTAAGATTTTTAAACCGATCAAAGTATTGCCTTGAAATTTGGCAGATATATAATATGTATGATATAAATAAATTGTCTTAACAGAATTTTGATATTTTAATTTTAAGTACACATTTTATCCTGTTCTATGTTTCTCACTACGAAATATTGTTAAAATATCAATTTTTTTTCTCTGGTTCTATGCAAGTTAACAAAAAATCCTTCAAGTATATTTTGCTCCATTTTATTTTTAACAAGATAAAATATTAAAAATTACAAAATGCGTAGAACTTAACGATAAGTATAAGAAATGGTCAACGTCCTTTTCCAGCACATTGTAATTTTTTTCTTAAAAAGTAAACTATCTGCAAATAATGTTTTTTCTTAACATCAATACGGTATGACCTATAAATGTACATTCAAAAAATCAATTCGTAATTTTAATAAATGAAAAAAAAATCTGACGGAAAAAAGGACGGACTCCTTAAAATACCAGAGGGTCTATTTTTGAATTGCTGGATGTGATCTCATATATCATAATTTATATCATTTTCTATGATTCTGCTATAAAATCGGCACCAGGAACGTAGCGTCGGTTGCCAGCCCCCCGGAAAAGTTCAGTATTGCCCCCGCTAAAATCCGTTAGCACCCCACTTTCACCAGTCCAATATTGAAATTTTGCGCCCCTAAAAATTTTGCGCCTGAGGCATTTGCCCCGGTGGCACCTTACACGCTACGCCGGTGATCACATTTACATGACGCAGCAGCAGCTACGGTCACGCGCAGCGATGTTGGGAAGTTGACTTCGCGATTTCAATTCGAAAATCCTGATCGTTAAGTTCAAAGACAAAGGAATTGTTGACTGATTACAAATTCTTATGATTGTAAACATTTTCGTAATTGTCCATTACCATTGTGTTCTTTTAGCTAGAAATGTCTGATAATAATAAGTTTTTTACTAGTTTTCAAATTTTTGGGTCTCCTGAAATCGGGAGCTCTGCCTTTGGTGGCCTCTACCTTATATGGCACTTTGGGTTTTTAGAATGCGAACTTATTTTCCAGTTTAGGAATTCAAATTTCGGATTGCGATAAGTGCCAGCTTCTTTAGAGTGCCCTGGTGTCTTTGTCCCTTTCTAAGATAACATTTGGGGAGGGAAAGTTCCTCCTTGTGAATTGATGGCAACGAATAGTGCAAAATTCACAAGAGAGTTGAGGACAAGAATGGCATATATTAATTAATATATTATTAATGACATATATTAATTCTTGTTTCCCCCTCTCTGGTTAATTCACCTTACTGCACACACGTGTTCTCTGACATTCAAGCCACTTCCATAATATTTTCTTTGAATTGGCTTCCACGATTTACCAAAATACTTGTCGTAATTCCATATATGTTGGAAGCTAGCCAGGATTAATCGTACGGTAGCGAAATGCATCACGATTGCCATGGACGGATCTACCATTTTGCAGTCCCTTCCTATCCGCCCCCTCCCCCATCAGCAGTAGGAACATAAAAATTGTTACATTCAATATACGCCAAAAACTTTTGTATTGACAATAAATATGTTGAAAAACAAACTCATAAATTGAAACATAAACATTAAACAATATTAACTTATATTGAAGTATTATCTCTTCTTGGTATATAATAAATCAAATTCAATTTTATTGAAATAAATTTTAATTTTAGCAAAAAATAAAAGCCTATCGAACACTGGTATTTAAATGGAAAGCATGACGTCTAGCTTTCTTCTCGGCAAAACATCTGATTATATCAAAACATATCTGATTATATCAAAACATATCTGATTATATCATCGTATGGTATTAATTTTGTTATATCAGGGCCGATACACAAAATTTTGCCGCCCTAGTCTATAGCCTAGTATAGCCTATTGGGAAATACGGCACTGACGATTGCGCCACCACAGGACAGTGCACCCTACACTGAACTACTTTGGTCCACTACCAGTTCATACGTAATTTCACATTAGTGTTTGGAACAGAGTTCTGTATTCTTGTATTTTCGTTCTCTTAGGAAAAGCAGCTGCTTTATTATAGCTTCATCTCAGCGGTTAAACGTAATCTTACGTTTACTAGTAATCAAATATTTCGAAAATGTATAAAATTTTGTAAACCTATCGATATGAACCCATTCAAAGCTAAGAGACACGAAAACCTATTGCATAAATACATGAAAACTGAATTTTCCATACCTTGCAGATAAAATTTGTTTTCGGTAAGTTTATAAAAAGTAATTTAAAAGAAAATCATACATCGACAAAAACCAAGTAGGGGATGAAATTTAAGGGAAGTAATCTACAGAAATTCTGCAAACGTTCCTTTGCTGAGACTATAATTCTATGGTAGAAATACTTCGCTATTATTTCTCCTGAACGTTGTATTTAACCTATCACTGTTTCTACTTATATGTTCATCATGAGAGATTCAGGATGAAATAGAGAGAGAGTCTGATACTGTGTACGGACTAATTGGCTAAACGATGTTAATGGGTTTAAACTGATACCAATTGAATTGAAATTTCATCCTCATTTAGACACTTTTCATCAGTTAATTAGGCCCGAGGAACTCTGTGAGAAATTCGCATTTGTCACCAAAGCCTATGGTTAAGCTGATTTTAATGAAACTGGACTTTTAATCGTATTGTTTGGGTCAGAAGGTAAGTTCTCTCTGATCAGTTTTGACATTAATGATTGATTAGGACAGAAGCTATTAGATTTTACAATGTCGGTTTTCATTGACCAAAGTAATCGACACTTTTTTAAGCTTCAATTCAGCTTATTATAATGTTCGAAATTTGGACGCTTATCCTTAAATTTAATATAAAACGATTAATAAAAGCTCATTTTTAAAAAGTCTGTGGTGAAGAGGGGAAATTTAATTATCAAGCGAAGAACGCTGTGCTGATGTTGTAGTAAGTGTCTTGTGCACCAGCTATATGGCTATTTCTAATTGAGAAAATGAATACGGCTAGGAAACATCTGTTCCTTTATATTTTTGTAAAAAATTTATTTTGCTGTTATTTTACAAGTTAAATTCCTTTGTTAAGGAAAGAAAATCTTTAAGAAATTAAATTTCCACATAGATTCAAACGAATGTATTTTATACTAATCATGCTTTATTTTATAAGTTTTATATTCATAATAAATAGTGGAATTAAATTCAAAATTTTACAACGAATTAGAATAATAAAATACCATTTATCATGAACGTATTTATTTACATTAGAAGTATAAAGACAACGTACGCGTTATGTCTAACCATTTTTAATGGTCTAAATACTTCAATTTGTCAAGGGAAAACCGAGCAATTTACCTAATGAATATTCATACGCATAATCAGCATCAAAAAGTTATAGAAACGTATGAACATAATGGTTGAATTCTCCCTAAAAAAAAAAGAAACCAGAGTAAATGCCCTCTGAAGTGGAAGGAAAAGTGGCGTGTTGATGCTGATTAAAATTTCAAACAAGTCAGAATTTTACATCAAGTGAGATGAAAAGCCAATTCTCCGGTTGACAGACCACCACAAATAATATTTCGAAGATACCGTCCTCGAGAGACTCTTGAAACTCTCTCAAACATGCGCGTTCCAATTCCTGTCAGAATAGTCATTTCCCTGTGCAGTAACAAAGACCTAATTGCTCTTCAAACTGCTAGTCAATTTGGCTTCTGATAGCAGGGTTCTGCTCAGCAGTAATTGCTTTATCATCGCACAATTCCCCACCTACAGAAATTTTTTGGTAATAGATATATTTAATCTATCAAAAGTAGTATGGTGGTTTCTTGGGACACGGAAGTGACGTCACCAAAACAAGATGACCGCCGTCGTAAGTGACGTCGTCAAAATAAGATGGCCGATTTCCTGATGATGTTTATTTTGACGTTAGTGGCGTCATCGAAACAAGATGCCGTCACCCTCCTGGTCGATCTTTATATTCACCCCTCCCTTGAGGGCATAAGAGGATGCGAAACATCTTTATCAGTCCCTATATGGACATTTTAAATTGGTTTTTGGGGGTCGGGATAATTTAACTCCTCAGCCGTGTCCTCTAGCCATCCCCTACGGCTATACATGACACGATGTGGTTTATTTGTACTTCTTATAATTTTTGTTTATTGACGTTGAGGAAGAAAAAATTAGGTTTTCACACATTTTACACAAGGTTCGATTTTATTTTAAATTGAAGTTATGGTTTAAATAAAATATGTTTTCTAAAAAAATTGTATAAGACGACCACATCTCTTTACCTCCTGGCAGCTTTTTCAGATATTAGCACATCTTTATTTTTAATAGCGATGGATAAAAATAAACGTTATTTGTAAGAACGTCGTGGAACCGTATAGACGGATTTTAATTTTACGGTAATTGTTGACGCCATTAATTGTTGTAATGACCGAGAAAGCGTTGATTTAGACGTACCAGACTCCGGAACCTCCAAAAAGTTTTGGTGCGGTGAATGATTTATACTGGGCCGTTCAAAACAAATTTCCGAGAAGAGAAATTTAAAATTGGTTGGCGGGTCAAAATGCATATACATTATATAAGCCCATTCGTAGGAAATTTAAAACAAATCGTGTTCTTGTAGGCTGATTGACGAGCAATCGCAAGCGGATTCGGCAGACATGTCGAATATTACCAAATATAACGATAAACATAAACACGTGCTGACCTGTACAGACGTGTTTTCAAAATTTGAATGTTCCGTACCAATGAAATAGAAAACTGGTACAGCTATGGTAGATGCTTTTCAAAAGATTTTTACCCAGGGGCCTGTTCCAACGTCTCTACAGACGGATTTAGGAAAAGAATTTCTGAAAGCGAATTTCAAAAGTTCTTCAAAAACAACAAGTTGCATTTTTTCACGACTAAGTATGAAACAAAAGTTTCCGTTGTAGAAAGATTTAACCGTACACTAAAAACAAAAATGTTGAAATATTTTACAGCCTTTAACACGTACAAGTATGTAGACGTTTTAGATAAACAATTACAGAGTTATAACAATTCCTTCCATCGATCTATTTATATGACACCGTCGGAAGTAAACATTCAAAATCAAAAAAAAAGTTTAGGATACTTTATATGGAGATATAATGGTTTCCAAGGTTCCAGACTATAAATTTGAGATAGGTGACACCGTTCGGATTTCCAAGAAAGAATAGTTATTTGAAAAGGGGTACGAAACAAGCTGGTCAGAAGAAGTGTTTATAGTAGCGGAGAGGCTACCGAGAATCCCTCTTGTTTTTAAAACAAAAGACCTGTTGAATGAAAATATTTCGGGAACGTTTTACCCTGCAGAGTTAACAGAAAATTAAAACTGTTCAAAAATATCCCATAGATAAAACAATGAAGAAAAAGCGTCGTAGAGGGAAAACAGAATATTATGTCTGATTTAAGAGTTACTCTAAAAAAATACTTCGATTTAAACAACGGATATGTATAAAATGTAAGCGTCCTTTTCCCGAACAATCAGAATAAGAGATAAGTTTCTACTTGACGCTTCCCAGAGACAGCAGCCTCATGTATTATTAAACTAACAAACTCAATCACTTTTTGCACGACTACCAAATCCTATTGACTTAAAAGGTGAGTGGGAAGTAGGTCTTAGCGAAATCATATATCCACATGCTTGATTTAATATCCTGGAAGTGGCAAATACGTAAGAGTATTGCCATGGAAAAGGTGTTTTTAAAAAAAGGGAAAGTTTCTTATGGATTTTATGATACGACGGAGGAGTTGCTTAAAACGTCAGCGCGAAGTTTCAAAGAAAAGCCACTCCTCGTTAAATTTTTGTATAATAGAAACAATAAAGGTGTGTAAGTTCATCTGAAAAGAAAAACTAGACTTACCTTGCATCATGCAATTGCCGAGAATTTGGGATTTACGCCTAGATCCCGTCGGTGAATCATCGATAAATGGTCATTCCATGAGAACAGGTACATGACCATCTAAGAAAAATATTTTTATTTTGTAATAAATTGTGGGAATTATTACTCTGAATTATTGTAGCTGTGGTGACAACAGTTTATTTTTTGTAAAAATTTCTTTTCATCAGAATGGCAACACTTGAAATTCAGCCATTAGAATATTTTGTTCTACAGTTATGTTTTTCAGCAAATTAAAGGTATGTTTCTGTAATTTTGTAAACATTAAATTTCCTGAATTGTTTCTGATAAATACACTCAAAACTTTATAAAAATAATAAAATAAATGTTTGGCATCAGTAATTTGATATATATATATATATATATATATATATACATGAATGATTTTAGCATCTAGCACATTTAGCAAGAGTTACAAAAAACATTGTTATGTTATCCTAGCATGTGTAGCAAACAATCATTTGCTTTAAAATTGAATATTTTCTTTAGTTTTCCGCCGTTTTAATCCAAACAAAATTTTAAAAGAGGCAACACCCAGTTTTGTTTTGTTATTTGCATAAAACTATTGTAGCATGACTTACCATGTGGTAATTCATGTTACATTTAGAAAGTGAGTGTAGTTGTTATTTGCATAAATATCATACAGTTAAGTTACAAGTCAGAGTTAAGGTATTATGTTAACGTAAAAATATGGGTTAATGGTTAGTATGGTCACCCCACTTGATGACCTACTGTAGGCTACTTTTTTTTCCTCTCAAGTCCGAGTTTATAACTTTTAAAATAAACAGGAACTAATAAGCAGAATAGCCCTATAAATGCAAAAATTATATAGGTAATTTTGTATTAATAAATTAATTCTAATTGTATATTATATAATAATTAATACTGATTTTAGTATTGCCTTTTCTTACAGAATGGCTTTAACAGCTGCAGAAAAAATAAGAAGGAAAAGACAAAAACTTAAAGATGAAGGGAGGTATGAAGAAGACAAGGAGAAGCACCAAGAGATAGCAAAAAAAGTCGTGCAAAGAAGAGAAAAGTAATTTGTGACATGACCCCAATGGAAAGAGACAATGTGAAAAGCCAGCAAAGACAGAGGTCCCGAGAGAGTGTTGCTAAATCTCGTTTGAAGAAAAGGGAAAAAAAACAATTCAGTCCCAACCATCTCCATTTAAGTTCCGGTGTTGATTGGGGAATGCAATTGCTCGTGTCAAACGTTAATTGCCGAAGTCACCACATAAAAATAAAGCAGTTCTGAAACACTTTATTCAAAATTTTGTCTCCAGTCATTAACGCAATATCGTAGTACAGAAGTATAGAGGAAACAAACCTATAAGCAATGAAACTATTCAGATAGTTCAAAACTTTTTTGTAAGCGATGATATCAGTCCACAAGCTCCAGCAATGAAAGATGCAATAACAGTCAGGAACAGTGACAGCAAACATAAAGAACAAAATAGGCACTTGTATAACTCTGTTTTGGAGACGTTCTCTTTATTTTATAAGGACCATTCTGATGTTAATATTAAGAAGTGTGAGTTTGATGAGTTACAACCAAAACAAGTCTTTTTAAGCAACAAAATGCTGTATAATATATGCCTATGCAAAGTGTATGAAAATTTTATTTCTGCCATCGAAAGCTTCAAGAAAAGTAGCTCGGAATTTCTAGCTTATTCCTCTTCATTTTGAAAATCATTTCTTTGCGAGAATGCAACTGAAAACTGCTGAAAAACTACTTATGAGAAATGTGTAAATTTTCTTGAAAATACTACTGAATCTTGTGTTACTTCATCTACCTCAAATATCGTTGAATGGAATAAGTAGAAAAACTTTGATGGTAAATTAAAAAAGGTTGTAGAAGAAGGAAACATCGAAGATCTGGGAAAATACATAGTTTGAATGAAAAAAGATTTTTTTTTCATTGTTTCATAAAAAGAAAGCAAGCTCTAGCATTCCAGTTGCAGAAAGGACAAGTAAGTTCTAAAAGTTCTGATTTCATCATTGCCTTACTGCAAATTGATTTCGCAGGGAATTACACTTGTGTTTCCGAAGATGAAGTACAAACTTTTCATTAGGAACAACCACAAGTGAGTCTATTCACAATATCTGCTTGGTATAATGGATAACAGCACCTAGTCATTATTAAATCCAATGATTTGGATCATACCAAGAGAAGTATAATTCCATATTTGGACAAGATCCTTGAAGATTTTCCAGTAGGGATTAGTCTTGTCAACATATGGTCAGATGGCCCTGCATCGCAATTTAAAAATCGTTTTATTGCGGGTTCAATCCCTATACTTCAAAATAAATTTAAAATAAAAACAATTTGGAATTTGTTTGCCACGTCGCACGGGAAGGGTCCTGTCAGCTGTATAGGTGGGGCTATAAAACGCCAAGCACGAAATTTTGTTAAAGCACGTAAAGGCACCGTTTTGAATGCCGCAAACTTTGAAACTGCAGCTAAGGCAATGAGTATATGTTAAAGTAATTGAAATGAAACATGATGAAATTGAGAAGAGGAATAAAGAATTTGACATGTATTCAGTATTTGAAGAAGCAGCGCCACTCGGAAACGTATCCAAAATGCATTACATGTATGTGCACCGGAAAATTGTTAAAGGTGCTCTTTTGACTAATAAAGTCAAACTAAACATGTTCAAACTTAGCAGAGTATGAGCCTCAAAGCAAATTCCCAAGCTCAACTATGACAAGTACCTACAGAAAATATTAAAGTTGGAACTTTTCTTCTAGTTAAATGCTTAGGGGGAAAAAACAAGTTTTCTGATATGCGGTTATTTCACAAAGCGGGATCGAAGATGATGGCGAGATAAAGGTTATGTGCTTAAGATAGAACAAAAGTGACATAACCGTTTTCACACCGAATGAAAATTGTATATTCTATGTCACGTTTGACCACGTTATTTAGATTTTACCGAATGCAACAATGAAAAATTATGGAAGCCGCCCGTTCTACGAATTCGATGAGAAAATCTATGTGCTTCAACGACATCGTTTTTTTTTTCTATTGTGAGTAAAAGAATCCAATCTAGATACTTGTAAATGCTAAATAAATATCAAAATTATATTTTACTTTGCTTTTGTAGACATTTTTAAAATAATTCATCTGTGATGTAGCATAAGGTACGAAGTCCTGTAGCATGAGTTACCGTCCACTTATTATATTTTAACCTATAACTAATTTTATAAAATATCCCACACAAAACTGAATGATATTTTATGATAAGAGTGGTACATTCAAACTACTCACAATGATATAGTATTTAGCAAGCACAATTTTAGAGGTAATACAACTTTGACTTTTCTGCTTATAAATCAATGGGTTTTTTTTTGGTAGCATGAGTTACCAGGCCATTTTAATTACTATTTCAAAAAATTA
>QLNU02015270.1:33303235-33332742 GCA_006491805.2 Dysdera silvatica
TAAAGGTATACAATACAAGTCTAGGGCACCCAAGAACATAAGGCAGGTTTCACTGATTTGATTTATGTATCTTTGCTATACCTATAATATTATTCTTTAATTTAATAGAATCACTACCCAATTTGAAACATAAATAATCAGCTTAACTTCGAAAATAATAGATTATTATTTGTACAGAGAAAAAATTTTTTGGTAAAACATTCAGAAATTTTATTTTAGTAAGAAACACTTCAGTAGTCCGGTGGCTGTAATCTCTCGCCTTATGATATGCTGGGTTTGGACTTGATTCCCAATTAAGCTTGGTTGTTTATCCAATCATCGTGGACTGATGCCAATCGCGTGTATGGTAACCCTATAGAGAACCAACTGTCAATATTTCACCTACAGTCGACAACCTTAAATTAGCAGACACTAATGCGTTTTAATTAGCTGCTAATTAATGGTGGATGTGAGGAAATAAAATTCTTGTTAAGTGTTGAACACTTCCTCACATTTTACATGCTTGTCTCCATACCCGGATTATGTAAAAATTTCTGCATTATAAAATATTTCTTTTTACACCTTACTCGTGTATAAATTAAACATTGACCTTAAAACCTAATGTCATGTTTACATTTTTACTAAATGAAATGTGGGACATACAAATACTTACGTGGGCCTTAGGCAAAATAGGACTTACCGAAGCAAATGTGAAATTCTTATTATTTTGTTTTCACGAGGAAAGAGATGAGAGAAAAAATAAAACATGATAAAGAATACATTAATATTTTTAAGTACATACATTAATGAATAAATATATTAAAAACACTAGTTTCTTAACATTAATTCCTGTAATGAATTTCCCATATATTCAGCTTATTCCCCTCACGTGTTAGTTTTCCCAGATAAGTTCAGCTTATAGCCACATTTCTCGCCAACACTCGAGGTCTCCCATCCAATTACCAAATTGATTGCTTAGGAAGATAATGTTATAACTACACATTTCAACGCGCGGACCGAGCATATTAATTTGCATAATTCAATTTTCACCCTATCAGCTGATCTGCTCCAAAGCCTCATTCAATTACCACATAGCTTGGTAAATTGAGTACCTGTATTATATTTGTACAGTTACTTTAAGGAGCACTGCAGGATATCGTTTTCTTGGAGTTCCTAGAACGGCTGAAATAATTTTAGAATGGAAGGAAATAATGAAAATAAACTGTAATTGATTCTTGTCTTGATAAGGTAGATCATCATTTTTGATGCTGCTGTATTTTTGAATTTTTTTCTTTGATATTGTAGTATAGATATTGTAGTCTTACATATCCTTGATTGAATCATACTAGAGATATTGTGTTTTTACCAAAGCAAAGAAATTCTAGATCAAAGCAGAAAAACAACGAATTCATACTGCTGCCTGTAATTAAAATTTTATTTTTTAATTTAATAGAAACATTAATAAATTAGTAAATGGAAACACTGCAAGAAATGAAAATTTTGCGTTGTATTTGATTAAATGTATCAAGAGAAATCATAAATTTTAAATTTCTCTCTAAAGTTCGTTGACTCATGGGAACATAATTATAATTTATCACCGATTTTAATTGCATGAAATAATTTGTTTACATATCAGAAGCATATACCTATACACGCTCTATTAAAAACATAATAAAAGTTTATTTATAAATTAAAATAAGTTGCTTTGTAAATTTTCAATTAATTTTTAACAAATTAATTTTCTATCGAAACTCTGATATATTTGCCAACGAAAACGACATCAATTTCGTAGCTAATTTTTTAGACATTTTTTAAACCCTGCGGTGGTGCAGTGGTACATCGTTCGCCTAGTGCGCCGTTAGTCCTAATTACACTCCCAGCAGTGCAAAAAGAACGCTTACTCAGAGATCTCATGAAGATCGCACTGCTCACTGTAGTCCGGGGTTTGGTTCCCTAGGCCTTAAGAGGTTTGGATTCCTCGGAAAATCATAGGTCCAGATGTTCAAATTCCTCGGAAAACAGTAGGTCCCGGCGCAGTATGACCATTGTAGTCCTTGAGCCGTAAAACCACAAACGAACAAACAATATGCATTCTTTAGTGAACTAAACTGAGGTGATTATTGATTTGTTAGTAAAACACAGTGGTCAATTTGTTAGTGAAATAGTAATCAGTTTGTTAATGAAGCAGTCCTCAAATTTACTAATAAAATGGTGCTGAATTTGATGATGAATTTTGACAAATTTCTTTATGGTATGATTATTGTCAATTTACTAGTAAAAGCAGTGGTCAATTTGTTAGTGAAATAGTAATCAGTTTGTTAATGAAGCCGTCGTCAAATTTACTAATAAAATAGCGCTGAATTTGATGATAAATTTTGACAAATTTCTTTATGGTACGATTATTATCAATTTACTAGTAAAAGCAGTGGTCAGTTTGTTAGTGAAATAATTAAAGTCATAGCGAAACTGTAGCCAATTTCATTGCAAAACAGTGGTCACTTATTAACGAACTAATCAATTTCTTAGTTAAATATCGCTAATTACTTTGAAACATATCACCAATTTGTTAGTGAAGAATAATCAACTTATTAATAATATTCAATTAGCAATTTATGATCGATTTCATAGGAAAATTACATATAGCTAAGAGCAAACGCCCAGGCTTTAGTTTTAACCGAATAGTTATAGAAGCATTCGGACATTGGGAAATAGATCACATTGTACATTTACTAAATGAAGTAACTAACAGAAAATCCATCTAATATTTTGCGGAAAAAGGAGCAAAAAAAAAAAGGCTTTTAATGGCGTGTCTACTCTCTTCTAGTTTTCACGAATGTTTTTCCCGAGATTGGTATTGTCTATAATACTGAAAAAAAATGCTGCAAGGATAGTTTTGTTTGCGAAAGAAAAGACCAATTTCTTTTGTATTACATATAATGGAATGATCAATTACTTCTCCATTACGTTTCATTATACGTAACAACAAGGGAGCAGCTCATCCTAGATGAAAGTTACAATTTATAGGTTTTAGCCAAGATATGTTTGGTTTTGTTTTCAAAAAACGAAAATGCAATTAATTATTATCTAAAATTTTATTAAAGTTAAGGACTGTCTATTGGGCAGTATGGAACATGGAAATGGAGATGTTAAATGTTTAACAAAAATAAAAATTTACTTTAATGACTTTAAAGACAGAGGCTTTTTATCACTGGGGCAGTTTGTTATTAAAATAATAAAATATAAAATAAAATATAAAATATAAAATAATAAAATAATTAAAACAAATAATAACAACGTTTCGGGAGCTACTTGCTTCCTTCATCAATTAAGAAATGTTGAAAAAGAGGAACGATGATAAATAGAAAAGCGAATACGAATATAAAACAGAAGATAAGAAATAATAAAATATTGTTAATTTTTATGTTGCGAGGAAATAAGGTTATAGAGAAAATGAAAAATGGAGGGACAGTAGATGATGGGAGAAGATGATTAACATCAAGAGAGTTTGTTTGTAAAAATCCTGTAAGGCTCTGGAAGTGTCTTAGATCGGTTGATAGCACGATGTCCGAGTTTATGGCTTTGGAATTATTCCAAAGCTATAACGTTATATTCCAAATATAACGTTTTATTTCAAAAACGTTCTGCTACATAGGTTAGTGACGACTTGATGTAAAATCTCTAGAGAATTCCAATCAGGTTGGTTTTCTTGATGCGAGTACTCAGCGAGTTGATTTGAAAAATAACCTCTTAAAATAGCACTTAAATGTTCTTTTTTTTTTACGCTATTCCAAAAGTCTACCAGTTTGACCAATGTATGCTTTGTTGAAATTATTGAAATTGATTTTGTAAACAAATTTGAATGCTATCAACTAACCTAAGTCACTTTTGTAGCCTTACAGAATTTTTACGAAAACACTCTCTTGGTAATAATTATCCTTATCCCACCATCAATTTTCCCCTCTATGTTTCATTTCCTCCATAACTTTACACCCTAGCGACATAAAAATCAACAACGTTTTATAATTTTTTGTCTTTCGTTTTATATTCCGAATTCGTTTCTCTATTTATCACCGTTCCCTTATTTCAGCCTTCCTTACTCGATAAAGGAAGCAGGTGGCTCCCGAAACGTCGTTTTTATTTATTTTGAAAGCTACTCAAGTGACAAAAAAATCCTATATCTATGGAAATCCCCAATGAATCTTTATTTCGCTTTTTTAATGACTTTATTTTAAAATCGGAGAAAATTGGTGAAATTTGGGAAGGAATTCGGTATAAAATGGTGATGGAAATTTTGCGAGGAATCGTAGAATATTAAGAACATAAGAGGACAGAATTTCTTTAAAGAAATAATTATATTATATAATAATTATTACTATCATATTTTTGATTAAAATTCATTTATTCCGCGAAATTCAAATATATTTAAATATATATAAAATATAATGAATACTTAAATTTTGTTGAAAAGCGCATAATAGTATCCGACTATATGAAATATAATTATAGAGTAGATAGAAATATATTGATATATAATTTTTCTGTATTGTTTGTAAGTTTTACGACAGAAGGATAGCAAGTGTCATGTTTTGTCCAAATCTACAATTTTTCGAAGAATACGAACAACTTCTCAACCACAAAGCCTATTGTGATATACTAGTATATGGAAATACCTTGATATATAATAGATATACATATATTGATATATTATGGATATAAATATAGTCATATATATATATAACAGATAGAATATATTATCATATAATGAATAACATTATATTTACATATAGCAGATAGAAATATATATATATATATATATAGTAAATATATTGCTATGTTATTGACGAAAATGGCTTGAAGATGTGAAACTAATGACTGTTATACCTAAGTAGTAAGTAGCTTTATAAGTTATTAACCTGCCGCTTATTAATTATATTTATGTTATAATGCATATTATAAGATAGTAATAAGTTAGGTATAAAAAAAACTTTCACTTAAATACTCCTGAGTTTGGCTTTGTAAATACTAGCTCTGTATATGATGTTCTTTTTTTGCGCCTGTTAGTGTGTGCGGATGCGATGTTAAGATTCTGTACAGAAATAGTAACTCGGAATTGTGGTACTCGAGATATGGTAAAGATTATTATTAAATATTCCTATAATACTTGTGTATTATATAGTAATACTTGTGTAATATAAGTGCTTAATGACATATAAGTGTCGTTATTTATTTATCGATAAGGCTATTGATATTAATTTATCGATACTGATACAACATCGATATTGATGTTATCGATAAGGTTACCTTCATGCAAGGTTGAGCATGATATATATTTATTATATACCAACAAATATATGATATATATTTGTTGGTATATTTTTTGGTACCGGGAGAAATTATAGATATATTATTTTGATAAATAATATAATTATAAACAGATCTCGCTGTATGTCATTTACCATTATTTATACATTCTAATACATTTTTTTTATTGTTTTGGCCTTCATAAAGCAGTTGCTCTTTCATAGGTGCCCATATTTACTACCTATTATTGATCAGCTCATCGCTAGTGATTGATTATTAATCTTAAATAAAAGAAATATAGATATATCGGTCTCTTTGGACTTAATAAATGGATTTGCCGGGAGTGTTTACTTTTCTTGATTATCAATCTTCATCTGCGCCTGCCAATTTCTATAATTTTTGTTTTATTTCCCAGTCAATTTCTAGAATACATTTTCATTAATAAGGTATTCTTCAACCATGAATTTTCTTTTAATTGAATTTTGTTTCCAATGTAAATTTTTCATTTTTTTTTTATATTTATCTTATATGTTCCGAAATAGAAATAAGTTTAAAAAGATCTTCTAAAAATTTAAATTTCTAATGAGTAAAAATATAATTTAATTTTTACTTAGTCTAAATACTTTTATAAATTTTGATATTTATATTGAATTATATATCGAATCAGAATTTATTCTACCAAAAATAAATATGTATGAGCTTCTTTACAATAAAGGTTGTTTTTAAATACGTTTAAAAAAGCCCTGACTTGTAGTTTCTGTTCTTGTTCTTTCCAATGTAATGCATTCTTTGTTAGAAGGGAGATAAATGTTTGTTCACATAAGATGTATCCGGTTTGCTCTATCAACTTATCTAGAATGTTAACTTATATTGGGGTAGAGATAACTGAACGCCAAGGTACACATATTCAGCATTCCGGAAAATTTTAATATTAAGTAAAAAATTCTAATGCAGCAAATATTAACGAAGAATGGTAATTAACAATAAGCAAGATGCTTTGATAACGCAAGTAGTATCGACAATGAAAGCTTGTCGCCAGATTACCCTAGGTGACTTGATCTCAAGCACATTACACTTACATGAAGTATACTTACATTGAAGAATATTACACTTGAACACCACACAAGAACGTTACACTTACATGAAGTATGCTTACATTCAAGAACATTACATTTGAACACACAAGAACGTTAGTTACACTTACATTTAAGAACATTACACTTACATTAAAGAACATTACACTTACATTCAAGAGTATTACACTTACATTCAAGAATATTGCACTTGCATTCAAGAACATTGCATTTTCATTCAAGAACATTACGCTTGTTATATATGGGATCAGCCCTTTGCAAAGATGTTCTTCATTCTTCCTAAAAGAACAACTAATCTTTCCACTGAAAAAGAGTGTTCTGCTTCAAACATGCAATATTCATAAAAATCACATTACTGCATCAACTAATGAAACTGTAATAAGAATCACGTCGTCTATTGGCTCCTTGCTGGGAATATGGCGTCAATGTCTGTGGACCACTTTTTCTTGTTCACCTATTCTGTCCGTATATCCTATTTCTACGTATTCGCATAAAAGCTATTCAAATTCAAAGTTGTTTTATGCAAAGCTATCTCCAATATCGTAGCTAGCCGCGAAATCTTCGGGGCTATGAAACTTATCTTAATGCTCTGCATGTAGCTTTTTTATCTTGTACCTACAATTAGTAACTACTTATATATATATATATCGATGTCTTGTAGATTTTCGATGAAAAGCTATCCCTGGCTAGCCTCGAAGTTGCCGGGAACTGTGAACTTCATCTTAATGTTCCGCATATAGCTTTTTTTTATCCTATGTGCATCAATGTTAGTTACTTATATTACTATATTGAAGTCTTGCAGCCTTTCATCGCTAACTAAAGGCGAAATGTTGTCATCCGTTTCTTTACAGGGGCACCATATGAGGTATGTATGTTTTAAAAGTTTAATTAAATTTTTTTCCTATTACTGTGTGTAAACTTTTATGAACAACAATAGCGTTCAAAATTGTCTGTAAAACGATTTTTTGATAACAGTTTAATAAAATGATTTTTTTTTCACAGGAAGAATGTTTGATATTGCTATTATATGTTTATTATTATTATTATTATAGGTCTGATGTAGACATTTTGAGGCTTTTGTGTTCAATGTCCAGGGAGGATTTTATCAAAATCACATATTTGGATCCTTTTAAACATGTTACAGTATCGAGCGCTTGTATGGCTACGTATCGCATGAAGTTTCTTCCTGAGAAAACAATCGGGGTAGTCCCACAGCATGGCTACGTAAATAAAATCAACTATAGTGTAGCCTCCATAAACTGGCTAGACTGAGTTAGTCACCGAGACGATCTTGCAATTCAACATGCCGTAAATGGTTTAGGGGAAAACATATCAGAGGTGTTTGTGGACAGTTATTGTATGGAACATAACACCGTCTATAAGTTTCAAGTTTTTTTTTAGAAACATTATGTCATTATTATTTATGTATGTCGAATAACACACACACACGCGCACGCACACACATACATACATACATACATACATACATACATACATACATACATACATACATACATACATACATATTTTAACTCTATGTCAAGGTTGTTTTTATCATGGATGTCCTCATTGTTGTCCAGATCCAGGATAATCCGTGCTCAAGGGTTTAATTTTGTTGAGTTACGGGAACATGAATTCCTGAAAATGGTTTCCACAACTCCATCTTTGAAAGAGTTCTTTTCCACTCGCTCTGCTGTTCCAAGATTAGTTCCTCGTGATGCGTTTTTTTTTTGGAGGTCGGACCAATGCCTTGCGAATGTTTTTCGAGGGTAGAGCGAAGTACATCGACTTTACCAGACTTTATCCATATATCCATAAATATGGAAAGTAAATATGATTTTAAATATTATGTTTATATATTATATATTTTATAGCGTACCAAAGATCCTTTTTTCATGATTTTTTACTACCATCAAAAATTATTGTTCATTTTTATATGTATTAAACATTTTATATGCATCTTTTATTTTCCAACGACTCCATATTTTAAAACTGTTTTTTTAGGTACCCTGTAGGGCATCCAAAAATCATCACTGAGCTTTTTTCCACACTGAACGAATATTTCGGGATAGTAAAATGTACCATTCTGCCTCCGAGGAAGTTATACATTTCTGTGTTACCCTATAGGTAAAATATAGATTATTTTATAGTCACAAAACATTTGCTCCTGATAAAAATGATATTTATTAATCACTTTTACAAAAAACGCAATTCGTTTTCAGGTAACTGCATAAACATGCTTATGATTTTATTGTCGTTTTTTGACTAAAGGCGTATTGTATCTCTAGATCTTAAAAGGTGTAAAAGTTGTTTTCTGATAAGTATCTAAACATGTTTACCTTTTATCTAATACGTTGTTTCTCTATAAATGTATTATCGTTCTAGATCTCAAGGTAAATTAACATTTCCATTATGTCGAACATGCGTGGAGACTGGTCAGCAGAAAACATTTACACACAATGAAGTAAATAGATCTCTTGTTCGCACATGGATTAGTGAAGAACTCAAAAAAGCTATACAGAAGGGATGCGTGATCGTAAAATTTCACGAGGTAGGTATTAAGTTTATATCAGAGAGAGAGAGAGAGATGTTTGTTGAAAAAGCCTCTTTATTTTTACAGGTTTATCATTTTGAGGAAACAAAAATCGGGTTGTTTGCCGAGTACATAAACACGTTTCTCAAGTTCAAACAGGAATCGAGTGGTTATTTGGACGATTGCATCACCAAGGAAACAAGGATACATACATTAGAGATTATCTTGCGAAAGAAAACACACAACTAGATCCAAGCAAGTTAAAAGTAAACCCGGGCATGTGTTTCGTATCTAAGCTGTGCCTCAACATTTATGTGTGTGTGTATATATATATATATATACATGTATTTAAAAATGTTTTTAACATGGTATAAGTAGATCTTGGTATTTTACTTCAGTTCGGGAGTCACGATATTTTCATGTATTTAAAAATGCGTTTAACTGCTTGAATTTTTTCATGTATTTAAAATTAACGTGATATTTCTATAAATACAATTTGTTTTTTATTTCAGTCTATGGGGGAGGTTCGGAATGCAAATAATTAAAACCCAGCTTTCATTTGTCTCCGATCCGCCCCAAATGACGAAGATGTTTGCTGATCCGACGGTAGAAGTAAGTGTGTGTGTGTGTGTTTCTATCTTGTAAAAGTTCAATGAATATATGTTTTTTTAGGTGTTCGGTGTCTTTCTACCGTCTGATAAAATTGCAGCAATCCAATGGAAATATAAACAAGAATTTACCTCCCAGACTGAAAAATTCAATATTTTCGTAGCTACTTTCACAAATTGTTGGGCCAGGCTCAAGTATGACGAAGAATTACAAAAGCTAGAACGTAGTGTCCTTTATTTTGATACAGACAGGTCGGTTGTATTAAAACAACAGGTTTCCGACATTATTTGTTTGTCTTTTACCTTTTTTTAAACATATTTTGTTTGTTATTACAGTATTATCTACATCAGTGATGGATGCAATGTTCCAACAACGGGCCGATACCTTGGGGAATTTACAAATGGAATAGGGTGTCAAAAGATAAAGACATTGATCTCTGGTAATTATGATTATATCGGGGAAACGAAATTTCCTCCAGTGCTTTAATAGACTGTTTAATTTTAGCCATAATCGTTTGTTTTATATATAATCGTTTGTTTCAGTTCATGGGATGTCTTTTTCTACGTTGTTTCAGTAGGTCCAAAAAATTATTCGTTTGTTAAAGACAATGGTGTCCAGGTTTTAAAAACCGCGGATTTACTTTAAATTATTGTAACTGGCAAGTTTTAAACTTTGATTCCATATCAGCTCTTATAAAAAACATGGATTTGGAGCGCACCATAACAACACAGAATCCAGCAAAATTTATAATAGATCCCAAACGTAGACGAATCATTAACAAGCCTGAGGACAAGATTTATGGACTTATTTTCGACAAAAGAATTTTAAACCCGAGAGATTATACATCGCTTCTGTTTGGCTATTAGAACTATGTAATTTTTTAACCAAAAAAAGATGTCTGTTTTTTATTCAAAATACTTTTTTTATTTCATATTTTTACATATTTATCTACTATTGTTTTTGTTTATTAGATCGGTACGTCTTTCCCCGAAATACGTTTCCCATCTCAATAGCTGTTGTTTTTTTCACCTCAAGCGTTGTTTCAAAAGTTTCTGCAAAAAACGCCGCTTATTTCCATCCACTTCCCCTGCATCCTTTTAGGCATTTTGAAAAATAATACGAAGGGTGATGTATGCGACGTAAGAACAATATGCCCCAAGACACAGCATTGGAGAAATCACCCCACTTTCTCTTCGGTTTACTAATTTGTTGGTGAGTAACGCCTTTGCCGTGGAAAACATAAAGCGTGGAAATGAAGAGAGTGATCCCACATCGTCAAAATATACAAAATCCACGGTAAGACATCTTTTATTTTTTCGATACATGATATTTAATTAATATATTATACCTGTTGATTACATTAAATGTATTAAATATATTAAATATAATAAATGCATTACATATATTAAATGTATTATATTAATTGTATTTATTTAAAAAAAATTTTTAAATATAATGGTTTATCAGTTAGTAGAATTCGTTTATTTTAAACCATCTTAAATTTAGTTATTCTTTGCAATCTTATTTTAATCCATTGTATCTTAATTTCTTTTTTTCGGCATTGAAATAATAAACATGTATCAATGTGTAATGTTTTTTTTTTCTTTCTGTTGTAGATACACGGAATCAACTTCTATGGGAGTGCCAATTCATCAGACTACTCATATTTGCAGGACTCAGTCCTTTTCTTAAATGACAGCGATTCCAAAATCACCATTAGTCATAGATTTAACTGATAAGATGCTGGACACTATGCCTTTGAACCCTGATGGATTCGAAGATGTTTCCCTGCAAAGCCGCTTTGAACAGTCGACTCTCTTGATGAGAGCCTGGTCACCATACCCTTGAGTCCAGCCGTCCAACAACAACCTGAGATGTCACCCCGTGGTATTCCGGCATCTACTGATAGTGCTATGGTAGACATTCCAAATATCAATAATGAGAACGCCTTTCCGGACAACCCTCTTCCGTCTACAAGTGTTTCATGTGTTAATCAGGGCAGCCTATATAATTTTTATAAAACGGACAGTCCCTCCACCAGACGTCTGGTCATGGATAATATATTGAACATTCCATCGCCTCCTCCTATGCTACGTAACAAACCTTCATTGGACATACCCCCGAACTTTATACAGCTGGGTGATAATCTTCTGTTTGGCGTGAACGTGTTTCTAAACTGTTTAAAAATGAACATCCGTGAGTTTAGACAAGGTGAGTAAGATTCTGTTTTTCCGACAAAGATAGGTATCACAATGTCGCCTAACCTGTTTGTTATATTTAAAGAAAAAGTTAAAAACTTTAAACATTTGTATTTGAATGAATCGTTTATGATATCTGATTTAATTTTTGTATGAACTATACTAGGGAAAGAGACTGAGGGGGACAAGCATTCTGTAAATTTGCAATATGTTTATAAAAACAGATTGGGTGCATTGCAACTCAATAGGAATCCTTTGGTTTCATCCAGGTCTCAAGACACCACATTATTATTAAACATCGATCTAGTAGTCAAAAGGGTTCATAAAATCGTAGCTCGTGAGTCAGTCAGATTAAATGTTTTTCAGCTTATATAAAATTCGCTAAATGGTAAACAATTTGACATGACCTATGATATTTTAAAGTTGATTTTAAGTAATCATGTGAAGGAAGTGTTAAAAAATTAATTTTTTAAAAATGCTGATCGTGAATGTGTAGGATGTGATAATTGCATGACATCACAAACCAGCCGTAGTTGTATTATGTCAGTATGTTCAGTGAAGGAAATGCTATATAGTTCTAGAAGTGAGTGTAAAACAGGTGAAGATCCCCTGAAACACGACTGTTCTTTTGCAGCACAGATATCTAGATGATATTTTAATAACCATATTATCTGAGACAGTGATGTGAAAAAGTTAGCGCAACAGCTTGTTCTAGATATGGATGGTTTTAAGAGTTACGGTCGTGGACTTTATAGATGATTTAAACTTTAGTGATTGTTTATATAGAGTGTATTGGGATGTTATCATGTGTGAATTAAATATTTACAATGCATAAAAACTATTACATCATGTTTATTCATATATAAAGAAGATGCTGTCGAGGTTTGTTTGTTTTTAACTTGAAGAAATAATTAAATCTCCGTGCTTTTTTTTAAACATGTTGTACTTGCGTTTCTATAATTAAGATTTCTAGTTAAGGTTGTTTTTTGTTACATTTTATAACTTGAAAAACATTGTAGTTAACGTTGCTGACTAAGATAAAAAAAATTAAGACATCTGAAAAGGTCTATCGAGATTTCTAGTTAAGATGGTTTAGTTAAGTTTTTTTTAGTTAAGACAAAAAAATGACACTTTTTAAAAATAAAATGCAAAGAAAATAATACAAATAAATTTTCTAGAAAAAAAACAATAATGATTTTTAATAGGACAATCATTTTCTTTTTACAATCGGTTTATGAAAACCGTTTCCATGTCGTAAGACAATTTTCTTCTTTTTGACAAATCTTATGGGAATGTTCACTTTTTTCAGTGCTAAAACAATCTGTTTATGGACGAGTGAGAAATCTTGGATCTGTTACATAGCAGATTATCAATCAAGTCAGCAATGTGAATGTTTGGGATCACATTCCTTTTGTAGATCGATTCGCCTTTTGAACTCCACGAGATAGTATGTGGATACAGTTTGAAGAAATCAAGAAGGTTTTGTCCATTTTTCTTAAATGATTTTGATAAGCTCTGCACAATAAATGCTTCATCAAACGGTTTCTCCGTTTTTACATGTAAGTCAATTTTTTCATTATTTATTTCAGGTTCTTTAATGTTTGGCTCAGGATTTGTAGGCGGATTAAAATCATCGATTTTTAAACGCTTTTGGAGTATTTCTAGATAATGTTTTAATTTGATATCATCTTCTAATTTGCTGAGTCTTTGAATAGTCTTTAATTCTAAGTTGATATCGCTGAGTTTAGAATCCGTTAAGGTATGTTTGAAGAATCGGTCTTCGGGGAATAGAACGAGTTTTTTAACGAATTGTATTTTATCCCTTATTTAGCAATAAAACTCGTCAAAGTAGTTAACCCAGTAGGTAACAGAAAACGTATAAATCCACCCTTTTGAATGATTATCTTCTTCTTCTTATATGAGGGGATTTTTTATTAGCCAGTGTTCTCAAATTGCATTTGTAGGGTTTTAATCTCCGTTTCAAACCGGGCGTTATACACACCTTTCCTCGCAATGTATTTAAAACAGTTTCACACAAGGCTCTTATACTGGAATTGGGTAATTTTTGAAGCAGTCCTTTTCTCAGTTTTTTATGCCACAAACATATAAGACGTAATTGTTTTATGTCTGCATTGGACAACGTCATTTCTACAACTACCGAAATGTGTGTGAATGCATTGTTTTTTAATTCGTTCGTACGCAATGGACAGAGAAATCCACACTCCAGTGAGACGGTCCCTACGGCGACGGGGGAAGGGTAGGACTCCATCTAGTTCATTATGCTCTACTAAAACTATTTTTTAGCCTTGCTATTCTAGTAAACCTATCGTTAGCCTTGCTATTATAATCAAACTATCGTTAGCTTTGCTATTCGAGTAAACTATCATTCGTCTTGTTTGTTTGTTTGTTTGGCTTTTTTATGGCGCAAGAGCATCTGGGCTATACTGCGCTAACGTCCAATTAGGAACGTTTCTGATTAACATATTGGGTTTGAATGGGGAATAGGTTGGTACGCAGTCGAAACTCTTGGTGTGTTTTCAGATGTAAATCCACCATTAAATAAGAATATGAGTCCTTGGTTGCATCGGAATAAACTTCTTGAAAAAACTTAAAGTGGGTAGGATACAACTGTTTTCCTAAATCACTCACTTGTGACATATCTCGTCGACTTTTAAATAAAATCAAATAGTAGGCCTTTAACGATAATTCACTCATTTCTTTTCCCTTATGAAAGAGATTTTTCATTATAAAGATGATTGAAATATTCAAATGATGTGAACCTCTCGTAAAAAGCTCGGTCACTCTCTCATTTTTTCCACCCTCAGCCATTTAATCATCCAATATAAAAAGCGTACTGGTTCCTAAACAACTTTTAAAATCCATAGTGAAATCCTCAATAAATTCAACGTTAGGGATGTCCTCATATAAACTCTAATGGATTCCATAAAACCATACAACCTTTTCAGGGGGTGGATAAATCAAATCTTTCATGCGTCTTAAAACGTCTCGTACGAAAAACGTTTTCTCCTCACCTAATGGCCCCGCCATCACATAGGAGAAATGTGCTTGTAGTGCAAAGGCTGCCATGGTTACAAATAATTTTAAAAAAAGATATATATTTTAACTTTTCGTTTTAATGATGATTTATTAGAAATCCTTAAATTTTACAAGTACTCCAAAACGGGTTTTGACAAAATTGTATACATGTTTATCATTGGTTGAACATTTCGGACCAAACATCGTTATGACCTTTCAGGCCACGTCCGCGATATCTAGAATATAAAAAATATACACAAAATTTGCCACAGATGTGTTGAAACATTGTAGAGGTACATCGTTATAAACGATGGTTTTAAACGTTTCCATCATTTGGGAAATCGGTCCTTTAAAAACACTAGACGGATGTCCGTAAGAGTTAAAAAATTATACAGAATTGGAATCTATCATATACACAGACACGCAGTGATTTTCAGGTTTCGATTTAGGGTTCGCGTTTGCTACTAAACACGCAATATACGTCAACTTTTTTGGTAATTTGTTACTCGAATAGACGCCTAAGAACTAAGTTATCGTATAGGGATCGCCCTTCAAAACAGTCCTAATCTGCTCCGTGTCCATGTCAATTTGCGAAATCACAAATCACGTTTCTAGATTTCGTAATTTCTATAACGTTCTGAAATTCTGCATAAAAATTTAAATATTTGTAATAAAATAAATGTAAAAATTTATTTCAACGCGTAGATTTCCTTTGAGCGTTAAGTGCATACGTCCACCATCGCAGAGATCGGCGAGCAAATCAAACGCATATAACGCGTAGCCTCTTGGAAATTCTTCTCGACTGGTGTAATTTCTACGATCTTGATTTAACTTTTCGGTTCCTGCACACAGAGAATGATAAGCATATATGTAAAACTCTTGGGAATAATCTGGCTCTAATGCTCTACCGGGGAGTTGATTTTCATTCATAAACACACTTATAAAGTCCACATCCTGATATTTGGAATGAAAAGGGCTTGTTTCATAAGTTCTATTGTACGCCTTATTTTCAGTCACGGATAATATAATTTTTTTGGGGACCAGTCTTATAAATATATTATCTTGTACGAAACTCATGCTTCCCTGGAGCACTGAATACACCTTGCACAACACTCTGTCTATGGGGTATTTTACAGCTGTTTTCTCCAACGCTTTTGCATGAACTATTAAGACACCTGGGCTCATTTTTAATTTTCTAACAAATAGCGACGCTTGTTCTATCGCCACCTTGTAATTAGCCCCTTTCGTCGGGGATAAAAGGCAAAACTCTATTTTACTTCGAATGAGTTTCAGTTTAACGTCCACCAAATTTAAGAGCAATCCATTTTATTAAAACAAATTACAATGTAGGTTCTCGATCATGTTCAACGCCCTACTGTTCTTAACAAGGCCGTGTCGAGTTATCAAACCTTCGTTTTCAGCACCCTCTGCCTTTGGATTGTTTTCGACCAAGCACCCTGCCGTGTCTTTGTAAAAACACCCAGAGATTATCAATATTTTTTAGCATCTTCTCCGAAATTCAATAAAGTTTCGATATACGCTCTATAGAGATAGGTGTTTGACGATGAAGAAATCAAACGTTCGTTTAAACTGACATCGATCTGTGAGAAGAGAGAATGCATAAACAGGTTCGTCGGTGATACGATATCTGTGTCTGTCAGGTTCGATCCATCACCTTTTAAAATTTTTACTTTTAAGTAAAGCTGAATTGCAGAAATATCGGTATATATATATATATATGTCTTCGCGACCAGAAATATTGAACTCAATTTGAGCAGCATCACGAATATTCGAAAGAGGGTGGTATTCGTTCCATTATCCACTTTCTATACTCACTTCGGTCGGTGGGATTGTGAATAAATGAAGTTCCGATTTGATACAAGCCATTGAATCGTCTCGAATTAATGCCATTATGAAGTAATGATATCGCTTACCACCATCTTCCTAACTTTCGATCGAATGATGTGTTTAGGTGATTTTCGTTTCCTTTTATTCTTTTTACCGTTTTCAACCATATTTTTCACTTTCGTTGCGGCTTTATCCACTAACATGATGCTTGCTTCTTTAGCACGACGTATTGCGGCTGTTTTGAGATCTTGGTCTTGCATCACGTCGTCGGCAAAATCAACACCGTTTCCTAGGGCTTGTTTACCTATAACTTTCTCACCTCTTTTAAACAGAGGAATGACATCTCGCATCAGCGATCGAAAAAAACACCTAATCCGTGACCGTATTGTGATAGACCACCTTGATAATATGATAAACCAGAACCTGCTTGATTCACGTAATAATCTTCCAAAGTCTTCTTTTGTAAGAAGACTTTGGAAGATTATTACGTGAACAACAATAGTATGGTTTGTACATTTTATTCCCTTATGGCTGCTTTAAACGCAAGTGAAGTTGATCACCACCTTTCTACGTTCTAATGATACGAGATGTCTCGTGTTTGTCCTTATAACAATCTCGATCGTCTGAAAATTTTTTCGCATTAATGGCACGTAATGAGATCGATCGTATGAAGCAGAGGTTGAGACAGCAATAGAATGGAGGACCACCATTCAAGGTTCAAGAAATCTGTCTGACCTCAAATTTATGGTTTTGCACACTTACCTCACAAACATCTAACAACATTTCTCTTTAAGAGATGTAAAAATGGATTTTATTTAAAGACAAATAAAATAGGTTTTTTTTTTTGAAGCGAAACAATCACACTCTGATGTTTTTTAAGTCACTTCAAATGCCACCTTATGTTACCAACCTCTGGTCTAGACGGATCAGTTTGATTTCTGTACACAATACTTGACTTTTGTGAAATGTTAAATAAATACATGGTTTTCTAATTTTTTGTATTATTGTCTGAGAATACATCAATAATTTTAAAACCACTAGTTTCTAATTTCAAAATAATATTTTTGCAAAAAATCACGAAGTTCTTGGGCAGTTAATGTACGAATTGGCAAAATATGAATAACATTTTTATGTGGCGACAACAAATTTTGCACCATAAAAACATGTCCACTATTATAGCAGCTGTTTCAAAATCTACTCATTTCCCCAACTATACTTCCATCTTTATAATTAAATTTAGACTCTAAATGCATTTCATCCATTAGTAAAATGGCAAAATGTTCAAAGGAAGATAACTGGGTGCTACTGCACAATCCATCCTAATTAATTAATTAATTTCGGTTAATTTAAAATGAAGAAGCTAACCTTTTAATAGTCCTAGGATAAGAAGAAGTTGGGTATTCAAAACTGCTTACAAATTTATATGCATGTGGAGAAATCAAAAAGCGTAAACTGCTAAATATCTAAACATCAGATATGCTCACTGTTTTTTTTCTAATTTTACTACCTGTTGTATTAAAAAATAGGGCGTGCATTTTTTTCAGGCATTTTTATAATTAAGCTGTCTAACAATATAATATATAAATGGTATTTACACTATTGATAACAGATATAGAAATTGTATCACTGTCTAAGTTGCTAAAGCTATCTACGATACTGCACTATTTGTTAAACTTTTTTACTTTTTGGCGATAAAATCCAGTTTTTTTCAGTTTAGTTTCAGCGAAAAAAAAGCGGAAAGATTCAAAACTGAATCTATTATAGTAGAATTTGTTATCGTGGAACTGGTCACAAGTTTAGGTTTAATGTTAACAATTTATAGTCTTTAAATATCACTGCCCATTTTGAAGATAAACTTGATAATTGTAACTTTTCCCGAAGTTCATCAATAGCTTTAAATTCTGCATAAAAGGTGTACTCTTCTATAGATGTCAAGCTCGCTCTCGCATAGCTCTCTTCAAATACTGCATAACTGAACGTTGTCTCTCAGAATCTGGCAAAATTCAGGTATTTCATGTCGATGACATATACGGTGTACAGCTTTGGAGAATAGTAGAATATGCTCCTTATTTTAGACTTAGATATATGACACACTAACAACAGAACCTTTATGACTGTCGAAGACACACCAGTTTCTCTCAAAATCCAGCCGTCAGCGAAGTCTAGCACACAAACCTGGGGAAACGAATAGAAAAAAGGACTGTTTTTAGGTTATGTTAAAATTGAGATATTGTAAAACACAAATTTAAACAATCGTTAAATAATAATTTCTAACGTACCTAGCTTATTTAAAGAACATAAAAAGCCCTGCTATTTTAAAATATAAAAAAATAACATATTCAACTCCCTTGAAACGCATGGGCCCTGTGTAAAAAACTCGTATATATGTAAAACTTGCATTTATAATATTTATAGGAGTTATTGTTACAATCCTATTTCGAAGTTTCAAATAAATTGCAGTGATATGCATAGACGTAGGCGTAGGTTCGTAAGGGGGGTTGTAGACTCAATAAGGGGAGGCGGTTACGGAGCTACAACTCATATATTCAACAATTATTATAGAAAAGTAAATAGTTGTTAACTAAATCTAATTTGCTATACATACATTTAATTTAACATACATTTAAACATACAATATATTTGGCCCTGTACTATACAATATATTTTATTTTACTTTATTACAATATATTTTATTTTATACATACAATATATTTTATTTTATACATACAATATATTTTATTTTATACATACAATTTATTTAAATACATACATTAATTCTTAAAAGACAAATGAAAAACAAATTTTATACTTTTTTGTATGAACTTTATTAAAACAGCAAGAATTTTACATGTTAGTTAATAACCATTCATACCGAGTTAATTATAATTAGTTTAATCATAGGAATATGGAGGTAGAAAACTGTGAAGGCACTAGTTGTTGGTTTTGGTACACTTTAATTAGTTAATAGTTACGTTGTAAAGTCTTGTGTCATTATTCCAAATGATAATAAAAAAATTATTAAAAGATTTTCGAAAAATACATAAAGTCCTCACTCCCTCCTTATTCGTTTACTTACTCAATTACTTGCGTTAATTTATTTATAATAGTCATTTTAAAACTATTAATAATGAATGACCGACTGAAAAAGTACGACACGCACAGAGAAAATGAAGGAATATAATGTTCACTGGTTCATTTAATTTGAATTCAGCGGAACAAACCCATCACCCATTTTCTTTACCAGTGAAAGTAATTTCGTTTTTAGAACTAAGTACACTCTGCAGTTTTTCATCCGGAATTCAAGATGCCAGATCTTTTGTCCGGATCGAGAATAAATGCGGGCGTTCCGGATTTTTGTCTTGGGGCTCCAAAATCTCCCGACATCGAGTTATTTGCTGCGAATCTGTTTTCGGGGATCCAATTAACAATCACGGGATTCTACTGTGTATGGGTCATTAATGAAAACCCATTTAAATTGAAGCACCGTTAATAGGAGGCATTGTCTACTCGGGAAAGCCAGCTTGAAGGGCTGGACCATTGCATTAGGGCATTATTACTTTCACACGGAGCGGGAGTTCTCCCTTTTAGATTATCAGATGAGCTTACTCCTTTGTTTCTGTTTATGCAATTGCGCTTGAAGGAAGTTCATGTTTTCCGTGTTAGTTGAAGTAATTTCTTGTCCTAAAGTTTACTTTCAGTACGTGGGATAATTTAATACAATGCGAAAACCTTAATCTGGATGAACCGTGTCTGAGTTTAAATCCAATAAGGTTCATTAAAACACAATACTCAATGATTAGATCTGAGCAAAACTTATGTGGGTCAGGACTAAGTTCTGAAGAACCCTTGGCTGCCAAAGGAAAAGGACGATTCAGCATTATCATAGGACAATCAGTGATAAGTTGATTTGAGCCGAGGAACCAATAAGAGGAGAAAAGTATATTTTAAATCTAATAGAAGTTGAAGTGATGTTTTTTGAGAAATATAGTGTGTTCTGAGATTACGATTCTCAAAGCAGGTTTTATATTCAAGGAAAAATGCAACCAATGCTCATTATATATAGTTTGGGAGTAATCTGTTACGAGGATATCTCGATTTTAAGTGTTGTTTATGTATATGGTCTTTAAAATGCGGAGAAGTAAGTTCTGCATTCATTATTTTCTATTACAATGCAGCATTTTATTATTTATGATTATTACTATTAATAGCAATAAAATGCGGCATACGAGGTCAAAGGGAAACATAATATCATAATAAAACAAATATATTTATTGTTTAGATTTAAACTAGAAAAGACTGAAATATTTGAGATAATATTTTGCAAAAATGCCAGAAGAGTATTTAGAAAAGTTTATGTGTGTCGTCGAAAAGTATTTGAAGTTTGTTTCCTGAAAATATTCTTATAAATTTTCTAACATTGGAAAAATTAGAATTTAATGCAAGGTTAAATATGCGGGGCTGTACCGAGGACACTGCAAAAGATACTGTTATCTCATGTTAAACATCTAAAGAGACGTTGAACGAAGTCGTTACTTCATTGACTGAGGAGTTTAATCCATTCACAAAAATGACTGACTTATGAAGTGAACGATGGATAGAATATGTGTCCTAAAGAAAAGAAAGCAATATGAGATATTTTAATATACGTTGAAATAGAAAATAGTTCATAGTATATACATTTTGAGTATCACATATTTGACTTCAAATGATAAATGTTTTATTAGAAGGCAGTACAGGAATGGACAACTAAGTCAGGACCGTATCTAGAGGCTTGTAGGGGTCTCAAAAAGCTAAATGGGGGCTTAAAATTTGCCCACGTTTTGATGTGTTTTATTAATATACCTAACAGTACTAAATACATAAGCAGACTAATATATTTAAAATCAGTGAATAAATTTCTCAACGAAAATTTTGCATTGAAAATTTATAAATTTTAATATTCCCCTCTGCAATTTCTCCTATCCTTATTATAAAGTGGATGAAAACTTAAACTTCTGTAAAAACATTATGTACACAAAATCTGCCGTAGAAATCTATTTTGAATATATTTTTAACGTCAAAGAACAATTTCCATTTTCATGTACAATTTTATTCAAAACAAAAAATTTAAAAGAAAATTATAAAATAATTTATTTCAGAAAAAGCATTTTTCATGAGCAGGATGGGGCTTAACCCCGCTTAGGCTGCGGTTCTGATTAAAGTGTCTTATTAGACGAATATCTCCATAATAACAGATTTAAAAATAACGTAACAGTGTTTAAGTATCTACTTCATAAGCATATGCAGAAAGTTCATAAGGGGATGTTACGGGCTTAATGGGGAGTTACACTCCTACAACCTTATATATTTATATACACATATACAAAATTTTATCACATTGGGGATTACAACACCCATCAACATCCCCCTGCGTACGCCAATAATCTATATATAGACAACCCAGTGACTCAATGATTATGTCCGCCACTGACCGTTTTAGGTTTATTTCTCAAGTAAGTTTAGTTGGAGGTACATGTATGGTGGGGTGATGCCAGTTGTCTATCCAGGTGCCCCTATACGAAATCGGCTGACAGTTATATGCAGGTAATAGATTACTTGCAAAGAAAAGAATGAGTTATCGGCTCAATCAATACGTTAAACCGACCATGGTAGTTGTCTAATACGTTTAATCATGTGCTCTGGAATATATGGAAAACACATTTTATTTATATTAATGCATCACTTGGGTTCATTATGATTTTCGATTTCATAATTTTTCTTAAATTCATTTTAGTTACGATATAATATGATATGATATGAAACAAATTTGAATGAAGTTAATATTATCGTCCAATTTTTTATAAAAATATCACCGATATTAGGACCTTATGAACGTTTTCGAAAGCTTATGTTGTAACTTTATTCCTCATAAAAAATTAAGATGTTACATTCCATGAAAATATACGAAACATGCATCCATGTTTAAATTTGATTTATGCTTTTACGAAGTAAATATAATCGTTTTAGGAGTAATTGACATACGCATTCTTTCGAACTTTACATTTACTTTTATTATTTGGTTATGAAAAATATTGCATAGAAATGATGCTAATATTTTCTTCACGATTCACGAACTAATATTACATATTCTCTCTCTCTCTCTTTCACGCAAATCAATTTTATCACTTCTTTTTAACTGTTTTGTTTGGATGTCAGGAATTTTAAAAAGTGGAGGAATTTAATTTTCACGAATTGGTTTTGACTTGGAATCTTCCAAATCACAAAGTGGGGAGGGAAATTTACATTCGATTTCGTATTATTTTATACATTCATAAAAAGCAGCACCTTATTTAATGTCGAGAAGAGAGTGAACTATTTACGCTGGGTGGTGGACTCATTTGAGAAATTGTGTTATAGGACGTGATGAAACAAGATTTGATGTGTAAACCTTTAACGTAGAAGGTGGAGCCATGCGGTTTTTTTGGTTTCGGAATTTATTAATGAGTTGCGGCACTGAATGTTAGGTGTTATGAATGGGTTAAAGTTATTCACTATCCGGACATAGCTTCAGCTCTCATTAGTAATAGGAAGAAAACATGCGAGGAGACCTGTGAATATAGTACTCGCTGTAGAGAAAAAGAGCATTTAAAGCAAATTTTAAATTCTCTTTTCTTTGAATTGCATTTTCCGCTTTATTTCTCTTTCCAAGATTTCAATGATCACCAGTATCTTCTCACACTTTAATATCACATAAATAAACAGGCAGGGGGAAAACAATTAATTAATTAATAGAGATTTGTTTCTCCCTCAAGTTTACACTGGTCACCAGTATGTTTCCACAGTTTTAAAACACATAAATAGACAGGGGAGAAACAACTAATAAATAAACTGATTAATTAATTAATAGAGATTTATTTTCCTTTCGAAGTTTTTATTGGTCGCCAGTACGTTTTCACACTTTAATATCACATAAATATATAGACAGGGGACAACAACTAGTAAATAAACTAATTATTGAATTAATAGAGATTTATTTCTCCTTCCAAGTTTTCACTGATCATCAGTATGTTTCCATAATTTAATACCATATAAATGAATATACAGGGGAAAAAAAACAAGTGATGAATGAATGAATGAATGAATGAATTCATATTTATTTCCCTTTGTAAGTTTTCACTTGCCATCAATATGTTCCCCAACTTTAATATCACATCAATTAATAGATGGGTAATAGAAACAACTAATAAATAAACTAATTAAGTAAGAAATGTATGTGGCCTAAGAAATAAAAAATTATTTTGTATTGAAATACCAAACGATGGTCTCTTCAATGGTTTCTATGTCTTCTTCGAAACGTTGATTCGAAGAGGATGGAGCCTTGTTTCTAATAACCATTGATAACTACCCTAATTAGTGAGAGTGCTCCTCAAAAAGAATACGTCTAATTAAATGATGCGTACTGTCCCCCGTCAATTAATTATTTCCGCATCATTTTCATATTAACCCACGGATGGAAATGAATAAAAAATAGCCGCATTGGGCTAATAAATTTTCCGGAAGGAAGCAATTATATTCAGTGGTAAGCATAGAAACGAAATAAACCTCATTATTTACAGTTCTCCACAATTTTCATCTTTCTTCAAAAGTTATAATTAATAATACCCCATGGCTAAGAATAAAATATTTCCTTCGAATTTGATTTTGCTTGACACGAGAGTATTTCGTGGATAAGAAATTTATTTGAACGGCATCTTTACTGCGCCATATAAACATGTAATTTTAGTCAATTATGGAATTGTTATTTAACAGAAAAATATATTAGAAATAATTTTTGTTTCAAATGTTTATTTCCTGAGAAACAAAAGATTCGAAGTGGAAATACGTATATATTTAGAGTTAAGGGAATTGGGCGGTAATACTAGTTAATTATGTAAAATTTTATCTTAATTGTAAGTTGTTGTTTTAATAATTAAGTGAAAGAAACTAGGCCACTATGATATATGAACCATGAGCTTGCATATTAATCACAAAATAGGTGTGATACAGACGTTATACGTAATAATTATTACTTAATAAATATAAATAATATAATTTTTGATACATTATAACGTATTTATTTAATCTAACCAGATCATAGAATTTTCCACAAATAATGTAAATATCAACTGATATTATAGATTGGATATTGACAATTCCCATTTTAGTCATGCAATAGAAAAGCTGTTATATCAAAGAAAAATACGGCTGTCTATTATTTTGAGAGCAGAATTTGATTAAATGTAGGGAGAAATTAAAAAAGAGGAGAGATTCCATTATAATTTTTTTAAGAATCCAGGTCCCTTATATATATATTACCGTTACATTCATACCTTCCTCCTACATGTCACTGAGAAATAAATAAATGTGCAATATAACGTATTTTATTCAAATAGCTGATAAACTTTTGAAACAGCATAAAATGAAAGTTGGCTAAAAAGGGGTAAAAATAAAAGTATTCACAGAAGTCCCTTGAAGAAGTAATACTCAACAGGAGTCATATGGTCAGCTTGTAGCGCATGGTGAAAATTTTGGGGTTACATGTTGAAATCTCGAAATTAAGAGGCCACGGGAAGTTAAATTGCAAAATAATATTATTACTAATATAAAAAAAAGTAATGTCAAGGCGATATGAAATCATTTTAGAACATTAATTTTTTGAATATTAATTTTAAATTACAAATAAATTTGACACCCACGTATTATTAGCTCAAACTAGAGCTATTTTTGTTTAGGAGAAAAAGAAACGCCGATCTTGTTCTGGATCAGGACGGCGTCTCTTTTTCTCCTAAACAAAAATAGCTCTAGTTTGAGCTACTAATACGTGGGTGTCAAATTTATTTGTAATAAAAAATCCCCCACGAAAAACTCACAAAAATCTCGCCCCGGTGGCTTTGTGTGTTGACCAATATTTGGCAATTGTGTTATCCCTATGAAGGGTAATAATATCTTACGTTAATTTTAAATTTAGGCAAAATATAAACATCAAATAACCTAAATGTAACTTAATATCCTAAACTTAACTTACAAGTATCAAAGTAACTTAATATCATGAATGTAACATAAAACTACACTAATAGCAACTAAATATCCTAAATATAACCTAAGCGAAAACTAAAAGTATCCAAACAGTAACTAAATATCCTAAAAGCAGCATAAAATTATTCTAATAGTTACTAAATATGTAAACTGCAAAGTAAAAGAAAACTAAAAGTGCCCTTATGGTACTTAAACATCCTAAATATAGCCTACAAGAAAACTAAAAGCATCCTAACCGCAATTAAATATCCTAAATACAACCTCAGCGAAAACTAAAAGCATCCAAACAGTAACTAAATATCCTAAACGCAGCATAAAATTATTCTAACAGTTACTAAATATTTTAAATATGACGTAAAAGGAAACTAAAAGTACCCTAATGGTACCTAAATATCCTAAATATAACCTACAAGAAAACTAAAAGCATCTTAACGGTAATTAAATATCCTAAATGTAACCTAAAAGGAAACTAAATGTATGCTAACTATCTAAATATCCTAAATATAACCTAAAAGTATCTTAAGTGTTTTAAAAGTTACTTAAAGTTATCTTAGAAGTAAACTATATTAAAAGTCTCCTACAAAGTGGTTTTTTTTTGTAAATATCCACCATTTTTAATTTATATTACCAGTTTGATATTTAACAGTTTTTAAAATGTCAGCTAAAAACAAATAATCTTCAGTTCGTTTAACATAGGGTCGCTTAACACTACCTTACGATACATTTGCCGCCATCTAAGCTTATTTAAAGTGAAACCCAAATCTCTCATATTTGAGTGGAGTGGCAGTAGGCCACTACTAGACCACTAGACTACTGAGTCTTAGTATCTTAAAAGTAACCTAAAGGTATACAATACAAGTCTAGGGCACCCAAGAACATAAGGCAGGTTTCACTGATTTGATTTATGTATCTTTGCTATACCTATAATATTATTCTTTAATTTAATAGAATCACTACCCAATTTGAAACATAAATAATCAGCTTAACTTCGAAAATAATAGATTATTATTTGTACAGAGAAAAAATTTTTTGGTAAAACATTCAGAAATTTTATTTTAGTAAGAAACACTTCAGTAGTCCGGTGGCTGTAATCTCTCGCCTTATGATATGCTGGGTTTGGACTTGATTCCCAATTAAGCTTGGTTGTTTATCCAATCATCGTGGACTGATGCCAATCGCGTGTATGGTAACCCTATAGAGAACCAACTGTCAATATTTCACCTACAGTCGACAACCTTAAATTAGCAGACACTAATGCGTTTTAATTAGCTGCTAATTAATGGTGGATGTGAGGAAATAAAATTCTTGTTAAGTGTTGAACACTTCCTCACATTTTACATGCTTGTCTCCATACCCGGATTATGTAAAAATTTCTGCATTATAAAATATTTCTTTTTACACCTTACTCGTGTATAAATTAAACATTGACCTTAAAACCTAATGTCATGTTTACATTTTTACTAAATGAAATGTGGGACATACAAATACTTACGTGGGCCTTAGGCAAAATAGGGCTTACGGAAGCAAATGGGCAATTCTTATTATTTTGTTTTCACGAGGAAAGAGATGAGAGAAAAAATAAAACATGATAAAGAATACATTAATATTTTTAAGTACATACATTAATGAATAAATATATTAAAAACACTAGTTTCTTAACATTAATTCCTGTAATGAATTTCCCATATATTCAGCTTATTCCCCTCACGTGTTAGTTTTCCCAGATAAGTTCAGCTTATAGCCACATTTCTCGCCAACACTCGAGGTCTCCCATCCAATTACCAAATTGATTGCTTAGGAAGATAATGTTATAACTACACATTTCAACGCGCGGACCGAGCATATTAATTTGCATAATTCAATTTTCACCCTATCAGCTGATCTGCTCCAAAGCCTCATTCAATTACCACATAGCTTGGTAAATTGAGTACCTGTATTATATTTGTACAGTTACTTTAAGGAGCACTGCAGGATATCGTTTTCTTGGAGTTCCTAGAACGGCTGAAATAATTTTAGAATGGAAGGAAATAATGAAAATAAACTGTAATTGATTCTTGTCTTGATAAGGTAGATCATCATTTTTGATGCTGCTGTATTTTTGAATTTTTTTCTTTGATATTGTAGTATAGATATTGTAGTCTTACATATCCTTGATTGAATCATACTAGAGATATTGTGTTTTTACCAAAGCAAAGAAATTCTAGATCAAAGCAGAAAAACAACGAATTCATACTGCTGCCTGTAATTAAAATTTTATTTTTTAATTTAATAGAAACATTAATAAATTAGTAAATGGAAACACTGCAAGAAATGAAAATTTTGCGTTGTATTTGATTAAATGTATCAAGAGAAATCATAAATTTTAAATTTCTCTCTAAAGTTTGTTGACTCATGGGAACATAATTATAATTTATCACCGATTTTAATTTCATGAAATAATTTGTTTACATATAAGAAGCATATACCTATATACGCTCTATTAAAAACATAATAAAAGTTTATTTATAAATTAAAATAAGTTGCTTTGTAAATTTTCAATTAACTTTTAACAAATTAATTTTCTATCGAAACTCTGATATATTTGCCAACGAAAACGACATCAATTTCGTAGCTAATTTTTTAGACATTTTTTAAACCCTGGGGTGGCGCAGTGGTACATCGTTCGCCTAGTGCGCCGTTAGTCCTAATTACACTCCCAGCAGTACAAAGAATGCTTACTCAGAGATCTCATAAAGATCACGCTGCTCACTGTAGTCCGGGGTTTGGTTCCCTAGGTCTTAAGAGGTTCAGATTCCTCGGAAATTTGTAGGTCCAGAATTTTGGATTGCTCGGAAAACAGTAGGTCCTGGCACAGTATGGACATTGTTGTCCTTGAGACGTAACACCACAAACGAACAAACAATATGCATTCTTTAGTGAACTAAACTGAGGTGATTATTGATTTGTTAGTAAAACACAGTGGTCAATTTGTTAGTGAAATAGTAATCAGTTTGTTAATGAAGCCGTCGTCAAATTTACTAATAAAATAGCGCTGAATTTGATGATAAATTTTGACAAATTTCTTTATGGTACGATTATTATCAATTTACTAGTAAAAGCAGTGGTCAGTTTGTTAGTGAAATAATTAAAGTCATAGCGAAACTGTAGCCAATTTCATTGCAAAACAGTGGTCACTTATTAACGAACTAATCAATTTCTTAGTTAAATATCGCTAATTACTTTGAAACATATCACCAATTTGTTAGTGAAGAATAATCAACTTATTAATAATATTCAATTAGCAATTTATGATCGATTTCATAGGAAAATTACATATAGCTAAGAGCAAACGCCCAGGCTTTAGTTTTAACCGAATAGTTATAGAAGCATTCGGACATTGGGAAATAGATCACATTGTACATTTACTAAATGAAGTAACTAACAGAAAATCCATCTAATATTTTGCGGAAAAAGGAGCAAAAAAAAAAAGGCTTTTAATGGCGTGTCTACTCTCTTCTAGTTTTCACGAATGTTTTTCCCGAGATTGGTATTGTCTATAATACTGAAAAAAAATGCTGCAAGGATAGTTTTGTTTGCGAAAGAAAAGACCAATTTCTTTTGTATTACATATAATGGAATGATCAATTACTTCTCCATTACGTTTCATTATACGTAACAACAAGGGAGCAGCTCATCCTAGATGAAAGTTACAATTTATAGGTTTTAGCCAAGATATGTTTGGTTTTGTTTTCAAAAAACGAAAATGCAATTAATTATTATCTAAAATTTTATTAAAGTTAAGGACTGTCTATTGGGCAGTATGGAACATGGAAATGGAGATGTTAAATGTTTAACAAAAATAAAAATTTACTTTAA
>QLNU02015270.1:33335410-33355199 GCA_006491805.2 Dysdera silvatica
GTACATAATGTTTTTACAGAAGTTTAAGTTTTCATCTACTTTATAATAAGGATAAGAGAAATTATAGAGAGGTATACTAAAATTTATAAGTTTTTAATGCAAAATTTATTTTAAGAAATTTATTTATTAATTTTAAATATATTAGTCTACTTATATATTTAGTGTTATTAAATATATTAATAAAACACATCAAAACGTGGGCAAATTTTAAGCCCCCCCATTTAGCTTTTTGAGACCCCTACAAGCCTCTAGATACGGTCCTGACTTAGTTGTCCATTCCTGTACTGCCTTCTAATAAAACATTTATCATTTGAAGTCAAATATGTGATACTCAAAATGTATATACTATGAACTATTTTCTATTTCAACGTATATTAAAAATTAGATAATGATAATATGTAAATTTGAAATTGAAGGAACTTACTATATTTGTACTTTTTGTGATTATATTAAATTATACTCATAGTGTGATCATTAAATTATACTCATAGTGTGATCATTAAATTATACTCATAGTGTGATCATTAAATTATACAGTTACCGATTACTAAATTTTGTTGTTGTTGCTGATTATTGATTATTAACTTATGCTGATTTTTTATTTCGCTGAGGAATTTATGAGCTGCTGATATAGTGTTGGTCTTTGGAACAGTTGGCACAAGAATAGTGGACGCCTTTGTATTCATCACAATTAAATATTGTTATATTTAGAGATGAGGAGGGTCGTCCTTTTGATGATTTATTTTTTAGTTCTCATTCATTAAGGAGAATCAATTCTTCGAAACCATTCCCTTTCTCATATTGCTTTCTTTTCTTTAGGACACATATTCTATCCATCGTTCACTTCATAAGTCAGTCATTTTTGTGAATGGATTAAACTCCTCAGTCAATGAAGTAACGACTTCGTTCAACGTCTCTTTAGATGTTTAACATGAGATAACAGTATCTTTTGCAGTGTCCTCGGTACAGCCCCAAATATTTAACCTTGCATTAAATTCTAATTTTTCCAATGTTAGAATATTTATAAGAATATTTTCAGGAAACAAACTTCAAATACTTTTCGACGGCACACATAAACTTTTCTAAACACTCTTCTAGCATTTTCGCAAAATATTATCTCAAATATTTCAGTCTTTTCTAGTTTAAATCTAAACAATAAATACATTTGTTTTATTATGATATTATGTTTCCCTTTGACCTCGTATGCCGCATTTTATTGCTATTAATAGTAATAATCATAAATAATAAAATGCTGCATTGTAATAGAAAATAATGAATGCAGAACTTACTTCTCCGCATTTTAAAGACCATATACATAAACAACACTTAAAATCGAGATATCCTCGTAACAGATTACTCCCAAACTATATATAATGAGCATTGGTTGCATTTTTCCTTGAATATAAAACCTGCTTTGAGAATCGTAATCTCAGAACACACTATATTTCTCAAAAAACATCACTTCAACTTCTATTAGATTTAAAATATACTTTTCTCCTCTTATTGGTTCCTCGACTCAAATCAACTTATCACTGATTGTCCTATGATAATGTGGAATCGTCCTTTTCCTTTGGCAGCCAAGGGTTCTTCAGAACTTAGTCCTGACTCACATAAGTTGTGCTCAGATCTAATCATTGAGTATTGTGTTTTAAGGAACCTTATTGGATTTAAACTCAGACACGGTTCATCCAGATTAAGGTTTTCGCATTGTATTAAATTATCCCACGTACTGAAAGTAAACTTTAGGACAAGAAATTACTTCAACTAACACGGAAAACATGAACTTCCTTCAAGCGCAATTGCATAAACAGCAACAAAGGAGTAAGCTCATCTGATAATCTAAAAGGGAGAACTCCCGCTCCGTGTGAAAGTAATAATGCCCTAATGCAATGGTCCAGCCCTTGAAGCTGGCTTTCCCGAGTAGACAATGCCTCCTATTAACGGTGCTTCAATTTAAATGGGTTTTCATTAATGACCCATACACAGTAGAATCCCGTGATTGTTAATTGGATCCCCGAAAACAGATTCGCAGCAAATAACTCGATGTCGGGAGATTTTGGAGCCCCAAGACAAAAATCCGGAAAGCCCGCATTTATTCTCGATCCGATCCGGACAAAAAATCCGGCATCTTGAATTCCGGATGAAAAACTGCGGAGTGTACTTAGTTCTAAAAACGAAATTACTTTCACTGGCAAAGAAAATGGGTGATGGGTTTGTTCCGCTGAATTCAAATTAAATGAACCAGTGAACATTATATTCCTTCATTTTCTCTGTGCGTGTCGTACTTTTTCAGTCGGTCATTCATTATTAATAGTTTTAAAATGACTATTATAAATAAATTAACGCAAGTAATTGAGTAAGTAAACGAATAAGGAGGGAGTGGGGACTTTATGTATTTTTCGAAAATCTTTTAATAATTTTTTTTATTATCATTTGGAATAATGCAACAAGACTTTACAACGTAACTATTAACTAATTAAAGTGTACCAAAACCAACAACTAGTGCCTTCACAGTTTTCTACCTCCATATTCCTATGATTAAACTAATTATAATTAACTCGGTATGAATGGTTATTAACTAACATGTAAAATTCTTGCTGTTTTAATAAAGTTCATACAAAAAAGTATAAAATTTGTTTTTCATTTATCTTTAAGGGTAATGTGTATTTAAAATAGAATTGTATATAAAACAAAATATATGTGTATGCTTAAAATAAAATATGTGTATAAAATAAAATATATTGTATGCTATAAATAAAATATATTGTGTATAAAATAAAATATATTGTATGTTTAAATGTATGTAAGTTAAATTAAATGTATGTATGTTAAATTAGATTTAGCTAACAAACTATTTACTTTTCTGCAATAATTGTTGAATATATGAGTTGTAGCTCTGTAACCCTTCTCATTTAGCCTATAACACCACCTTATGAACTTTCTGCCTACGTCTGTGCATAGTACTTCAAATATTTTGTTAATTATGTTGAAACTACGAAATAGGTTTGTAACAATGGCTACTATAAACATTATAAATGCAAGTTTTACATATGTGCGAGTTTTTTTATACAGAGCCCATGCGTTTCGAGGGAGTTGAATATGTTATTTTTTTATATTTTAAAATAGCAGGGCTTTTTATGTTCTTTAAACAAGCTAGGCATTTTAGAAATTATCTAACTATTGTTTAAATTTGTATTTTACAATATCTCAATTTCAACATAACTTGAAAATAGTCCTTTTTCTATTCGTTTGCCAAGGTTTGTGTGCTAGACTTCACTGACGGCTGGATTTTGAGAGAACTGGTGTATCTTCGACAGTCAAAAGGTTCTATTGTTAGTGTGTCATATATCCAAGTCTAAAATAAGGAGCATATTCTACTATTCTCCAAAGATGCCTACAGTACATGTCATCGACTTCAAATACTTGAATTTTATCAGATTTTGAGCAACAACGTTCAGTTATTCAGTATTTGAAGAGAGCTATATGAGAGCGAGCTTGACCTCTATAGAAGAGTAGACCTTTCATGCAGAATTTAAGGCTATTGATGAACTTAGGGAAAGTTACAATTATCAAGTTTATCTTCAAAATGGGCAGTGATATTTAAAGAATATAAATTATGAATATAAATTCTGAACTTGTGAACAGTTTCACGTTTAACAAATTCTATTCTAATAGATTCAGTTTTGAATCTTTCCGCTTTTTTTTCGCTGAAACTAAACTGAAAAAAACTGGATTTTATAGCCAAAAAAAAAAAAAATTTAATAAATAGTGCAGCACTGTAGATAGCCTGAGCAACTTAGACCGTGATACAAGTTCTATATCTGTTATCAATAGTGTAAATACCATTTATATATTATATTGTTAGACAGCTTAATTATAAAAATGCCTGAAAAAAATGCACGCCCTATTTTTTAATACAACAGGTAGTAAAATTAGAAAAAAAACAGTGAGCATATCTGATGTTTAGATATTTAGCAGTTTACGCTTTTTGATTTCTCCACATGCATATAAATTTGTAAGCAGTTTTGAATACCCAACTTCTTCTTATCCTAGGACTATTAAAAGGTTAGCTTCTTCATTTTAAATTAACCGAAATTAATTAATTAATTAGGATGGATTGTGAAGTAGCACCAAGTTACCTTCCTCTGAACATTTTGCCATTTTACTAATGGATGAAATGCATTTAGAGTCTAAATTTAATTATAAAGATGGAAGCATAGTTGGGAAATGAGTAAATTTTGAAACAGCTGCTATAATAGTGAACACGTTTTTATGGTGAAAAATTTGTTGTCGCCACATAAAAATGTTATTCACATTTTGCCAATTCGTACATTAACTGCCCAAGAACTTCAGGATTTTTTGCAAAAATATTATTTTGAAATTAGAAACTAGTGGTTTTAAAATTATTGATGTATTCTCAGACAATAATACAAAAAATTAGAAAACCATGTATTTATTTAACATTTCACAAAAGTCAAGTATTGTGTACAGAAATCAAACTGATCCGTCTAGACCAGAGGTTGGTAACATAAGGTGGCATTTGAAGTGACTTAAAAAACATCAGAGTGTGATTGTTTCGCTTCAAAAAAAAAAACCTATTTTATTTGTCTTTAAATAAAATCCATTTTTACATCTCTTAAAGAGAAATGTTGTTAGATGTTTGTGAAGGAAGTGTGCAAAACCATAAATTTGAGATCAGACAGATTTCTTGCACCTTGAATGGTGGTCCTCCATTCTATTGCTGTCTCAACCTCTCCACTATCACTCACATTTGCTCTTCATAAGAGTAGTGCTTTGAGTAATTAATTTTGCCGAAGCGCGTACTATAAAATAGCAAAAGATTAATATTTGTTCACTTCAAAACCTTTGAACTAGAGAATACGGTTTCATACAGCAAAAGGATTGCACTATTTGCATTTTGTATTGTTAAACTGTTGTTACTTGTATGTCAAAATGTACAAGGACATTTTTAAGAAAATTCCTTTTATTGGCGCGGAATGCCCCTTGCTGGCTTTGCGTCATATATCCAACCAACCTTTTATAAGAAAAGTAATTCTTTTACTGAACTAGGAATATATCAAAAGATCTACCTAAATTGTATTAATAAGTGGAAGGTAACACAGTCATAATATAATGGATAGTAAGCAGCATAATTTGATTAGTGATTCCACTAGCATGCAGAATGATTCTACGGTATTGCTTTGGTACAATATCCCAAAAATATTACCGATCCCTGGTCTAGACCATTGTTTCATGTTATCGATTCTGTACATTTACTTAAATGCGTTTGTAATAATCGGTTGAATCAAAAACTTGTAACCAAACTTTGTATTAACTTAATTTCGATAGAACTCCCTTGGTCAAAACTGCCCAATTTTTTAATTTGAAAAAATTACATGAATCAGAAATTGGAGATCTTGTAAAATATAAACATGGGCTCACCCTAAAAGCTTTGCACACAACCAACTTCGAATGTCAAAATGTAAAATTTGTTTTTAACCCAGCATTTTGCAGGTTTGAGAGAGGTTGGTCAGAAAAATTCATTATCTAATTTTGAAGAAACTGCCCATTTTACAGAAACCACCAATATGTGGTGGAAAATTTTGTGAAAACTACCTTTAAAGGTGAACACAAATGCGATAATTATGTGAAGCCACTTGCGAATATTTAGGATCATGGGCGATTGGTCTTTCTTGATAAGTTTTTGGTATTGTTAAAAGCTTAGAAAAAGTTAAAATGTGATTCAGGCTCTGCGCTGCCTTTATGCAAACTACTCCTGCAATACTTCGATCGACTAGATATCGTGTAACTAAATGAAATTTTATATACTTGCTAACTAGTAAATTCCAAATGAACTCCTTAGAGAACCGTTTCAGCAAGTATCGAGCGCTGGCTAGATCTGCATATTCTATTTAAGTTTGACAATATAAAGTTGAAAGTAAATTGCATATTCAAATCATTTGCCATTAAGTTTGAAATTGAGTCAATGTGGTATTATTGATATAAAAGTTTTTGATGCTTATAATACAATTTGGAATGTGCCAACTGGTGGATCATGCTTTCCTAAAGTTAAGTAATATTTATGACACTGACATATGTAATTTATTGGTTGGTTATATTTTTATGGTGTAAGTACTGACATATGTAATGTAAATTCTTAAATACCCACATTAAAATATTGCGGTTATTGTTGCTATTTATATTTACGAAGGGAAAAGTGTTTAGAAGGTAAAGCATACATTATTTTAAAACGTTTAATGTTTCGAATATAAACAAGGAAAATTTAGTTACATTAAAATTCCTGATAGGGATGGTTTATCTAATCAACACCCAGATATTCTAAATTCTGCGTTATTTAACTATATAATAATACAAAAATTAGTATCAACGTATGAATCTATATTTTTGAAAATACCAAACTAAAGGCTAGCAACTGTAAATTTAACACTTTATATCATTGCTCAGAAGGAATGTTTCCTCAATTTTGATTCATGAGCAGAAGGTCACACATCAGCTGCCATTATAAAATGCATTATTTGTGTCAAAAAATGCATTTTTTAAAAAAATTACATTTAAAATAAAAATGACTTTGCTAAGCCTGTTGATAAAAAGAAAATGTTTAAGTGTTTAAAAAAATAGCAGTTGTGTATCAGTGGTAGCAACTCACGCGAACCCCTGATATGTCATTTAAAATTATTAGTTGAATGGTTTATTTTTTCCAGATAATTTAAATTTTTTGTAAAATTTAAAATTTGATTAAAAATTGAAGTAAAGTTTTAAAATGATATGAAATCTTATAAGTCAATATGTTTGAAATATTTATTCTACTTATATAAATCTGTTGTGAATTCACTAAAAATTATTAAATTATCATTATATTGTGCGAATTTAATAATTTTTAGTTGAATTAAAATGATGAATTTTCTTAAAATAAAAAATTGTTTAATTTAAATATCGTTATGTGATATCTCATGCATATGTTACGGTGAAAGACCGAAATCTGGCGAATGTCAACATTCACATAGTCGCTTGGTGTATGTCCGAAATATTTGCTAAATATCATTATTTCTGAATTACACCAGCCAATGTTGACATTCAGCATGCACTGATGGTGAATGTTGAATAAGGTTATTTTTTTTTTACTTTTTAAATCATACTGTATTATCAAAACATATTATGACATATGTCAAAATAGGAGAAAACTTACGTAACAGCACATATAAATAAACTGTTGAACCTTAAAACGAACAGTACATTCTAATTCTAACTGAGAAAAGAAAATAATACCAATAATAAACTTATTTAATTATATGATTAACGGTACTCAATCTTATTTATTGCAATGACTTAAACTGTTATGACACTTTAAATTGCACAAGAATCCCTTGCTTTTACAACTGCATTCAGTATTAAAACACTTCTTTTTGCAATTACAGCGTGTATAGCCTTGCCCTCCGCTTCTCGAACTAGTTGCAGCTGCTTCTCTTAGCGACATTTCTTGACAAAAAAAAAATCTCATCTATGGAAAGTAACTTTTCTTTACAAATTACGAACTGATTATGGGTATAAAGCTGCTTGAGGGTACCATTTTTTTTGCTAATTTATAAAAGTCGGAGTCTTCTATTCAGACAACAACCGCTAACACGTTTCGGGCATCTATAAGACCATAGTCAACATCAGGGACTTGTATCCGTACGGTATCATCAACTTGAGCAGGGGAAATTTTTCTTTTTGAGCTTCGTAACATTTTCTTTGATTGCAGTAGAAGATTCTCTTTCGCGGCCGCTCTTTTCATAGAAATAAGCTCGTGCTGTTCAGTCAGGGCTGGATATGAAGATGTGGTAGGTTGAAGCTCCTCTTCAATATTTTCCTTTGGAATATGGTTTTCGATATGGTCACTGCTCAAATTTTCTTCAAAAGTATTAACAATTTCTTCAAGCGGTTCTTCGGTTTCGATATTTGCGATTTGCTTTCCAGGCAAAGATGGCGATGCTATGCCTCTTTTTGGTTTAACGCCAAATAGGGCTTCATAAGGACTTTGGCGTGTTCCTTCGTGGTATGCTGTGTTCTTGGCGAACTGAACAAAGGGCAAACCATTTGACCATTTGTTTGTATCGTTATCGTTCATCCATGCAGTTAACATATACTGTATATCCTTATTGGCCCTTTCAACTGAGCCTTGCGTTTGACGAGGCTTTCCGTGAACTATCCTAACATCTTTCCACATAGCGCATAGTTCGGATATGTGCCGATTACTGAATTCCCTACCATTATCTGAATGCAATATAACTGGGGGTACCAAATCTAAAAAATATTTGAAGAAGGTGAGATGCTACTTCTTCAGCTGTCTTAGTTTTCAAAGATCGTAACTGGACAAATTTCGTTAAATGGTCTTGATACACCATTATGAACTTATATTTGCCATCCCTGTGTGACTGCAGCTCTATCAAATTGACTTAACATCTTGAATTTAACTCCGAACTGGCCATTGGTTTCACAACAAATCCTTTTTTAGATGCACTATTTCATTTGACATTGTTTAAATAAATTTAAATTCAACATCACAACTTCATATATAAGATTTTTGTACTTAACTTGCAATTCTTTAAGCATACGTACGTGTTCTTCCTCCATGGCCTATTCTGACGTGAGTTTCGGAGAGTATACTGAACAATTCATCATTGGTAAAATAATATTGTATATTCGTTTCTCCCGGTTTTAACGGCACAATTAATTTCTCTTCATCATTAATGTTTAAAACGTCAAAACGCTTTAACCGTCTGTACTCCAAAGGTGTACTGCAGCACTTAGTTTTAGCAGAAATCACTTCGGAAAGTATTTTAGAGCACTTTTCTTGAGAAAAATAAAGACAATTGTCTTCTCGTTTACTCGCAATTAACGCACGCAACATTTAAAAAAAAAGATCACGGTTCACTGCAGTAGCCATTCAATATATAAATTAGGGTATCGGATAAAACAAAAATTAAACAAACGTTGCACACACCAGCAAACCTTGCATCAGACTGACAAACAGCAGAGTGTTCGAGAGTCTAACAAATGAATGCCACCTGACCTCAATCGCGGCAGAACAAAAGATTTGGAGTTTTTGTCGCCTCTGTCTGTCGCCCCTCTGTCTGTCTTCTCGTTTCGACATTAACCAGAGCTTATCTGTGCTTGTCGACATACACCGGCGATTGTCCGAATGTCTAAGAATATAACCAAATATTCGGTCTTTCATCAACGAAATTGGAGGATGTCGACATTCTCCAATTTCGGTCTTTCACAGTAACCTATAGACTCTCTTTAATTATTGGTTCATTTTGTACATGTGAATGGTGTAAAATCTTTCTTTTGTGAGATTAAAATGACTAAAATAAAAATGCTTTTCCCTATTTATTGTGAAGATAAATTTCAATTTAAAAAATGTAGCGATTTAAATCTTTACCATTACTAATTGAAGAAGTTACATTTTTTAAATGTATGTGATTATAAATTTCTAAATAAAATACATCTGTCAATTTTTTATTAAAAACATTCAATTTAAATATAGCAAATAAGCATCTAAATTATAAACAACGTATAAAAATAGTAGTTAATGTACATGCATATATATTTAAACAAAAATATTCGTATTTTCCAACGATTTAAGCACGGAAGAGACATAAGGTCCACTCTAATGACGTCACGAACTGACTTCGCTAGCTTTCAGTTATAGGGGGTGTTGATCCTTGCCCATTCGGATGAGCAAGAGTCCTATCGCCCAGGAGGGCGGCCGGGCCGGCGGTCTAGTCCGACCCTGTATACGAGAAGCGTAAATACGTGAAGTGTCACCAATTAACAAGAGCATGTTTTCTTTATCTTATATATAACACCCATTTTCTTCCGCAAATAATTTTCTAACACAAAATTTTAAAATATTTGTGTTCAGTTTTTTATATTTAAAATAAATAAAGCTTATATATATATTTCTAAAGATATAAACTTTTTTATTTAAATAAAAGTAGTTTAAAGTTTCGTAAAATATGAATCGACTATGAAAAAAAATCTGTAATAACTTGGAGGAAAAATATTAATAAAAACTCAAATTAAATACATCAAACTTTAATTATACGGAGAAATAAATACTAAGAGTACGTCAGCGATACGTTAATTTTACCTACATACAGTTGAATCTGATTTAATCGAACTTTGTTGACCTGCGAAATGACCTGCAACGCACTGTTTTTCAATATTATTATTTTTGTTCCCCACTAATATAATCGGATTTTATTATATTGCCCACGTGCAAGGGCGCCGCTGCACGTAGGCGGGAATTTGCGCCCTTCAAATTTTTTTTATCTAGAATCCCTACTAGCCAGCCTTGAATATGCTATTCTATTTTAAAATCTCCATACCTCCACTTGCCTTATTATGTATAATTTATAAATATGTATATATTATATTATTTTATTCAATAAATAGCATTTGTAAAATAGATATATAATTCTTGTGGTTAAATAAAAACTGCACTGTTTTCGAGGCATCTTCTAACGTGCATTTAGGAATAGTGGTGGACATATATATATATCCCTGTGATTAAAATATTCGGTTACGGTTTTATGTCATCTTATTCCGTTCACGTCCATGATGATAATAGCTTTTCCTATTTATCAAAACAAACAGATATTATTTCCTCATTTATCTTTACTCGTTTGGCAACAGCCTATGTTGAGAAATGAAGGCCGGAAATAAAGGAAACAAAAAAGATGGGGTTCGTTCAATTCCATGATCTTACTAAAAATATTCTTTTCCGTGAAATCTCTTTTCCCTGTCATTTACAACAACTACAAACATATTTAAGTCATTTTTCTCTTGCGTAACAACGGTCTAATGATACGGATAAATAATTATATTTTTGCAAAATTAATTTCGTTAGCCCCGTCGTTAAGAGCGCAGTTTTTTAATGTTTTTTAACTTACGTAGGCAAAAATGCATTTCCCCCATTAGCTTAAGAGCGGCATTTTTCACTCGCTTGCAAACTCCATTAGTTTCCGTAGAAACAAACGGAAAGAAGCGCTTTAAAATTTTCAAAAACTATTAATTTAAGTTAAAACAATGCAGCAAAAACTGGAGTTTACAAATGTTTATTTACTTTACTTTATCTGCACTTTCATTATATTTACTCTTTGCTGCTTGCGAAAGTTTCCGAGATTTACGCCATGGCGCTTGATCATATGCAACGCAACATATATTCCCAGAGTACTCTGAAAATTCTGGCTACTTTCGAAATATCCAGGTTTCAAGAAAACGATGGGTATAATATCCTGGGTTTTTAATACTTAACGACTTTAGCCTTGATTACCAAGTACAGAAATGGGAATAAGTTAAAAGTGAAACCCCATGACTTCATTCAAAAAGGGCTTAATTTCATATAAAGGACCTTATAGAGAAAATAATATTCGGAAGATATGAGCCAAACTTAGAATACATGGAAAGCAGGACGGGGATAGAAATTTATTAAAAAATATTTACAAAAGTTTCATCTAGTTGACAAAATGACATCGTGATCACAGTTGAAAGTGCATGCAAGATAGTTTTTGCCCAAGTCATTGCTAAATGAAGTATTAATGTGAAAGAAAGTGTAATTGACAAGAACACTGAATTTTAAAAAAAATTTAATTTAGCAGCAACATTTGAAATTAAATCATTCGCTAGAGTGTGAAGAATAAACACGGCATAGAGACGTGAAAGAACTGAACATTTTGTTTTTAATGCAATGTATTGTTTAATGTATGTAGAAAATAAATAAACGTATATTATTATTAAAAGAGCAAACAAGGAAAAAAACTAAAAATCATGCTAAAGTTCTAGAGTGAAATAAGTTTTTAATCGTTCTCTGGCTTGCCAATATATTCCATATGCGTTTCCGATCAACACCTGGCTCTCTTTGAGGTGACATGCATCTATTTCCTTGCCGCTAACACAGAAAGTACAGTTCAGGTTGATAAAACTTTTAAATCTGTGTAGATAGATGTTTGACAAGGCAGTCATGTTCAGTCTCCAAACGAAAATCTGCAACAGCGTGTCAACTACGGAAAGCTGAAATGCCAGGAAGTGTGCTCTGTCAAGTTTTTTCACTGATTTCGTATATTTGTTTGGTTTGGCAGGATTTGCTCAGAGTTTCTTTAACAATTTGAATCGTAGAAGTACAAGTATAAGGGATTGTAGATGGGGAATATTGTAAAATGGCTATTCTTTTCTTAGTCAAAATAGCGGCCATTTCGTTTTTTGTTTATGCAGTAATTTACCGGAGCCCGCTGCTGAGTTACAGTTTTATGATTGATTTAAAGAGGGCTGAATTTAATTCTGAAATTTACATTGAATTTGAAATATTGCATTAGATAAAGTGTTCTGTCAGTCCGGGATAAATATACACGTGTCCTCCATTTTGTTCGTACTTTAAACTTTACTCTCTTCACTTTAACTTGTTTCGTAACATATGCATTTTCCCCTGATCTGTTTTCCAGTTACATTATGTTTGGACCCGATTTTCCCAAAAAGGCTACGTTTAGATATGGACAACTTGTATGTATACATATACCTATATTCACGTACATTGAAATATTTTCCATTACATATAAGATCCACAGACCATCTCACATATAATGGGAAGGCCCCGTTTCAGGCCATTCCTCTTCGTGTTCTTGTCTTTTTTCTCACGTTTCTATAGGATTTTCCAATAAGAACATATATTTAATCATGTGAATTTCAGCTCCAATTTAGAGTCTTATGGTGTTATAAAATATATGCGGTGGTTTGTCTTTCTCTTCTTCTTCAAGAAATAGAATAATTGGTATATATTTTAGGGCTCAACAACTTCAGTTGCCATGGGTAAATAAGTTTTTGCTGCTCGCAGGTAGAAAGTCACATTTTTCTATAAGGTTCTTGGATTTTATCTTATGTCGGGCGAATACTAATAATAATAATAATAATAATAATAATAATAATAATAATAATAATAGGTCTGGTGAGTACGGCTAGCTGCAATTTATCGGTCCCTATACAAATAAACAATAACGAATAAGAAAATAGTGATAATTATGAATGCATAATAATTCAATCAGAAATGCATAATAATTCGGATATAAGGACGTAGTTTGTTGGTTCTATTTCCATGGCCAAAGGAAAGCAAGCGTCGGATATATAAATACAAGATAATTCAGATATAATTTATTCATAATGATTATATAATATTCATAATGATTTAGATAGAAAGCATAATAATTCGGATAGAAATATATAATAATTCAAATATAAACGTATACTAACTCAGATCTAAATATATAATTTAAATGTAAATGCATAATAGTACAGATAGAAATACATAATAGTTCAGATATAAACGCCTAATAATTCAGAAGCTCTATTCAGGTGTCTGTTCTTCGCCAGATCATATTTTATCTCATGTACTTCGAAAACATAATCGAAGTTTAGTAAGATATAAGTGTTCGTTATGACATAACTCTGCGGTGGCTCAGTGGTTACGTATTTACCTCATGTGTCGTTAATTCGGGTTCCACTCACAGCGGTGTAGAAACAGTCAAGGAAAAAAAACATTCAAGAAAAAAATGAGCTCACTGCATCCGGAGTTAGCTCCCGAAGTTTTAAGAGATTGGGATTCCTCCGGAACCAATACTTTCTGGCGCAGTATTAATTCCACTGTCCTTGCGCCGTAAGCCCACAAAAACTATTCCCTATACAAGGACGTATACAACTGAATAGATTGGGTTGCCTTCGCCCCTGAAGTGTGATAATATTGGTACATGGTAGTGTAGGGTTGAGATAGGAGAAGGGAGGTGAAATGTTCAAATACCTTTCCTATGCTTGTAGTTTACTTAATCACCTTGTCTTAAAATTTCTTGACATTCTTAAATATTGATTTAAAGATGTCAATTTCCGTAATTTGATGTGATTGGATCTGTTCGTTTTCAACTTGCAGAGAATACACATTTTCACCATGTGTTCTATTTTAGACTTGTTGTTAATAGGACAATCAATATGACGTTTCGCCTTCTCCATACACAAAAAAAGAATATTTAATATTACGATATATATACACAGTTTGAAGAAATAATTTTGGAAGCATTACAGCAGTACCACAGATTTAAAATAATATATATTAATTTCCAAAATGTTTAACTTAACTTAATTGGTCAATACACGCCAATACATGAATTATTTCAAATACAACATTGGAGTAAATGAGTATGCCTATTTGGAAAAGCCTCAGAGGAGCCTTTGGAGGTCTCGCTCTCGAGATTTTTACTTCTAGGAGAAGGAGAAATAGATTTCCCGATATTTAATTTAAGAGGCACTTTATCATAAAAATCAGAAGGTAAAAATGCAGGTTTCAATCCATCAATGGACATCTTCCATACCTTAATTTTGGTCACTAGAGTTATCTTTCTATATCCTTCCTAAGGACTTGAGGTATATCTTTGTAGGATGTTAATAGTTCCCAACAAAGCGGCCATTTGAAGTTGATGTACGGTAATATTGTTGATTTCTATTGAATTAAGATGGCTTTCAAGATTTATTGGGTCGCATCTAATGCTTCTATTACCATAGGGAAGATAGATTTTCACTTTTCTCTGTAACATCATTTTGATTTTAATCTTTTTATTTAGTATTTTTGTCAAATTCACTATCTTCAATTATTTGGACCTCCAAGTATGGTCGCATCTATATCCAAATTTGCTTCTTTTCCACAAATATTAAGTAAGATATATAATCTGCTATACTCGTATATAATCGTCAGTTTAAAGATTTGAAAGTTTAACAGAATTTTGGTTTGTGGTAATTTTCAATAATTCTTTTAACTTTGTGTTCCCGTAAGTTTATTATTATTATGGTAGAATCACATATTCAATCTTAAAATTAACGTCTGATGATATTCTTTCATATCCTACCCTTGTGTATTGCAGGTAGTTTTGCAGGTGGTTCCAGATAAGGTGACCTTTTGAAATTGATGTATTGTACTTTCTTCAATTCCTATTGCATTCAAGTGATTTTCGAGATTTGATGTAATTGCACAAAACGCTTCCATTGCTATAGAGACGACAATTGCTTTTGAGCCATCAACTTCGATGCCAGCTTCAGGCACTCTGTACCTGGCGATTTTATCATATCTTCCTCAACCAAGTCACTAGGAATGACACATTATGTATTATTCATACCTGTTCCTTTTCCACTATTGTCAGGTCATGTATGCGCAAAGATGTTTGTCAGTTTGACTTGGAAAGTCCCACAGGAATTTGTATTTGGTCATTTTCAATAATCTAATCAGCTTTGAGGTTCAAATAAGTTTTCGTTGGCTTACATTATATTTTTGGCAAAAAGTTCCACCGAATCGCTATTTTATTGTGCCGTTCGAAGTAATTTCAGTGTTTGATCTTTTTATCGACGGATCGGAAAAAATTATTATTATCATTATTATTATTATGTGTTATAATCATCATTCGCTTTCAGCTATAATCATGCAAGTATTTCCATTCACATGAATTAACGTAATAGAAATATCAAAATTTTTAATTACGTGAATAAAATTATGATAATATTGCATTAAATGTAGTTATCAATCTATAACAGCGTTAAAATATATCGATGGTGTTTTCATGGTAAAGGCGAATGTTCTGGACGTCATAAACAAATCAAATATAAAAAATAAAACAATCAAGGTCTTAAGGTTTTGGTAAACTTTTTAAAGAGATATCAGGAACCAAAATTTAAGTGGGGAAGATTAAGCAGACAGATTTAATAATAAAATTGAATTAAATTTAATAATAAATTGACTTAATTTAATAATAAAATTGAATTAAATTTGATAAAATTAGAATTAAATTTAATAATAAAATTGAATTAAATTTGATAATAAACGAAATTAAATTTAATAATAAAATTGAATTAAATTTAATAATGCACTGAATTAAATTCTAATAATAAAATTGAATTAAATGTAAATTTAATAAATAATTAAAGATTGAATAAATTATTAAAATAAAATTAAATAATAAATTTAATAAAGAAGATATCCAACATGAGGACAGATTCTTGGGGATATAAATAAAATTATTTCTTCCCTGGATATTTATTTTTCATTGGACGTTATATTTTCTGCGAAAGCTTTGGTAATTAAAATTAAGAGAAATATTATCGGTACCCCTAATTACTGGTATTTGGTTTTCCTCAACATATTGCGGAATTAAACATGGCTGCTTTTAAATTTCTGGTCGGATCAACAACAACATTATGAGCAGAAAAAACACAAAAGCTTTTAATGAGGTCCCATCAACGGTAATTATTAATTGTGAGGATAATTAATGAAAACGGTGGAATAGTTTAGAAAGAAATTATAAAATAATAAAGGAAAAGTCCCATGCGCGTAAATAATAGTGTGTGCGTTGTCCCGTAATCCCGTCCATTTTGAGTTGTTTTGAAACAGATGTAATTACGATTTACTATCTGATATGATGAATCGACAAAAATTGTATAAAAGTCGTTAATCGTGTCTCGGTTCTTGATGAATTCATTAAATAAGACTAAAAGTTAGCTTCTTGTCTTTTTCTTTTGTTCTTTGGAGCGTTTTAAAGAGCATTAAAATGAAAACAGCATTAAAAGCATCGTCATGAAGCAGAATTGATAGCGCAGCAATAAAGCAGCATTAATAACATAGCAACGAAACAACAGTCATAATATAACGCATCAACGGCGCAGCATTAAAACATAGCAATGAAATATACATAACGCAGCAACGGCGCAGCATTAAAACATAGCAATGAAATATACATAGCGCAGCAACGGCGCAACATTAAAACATAGCAATGAAACATACATAGCGCAGCAACGGCGCAGCATTAATAGTATAACAATGAAACATACATAACGCATTAACGGCGCAGCATTAAGAGAATAGCATTAAACATACACAACGTAGCAATAAAACAGCACTAAGAGCGCACCATTGAAGCAGCGTTAAAAGCACAATAATAATAAGGAAGTAGTATTAACTGATATTCAGCATAAAAAATAATAAGGGAATACGATGTTGCCTCGAATCTGCTTATTTTTAACATTGACCCAAACTCTATGTAAATTTTACTACTAAATTAGATAGTGCTTAAAGATGAAACAACGATAAAACTTATAGCACATCAATAAAACAGCATTAAATAACATTAAACATGGGGGGGCATTCAAATGTATTATATTGAGATGCTGCTGCTAATTTAATTTTTGACCCTCACTCTATCCCAACATATTTTTGATTATAAATTAAAGGCGGATACAGCGAGGTGGGGGGGATGGGGGAGATCGCTCTCCCCCGTCAGGGATAAATGAGGAAAAATAAAGTTGATGAAGAATATTTTATGTATTGTTTGTTACGACTGTAATAAACAAAAGTATTACATTGGCGTCCAAAGTCTCTAAGTCTTGGAGAAATGCGATCAAGACGTTTTTCCACGAATCTACAAGCTTCTTGCCTTTCAAACTACGTTTTCAGTAAGTATTATTTATATGTTTCAGCAGAACGTAGATTTTTTTATCGTTGAAGCGCCTACAAGCTTGGCTTCGAATGCGTATAATGGAAGAGAAACTTTTAATACACACCCACAAAAATATTCATATTGATGTAAATAAAGTGATTGACAAATTTTCAAAGAAACCAAGCTGGCTTGACTTTGCACTATTAACTTAAAGTTTCTTAGAAAGCTGCTTGTAATAAAAAAAGTAAAATAATTACAATGTTTTTATAGTTTAAATTTTAACTTGTTCTATTAATTACATTGTAAATTATCGTTTTGGTTATTGTATATGTCTCCTTTACTAGCTTATCCTTCTGTCATACTTGACTATAATCTACCCTAAACCATATAGTTTAATTAAAGAAAAGACCATCTTTAATTCATTGTCTTAAATTAAATATTTTGGTGAAGATAAAGGAAGGCTAGTAATATAACAACATTTACCTAAACTATTTAATAGTCCAAAACTAAATATTCTCCCGGTGTGGGAGTCCCTGAAGCTACATCCCAGTGATGACACCTTGGTTCCGCCTTTGTTTTGAATGGAAAAAAAAATTAAAAACGGGAACGTGGGGGAAGAGCATTCAATTCAGAAAAAGAACAATAGAATCAGGGTTGCTTAACGTTAAGCATAGAGAACATTAAAACGAATATGTCAGACAGAATATGATATTTTAATGATGCTTTCTGTTAATTTCACTTTTACACGTCATCGCATCTCTGACCTTAAGTACAGAATGTGTTAATACATAAAAAAGTACTATACATTGATGGTTATGTATATATTGTTATATATTGCTATAATTAGCCATAAACTATATATTATTATAATTAGCTATATATAAATAACATTGAATTAGCATGTGAATTATGAGCTTTTTCCTATATATTTATTGTGCAGAATAATAAAATATTTATTATTATGAATTATTGTTGTATATAGTCAATATGTTAATGAATGTGATACTAATCGAATGGTGTAGATAATAACATTTTTATTATGAAATATTTAAGGGCAAATAAAGGAAGCGACGTTTTCCTATTCCGTGATTTCTTTTAAATTTCACTTATCGATCCGCAATGTCCTGAAGTGGCCCTATTTCTATTTTATTGACACCATTGTTTAGTTTTACCTCGGGAATTCAATCTGAAGCTTGCGGCGATTAAGTAACGGAAAGCAACGATAGTTCGAAGCTTATTTCACCGAGTCTTTTAGTGTAATTAAAAGGCGAAATATATTAATGAAACATTTAACAATTCCACAGACGTGAAAGTAATCTAATTTACTCATAAAAACGAAATGATTATCTAGGATTTAAACAAATAATATGATAAATTGTACTTTATGAGAAAATCTGTATCATTTAATCGAGTTTGGGAACTTAATACTAATTAGCACGAATGACAAAAATAATTTATTCGATACGAAGCGCATACTGAATAGTAGATTGATAATATTTTTGGATAATCAGGTTTTCAGCTCAAACTGGAGTTTTTATGTACAGAAAAAAAATTGGTCGCCGGGGCATATTTTTGAAAATTTTTTCATGGAAAATTTCAGATGGATAATGTTTCTGACACTCCCGGTTTTTAGCTCGAAATAGATCTTTTTATATATAGAAGAAAAAGAAAAACATTGTAATTTTTTTTTCATGGGGATTGTGTGTGAGATGCGTAATATTAATGAATGGTGCATATAACAAACAATAACTGAGTGACATGTAAAAAGGACTATGTTGAAGCCTAATAATGATAACAACATTTCCTTGGGAAGGGCCAGATATTAATGAATATATATTCATCAATTTCAAGAGAGACTGTGAAAATACATTATAATAATAATAATAATAATGTACAAGGGATAGATTAGAACTGGAAGAAAATAGAAAGATGTGGTTTCTGTTAAATATTTCCATGAAACCAAGCAAATGCACACAAACAGAATATTGGCATAGAATCCATTATAAGAAAAAATTAAATTCGTGAACCCTCATTTGCAAAGCACAACCATAGCCAACTTTGCGTCATAAAAATCAATCAATAAGTTATTTATATGTGGGCAATGAAGTATAAAAAATTAGCATACATTAGTATATACTGTATTTATATATTAAAAAAATTCCTCGCCCATTTTTGGCGGAAACGGGCTTCATGACTGGAGGAAAGCCATGTTCCCAAGCCTCTCACATCACTTCTTAATGTGCCATGTCTAGAAATTTCCTGACAAA
>QLNU02015270.1:33360671-33385560 GCA_006491805.2 Dysdera silvatica
TGAAATTATGTGTGTGTGTGTGACGACTATATATTCTTTAATATCTGGCCCTTCCCAAGGGAATTTTATTATTATTATTATTATTAGACTTTAACATAATCTTCCTTTTTACACGTCACTCAGTTATTACTTATTATATTCACCATTTAAGAATATAATACATCTCACACACAATTTCTATTCTTACGTAATACCTCCTATCTTGTCACTAAGCCATCGCAATAACGTTAGTAGACGTTTTACGCTTGGCGGTAGAATGTATGCTCTCTTGCTAAGCTTATCAATGTTTAATCAATGTAAAATAAAAGTTCTAAGTTTAAGATAGATAATATCATTATTTAGCACTCCAAATGCTATTCTAACAGACTTCTAAAAGCAGCTACGAGGCCTACTGTTATTTAAGTTGAAGGGTTATTTTAATCTTATTTACAAATATCGGAGAAATTTTAATTATCTGTAAACATGAACAGTGAGGATAATAAACTTCAAAGGAAAACTCCTGATTTATTGACTAAATATCTCGAGGAATACATTCATTAAGAACCCGTTCTAAACTTTCAATCTAGGGCCCATAGGAGCCGTAATCCAGTACTGATTTTGAAAGGTCAGATTGGCAGGTTACATTGCAATTAGAAAAACAGTGTGTGAAACTTATAGTTTACTGCTTTGCTTCCTCCAATAATATTGCATCATCGAGCATGTTATAACTATGTGCAATTTAACATCTATGTGCAATGTGGCTTACTAACAATAGTTATAAAACCCATTAGCAACATTATTTTCCTTAACCAGTACAGCTAATTATATAATTAATTAGGATATACACGTAGGAAACGAATGAGTAATGTCAGCAGGCAAGTACCGAACTGGAACCTCTAAAGAAACATCCAACAGAGTAGACCAAGAATTAAATAGAAATATTTGACACAAATTTAAAAAGGAGGCAAAGATTTAAGCGTGAAATAAAAACTGGCAAAAAAAGAAAAAATGAAGATCTTTTAAAAGCCCCATATCACACTGCGGATTAAAGCAGGACAAAAACAACTCCAAAAATTTAAGAAGTGGTCTCTTTAAATGTGTGTTTATCGGATTCGGGTTTTATCTATTTTTAGACACTTGACCCAAAAATAGCTGCCAGTCGAAGCTACTTTTCCACGCTCTGATTTCTTCTAAACTGCTTCTATTGATCGGCGATAGCCAATATTAAGCCGGAGTAAGTAGTGCTCTCATTTTATTAGATTTATGGTTTGGTTTAACCTTGGAATTCATTGAGGTTGGTTATATCGAGGCAAGGTGGAAGGCCGAACTGTTCAATTGGAACTACTGAGTACCTTTTAATAACTGAACACTGAAACTGAGTATTCGTCAGTTAGTTTTCTCGGAAACTGTGAAATCGTCAGTTTTGTTAAAACTAAATAATATTAACCATTTTCTCGTAATTAATGCTAAATTAATTAGTTGCCTACGTAAAGAAACTATGTAGGAAGATCTCTCCGATGAGATAACCTCGACTCCAGTCCAGCACTAGCAGCTGCCTCTCAGTCACACATGACAATTTTAATTTTTTACATTTTAGCCATTTAACACACATAATTTATAAATAACTTTTATCTGTAAGTTAAACTTTTAATAAGTTTAACTCTCTTTCTCTCTCTCTTTCTCTTTCTTTCTCACTCTCTCTCTCTATATATATATATATCAGTGGCGGCTCGTGGCGATATATAGGGTGTGCGCATGAAGGCTAATTCACCAAAACACATCAATTTACGGCCTATACTCGTCAAGAAACTGGTTTTTACCTCATTCAGTAAATAAGAAAGAAATTTATGGTAACTTTGGGTTTTGGTGTGTAAAGACTCATGAATCAGCGATCATCGATATATGAGTCCACACTTCCAAAATGTTTTATCATGATTTAAGGTTCGCTTCGCTTTCTTTTTGGTTTTACGGCTCAAAGACTACAATGGTCATGCTGCGCCGGGACCTACTGTTTTCCGAGGAATCTGAACCTCTTATGGTCTAGGGAACCAAACCCCAGACTACAGTGAGCAGTGCGATCTTTATGAGATCTCTGAGTAAGCATTCTTTACACTGTTGGGAGTCGAACCCGGATTAATGGCGCACTAGGCGAACGCGTTACCACACTGCGCCACCGCAGGGCCGATTTAAGTTTCACCATTTTGTTTCCCTCGCACATACGCTGTTCCCATCCAGAATTCAGATGGACCGACTCATCAGCGATTCGCTCTGAACGGGTTGCTCGCACGAGAACGGGTCCTGTCAGCAAGCACGTGAATACTGGGAGAGAGAGAATGACTATCTGGGGCGAAATCCAAGAAATCTCTTTCTTCCGGGTGTTTCCATAGAAATTATTCGCAGGAGATTAACCTGTTTGGCTAGAGTGTAGCTAAAGCGCTATGTGAATTTAGCTATTTAATAATTTGGGGCAACAGCCCCATATACTCCCTTTTCTAGCGAAATATTGAAGATTTTTTAGGATGTCACAAAATTGAACGTAGACTTCTGACGCTCGCGCGGGCATGGACAGTGAGCTGACACGCTACGCGAAGGCAAAGGTTTGTTTACGGTTTCCGAGATTTGTAAACGCTGACGGAATAGTGAATGGCAAAGGAGTGCGTTCTGCGAAAACGAGTTTGCGCATGTAGTTTGTTTTGTCTGATGTACCAATAGGCTGTATGGAGCACTTGAAGGTAGATTATAGGATTACAAGTTTGAGAGTGAGTGAGTGCGTCTAGTCGACGGCTTAAGTGCGCCATGTAGGCGGCTTGGATGCACCGTATTGGTGGCTTGTTTGCTTCTTGTTGGCGGCTTTAAGTGAGCCTTGTTGGCGGCTTGTGTGTGTTGAATTGCTAAACTGGCTTTGAAAATTGTACACAGCTTTTGGCTTTAATCAGAATAAAAACAAAACTACGCAATTGCTAAACGATTGAACAAGTTAGAAGGACGCGTATTGCATATATATGCGCTTTAAATGAAAGAAATTTGTGCGAACGCTTTGGAATGTATGCAATGGCTATTTGAGTACTAATTGCATGTGTTTACATATGCTTTAGTATTATATGCGGTTGCAAAAAGAAATATGCGACAAGTTGTTTGAATGCGTTTCGCGAGCAAAGGTTGGCGGTTGCCAAAATGAACGGTAAATTGAGTTGATAAAGTGCCAAAATATGCACTTAATATATACGAGAAATTGCCACGCGCGAAGCGATTGCGCAGAATTTGAAGTTTGAACATGCTTTTTGGAGAGACTAAGCTGCTTTTCGCACTAAATTGATCAAAATTGAGCGATCGATTGAACAAAATTTAGCAATTGATTGAACAAAATTTCGAAACTGGAAACTGATTGAGCTAAATTTGAAATTGATTGAGCTGCCCAGTGCCGCTTACAGGAACATATTGCTACAGAGAACGATTTTCATTAATTTATCCTATTTTTTGGCTACATAATAAGTAAAATTGAAAAATTCATTGAGCTGTATTGCTTGCTGAACATAAATACGCTAAAAATTAACGATTTGAACATTCATGATTAGCGATATGCGGAAACGTAATAATCGATGAACCTAATTTATATAAACTAGCAAACATGAAATATATGTGCGCTTTTAATTTAAAAAAATTAATGAAACGCAGCATTTGATTAGTAATTCTGTGCTATGTCGTACACGAAAGTCACATGATGGTTAACAAACATTAGCTTACCGGTTGCTGCAGGAAGCTGATGCATTCGGTTGAGTGTTCTAACATTAGAAATTATATGTCGGATTATCCGAAAACACAATACGCGAACAGGAAATTTCGTTGAAATTCGAAAGTTCAAAGAGTATGAACTAAAACTTTCAAGAGTATGAACTAAAACTTTCAAGAGTATGAACTAAAACTTTCAAGAGTATGAACTAAAACTTTCAAGAGTATGAACTAAAACTTTCAAGAGTATGAACTAAAAGTATGAACTAAAACTTTCCAAGGTATGAACTAAAACAAGGTATGAACTAAAACTTTCAAGGTATGAACTAAAATTATGAACTAAAACTTCCAAGTATGAACTAAAACTTTCCATGAACTAAAACTTTCAAAGAGTATGGTCCGGCTTTCCAAGAGTATAGACGACTTTCAAAATTGTAATTCAAACTTTCAAGAGTATGAACTAAAACTTTCAAGAGTATGAACTAAAACTTTCAAGAGTATGAACTAAAACTTTCAAGAGTATGAACTAAAACTTTCAAGAGTATGAACTAAAACTGGGCTTGTGGCTTGATGATGAATAACCGATGCGATTGGTTCATTCTGAGAAGTTGCATATGATTTATACACTAAATTGTTGAAACACAAACACTCGCGGAAAAAAACAATATTCACAAAACACGGAATATTGAATCCGATTGTGCGGTGAGAATTGATTTTGCAAAATTCGCCGATGACACTATCACCATATTCAATACTGATTTGTTGGGCTTGTGGTGGATCACTATAAAGGAAGGGAGGTTTCGTTCGAGAACTGGAGCCTTTGTTAGGCGATTAAAGACAATGTCGTTGATTACGGGTGAAGGTGTGGTCATCGTAGCTTAACATTGTAATTTTGCAAAGGTGGTTTGATAAGGACAGCAAGGTTAATCGATTGTTGAGGTATCGTACGTTGTGAAGAGCGATGACGGCCATGTTGGCGTAGCATCCAGAATAATCGTTTTCCGTTCCAAGATTTCTAATGAATTTGATGATCAGCTTCGTTGATTAATATCCTCCAGATGAAGATTGAGGTGGCAGATTGAAAGTTGAGGTGGATCAGCAGCGAAGAAATTTCTTTTTCCCCTATGTCGGGCGAGGTCCGCCATTTTTTCTTTGTGTCGTTGACAAGAAATTGACGATAGCAGTTTGGCCGTGTAGATGAGATCAGAAGGTTAATTTGAAAGACCGTGTCGCCAATAAAAGTCTATGGAGAGAAGCTACTCGAATTAGAACTTAATCTCCGTAGATCATTTGAACGGAAATTTATTGTGGCCAAGTAAACCAGCCAATTTTGGGATCGGATTTTTTGGCGCAATTTGGCCTCATTTTAGATATAAAAAATCAGGTTTTGATTGACCCACTGACATTATTGACTACAAAGGGGATACAAAAAAGCTTGTTTACAGATGTCCATTAAGTGCACAACGGAGAGAAATGTGTACTATCACATCTTAAGAGTTTCCGGATTTGACAAAGCTAACGCCTTATCCGGCAAAAATAAACACTATACTTATCGCTTGATTGAAATTACTAGAACCCCAGTCAAACGTATGCCAAGGAGACTAAACTCGGCAATGTTGGACGCTGCAGAACAAGAATTCCAATACCTTATGGAACAAGGTATTGCGAACACTCAAAATCTCCTTGGGCCAGCCCTTTACATACAGTTCCCAAACCCAAACTCAAGGACAGTGATAAACAACAGTATAGAATATGCGAGGACTATAGAGCAGTTAACGCCCAAACTATAACCGATAGTTACAGTTTGGCCCATACGCACGATATCTCGCACCATTTGCATGGCAAAACTATATTTTCTAAACTAGAATTGGTCAAAGCATTCTATGCAATTCCCGTGCTACCCGAGCATGTAGAAAAAACGTGTGTTACAAAGCCATTTGGCAATTTTAACTTTCTACAGATGCCATTTGGTTTATCAAATTTTGCAGAATCCTATCAACGTTTCCAAAACGAGATATTTTTCATCATGAAAAATGTATTTCCCTTTATTGATTACTTGCTGATTTTTTCAGAAGGTGAAAAACAGCGCGAGCAACACCTTAGAGAGGTAATAAAACGGCTTGACCACAGTATGGCCTTACCATTAACATAAAAAAAATGCATATTTGAAGTTAAGGAAATCCCATTTCCAGGTTACTTAATTTCAAGAAATGACGCCAGACCAATGGAGGGATGGGTGGAAATTATGAAAATTATGCCAAACCCGAGACAATCAAACAACTGAGGCAATATATAGGCTTCATAAATGTTTACAGACGCCACTGTAAAAATGTAGCATAAATATTGGCCCCACTCAATGAGTTTCCCAAGGGCGCCAAAAAGAACGACAAACGAAAAGTTCCTGGGACCCCTGAAACTGAAGAAGTATTCTAGAACAGCAAAACTTAGTTCGCACAGCAAACAATGCTAGCGCACCCCGCGCCAAACGCGAAACTAGAATTATGGTGTGATGCTTCAAATTACGCAATCAGCACCGCACTTAACCAATGAGTAGAAGGTTTGCATTCTTTTCAAAGCAATTAAGCATTTCAGATACATGCTTGAAGGGCGTCAATTCGCAATTATCACTGACCATAAATCGTTAGTGTATGCTTTCAAACAAAACACGAAAAGCAAAGCCCGCTACAAGAGCGACAATTGGAATTCATAAGCCAATTCTCCACAAACATTATCCACTCAAAGGGCGCCAACAACGAAGCCTCAGATTTCCTACCTAGAATTGAAACTATTGTGGCGCTAAATAAAATCGACTACAATGTAATTGCCCAAGCACAAGCGAACTACGAGGAACTTCAGAATTTAATAAAATCCGAGTCATCCTTGACGTTTAAAAAAATTGCATGCCCTGGTACGCAATGCAAACTATACTACGATACTTCGCAAAGCAAAATACGCCCGTATATCTCAAAAAGCACAGGTATATGGTATTCAAAACACTTCATGGTCTACCTCACCCCGGCTGTAAATCTTCTGTAAAACTAATTTCTGATAGATTTGTATGGCCCGCATTACGCAAAAATGTGAGCCAATGGTCGAAACAATGCATTGACTGCCAACGCAGTAAAATATCTAAACACACACATAGCCCACTAGGAACATACGAGCTTCCTGATGAAGCGATATTCATGTGGATATAATTGGCCCACTAGGCACTAGCAATGGTTATCGCTATTGCCTAAGGATCATGGATAGGTTTACTAGATGGCATGAAGCAATCCCACTAATTGACCAAAAATCGGAAACTAGTGTTAGAGCATTATATTCAGAATTGATCGCTAGGTACGGCGTACCCAAAATCCATTACTTCCGACAGAGGAAGAAACTTTGAATCAACACTATTTAAGGCATTAGCAAATCTTTTAGACATACACAAAATGAGAGCGTGTAGCTACCGACCACAATGCCAAGGTTCCATTGAGCGATCGCACCGCTCTCTCAAATCAGCATTGCGCGCTTATAAAAACGAAAATTGAACTGCAACCCTTCCCGCAATAATGCTTAGTTTAAGAACTGTAATTAAGCCAGATTTGGGGGTGTCTCCAGCCCAACTTACGTATAGTAAAAATCTAATACTACCAGGGAAATTCTTTACTAACGGTGGGGAGGATGTTAATGCAAGCCCATAAAAAACGCTGCAACAACGTTTTGAAAAAATTAGACCAGTTTCCCCCGCGCCCACGGGAAACACAAAATTGTCCTGTATAAAAACCTAAGTACATGCACACACGTCTTTCCTAGCGAAGACGCTGTACAAAAACCTTTAGCGCAAAGGTACAATGGACCTTTCGAAGTAATCGCTAAAACGCCTAAATATTTCACACTGTTAGCGAAAGGCAAGAAGGAAAACGTTTCAATCGACCGCCTTAAGCCGTGTTATATGTCAACAGAGGACATAGCAGACGAACAAGGCACAAAAACTGAAACCACAGACGAAAAGAGAAAGGTGAGCGACGTTTCCATGACAATGGACGCCGCCGAATGTACAGCAAACCAGTTACCGGACAACGATCAAGGCCCTCTGTCTAGAAGGAGCAAAAGAACTGTACATTTTACAAACAGGTTTCAGCATACAGTCTGACGCTTGACTACTTATTCTGCGAAGGAAACTTGTTCTGCGAGGAACGGAAAGCTAGTTGACACCCGGATGGGAGCACAAAAATAAACAAACGCAAACCGGAACATTTAAACCCGCATAGCAGCGTGCAACCAGAACGATGCACCACATTGCGTAAAACCCTGTTGAGGTGATGGTTATAAAATGAAATATACACATCATTTTCTTCAGGGGGACATTAATGTAGGGACTCATTAATCAACGATCATTGATACATGAACCCACATTTCCAAAAGGTTTAATCATGATTTAATGTTCACCATTTTGTTTCCCCGCACATACGCTTTTCCCATCCAGAATCCAGATGGACCGACTCATCAGCGGTTCGCTCTGTTCCCGGCGACGGAAAAGATATTAGCTGCAGGCGACGATTGAGTTTAGTGTACAACACGGTACGGTGCAAGGATAACTTAATTGTATTTCTTCAAACTCCTTGACAGACTTTTTCTGCTTATAAGTAACCTGCTGGACATGATGATTACGACCCTCCGAGTGTGACACCACGAACCCTTGAGTGGAACAGCAAATCATCAATTAGTGTTAAAGGGGTAACCAATGAACATTTGCGTATGAAAAGGGTGAACAGCCAATAAGATCATTGCGAGTGTAGAGACGATGAGGCGAACAGATGAATTGCCTTCATGCGCACACCCTAAAATCTTGCCACGAGCCGCCACTGATATATGTATATATACATATATATATATATCATCATCATCATGTTCAACCATTATCTATCCACTGCGGGATTAATAGAAATAATGATTGTATAATAGTATAATATGTAAAAATAGGAATTATTGTAATTCTGAAAGACATTTTTGGATAAGTTATTTAAATAGGAAAATGGAATTAAGAGCCTGTGTGATATTTTAGGAAGGAGATTCTACATTCTGGGACCTAAAGGGCTCAAAGGCGCCATTTCGAAATTCGTTTTTGAATAGTAAGGCATTAATTTGTTTAAATTTCTAATGAGCTAGTCATAATTGCACATTTTTAAGGATAAAATATCTCAGTAAATGCATTATTTTTACGTTATTATACATAAAAATTGATACTGTATAATGAAAAATCTTTTCTCTTGGAATATCAGGAGATGGCGAACGTTCTCAAATAGAATTTCATTTTACAACTTTGAAACATTTTATATTAATTGGATGGGTTCGCACATTAAGGGTTCGAGCTAAATGCTTAGACATAAATCGCTCGACATCCATAAGCAGTTGAACTTGACGGTATGAAAGAAATTAGGAGATAACAGTTCTTTTTCTTTTTCAGTGGTGATTTGCTTTAAAGTTTCGACTTTGAGGTGGAAAAATAAGCAGCAGTATATATTTGAGAATAGTATATATATATTTGATGACATAGTTCTATTAAATCTAAAAGATAATATAATTTATTGATATACATATTTATTGATATACTGAGTTTACTTTTAAATTATTTTGCACGTTTCAAACGGAATTCATTGATTCGAAAATATGAATATATATATGTATATATATATATATTCACTTCGAAAATATGGAAACTCGCTCGATGTATATTTCGTCATTTTCCAAAAACCCTTCAAGCTCGGAAAGTGACTAGTGGTTACGGGTAAAAGGAACACACAAACGCATTCAGTCAAAACGCCTGAAACAAAACACGAAGATTTTTACGAAAAAGGAAAGCAAGAAAAACAAATGATGCAAATGAGCATTTTTAAATTCCTGCTTGGTGCAAAATTTCAGCTTGATATAATAGCTTTCTGAGAATTTTAAAATGTTTCTTTTGTTCATTTCTGCAAAACTAATGGAGTTCGCAGGCGAATGAAAAATGTTACTTTGAAGCTAATGGGAAAAATATAGTTCCGGCTATAAAACTTAAAAAATATTAAAAGTGGGGCTTTTAGCAACGAAGCTAACTCAATTATTTTTCGAAAATAAAATTATTTATGTGTATCGTTAGCCCTGCCCGCGATAGGCTGTTGCCAAACGGGAAAAGATAAATGGGGAAATAATATCTGTTTGTTTTGATAAATGAGGAAAGATATTACCATGGACGTGGATAGAATAAGAGGACATAAAACCATAACCGAATGCTTTAATCGAAGTAGTAAATGAAGAATTGCTGTTCCTACAAGAACGTTAGAAGAAACATCCAAAACAGTCAAATTTGTATTAAAAGCTATTAATGCAAATGCGGTAAAATCCAACTATATAAAGATATTTCCTGTAATCATAATCTGTTTATGGGATTACATCTGTAGAACATATTGCATTCAAACTTATTCATAATGATAAGTTATAACAATATGTTCTCCTGGTCTCTATAGCATTGGTAAAGGCATATTTTGCTGTGTAATATTACTTCCCTAATACTACAAGTAAATAAATAACATTTAGATATGTATATATTTCACATTTAAAAGCAATTATATATTTATTCATTTTCTATATGCAGTTAGAGTTTCAACATATTTTCTATTACTTGGGACACGCATATATATTGAAGCATAACGATATCTTATTTGTTAATATATATTCTTTGATAACACTATAATAAATATATATAATTTAATATTTTCAACTTTTATAATTATTAAATATATATATACCATTACTTCACTCCATGTTTTATATTGCTAATTATTAATGTCACCAATTATATTAATATCTAATAATTGTAGGTTTATATTCTCTATGTCTATAGCTTCTGTATTCCACTTTTTTCATCCATTGTTAACTTGTAGAGGGTTGAAAGTTAAAGCCAATAACTTAATTAGCTTCAGATCTAATACATCCTCTGCCTATTCTAACCCTTCCTTCTTCACAACTCTTTGTATCACCCACTCTCAATATTTTCTTAATATATTCAATCTTAATTATGTCTAATTCTGGCAGAAGGAGATTTGTCGTCCCCAAAGTTTTTACCCTTTGCTGTCTAGATGGATCAAGCTGTCTAGTAAATTGCAAACTATTATCACTTCATGTAACTAGTTATATCCATCGGAATGAATTTTAACTTGATGAATTATTCAATTTCTATATAAACACAAAATGTTATGAAGCCGTTTACTCGCTTTTCTATGTTATATGTTACTTTACACAAACAAAAGAAGAAAATACATTTAACATACTAAAATAATAAAATTTTAATTATTAAATAATAATATAATATTTAAGAGCAATATTTAGTTTAAAACATCAATAAAAATAAAATCTCTATTATCATAAGATTGGCGCTTTAGGGAATGATTTATTGTTGCTATATTAATTACTAGCTAATATTGTAAAATATATTTTACTGAAAGAAAGCATAAATTTCAAACTGATTGCGAAAATCACTTTTATTTGTTATAACGGACTATGAACACTTGGGCTTTTTGGTAAATTCAGAAACAAAAGGAATCTATATAGTTTAATACAACAACAAATTTTAAAATAAGTTGTTAATGAGAACGCACGTTGTAATACATAGTGATAAAATGGGAACTAACAACTAATCAAAAAACGAAATGTAATTGCTATTTTATAAATAAATGGAAATGATCTTCAGATTAATCGTAATTTTTGAAGCGATTATTCTGTGGAATTAAATAGTTGAATTAGCTGAAGTGTGGCAAAATTATATTTTAGAATGGATAATGAAAACCGCGTGGCAAAAGCTGGTTTGCATCTCATCAAATCGAAGAAGCATTAAATGCGTTGTATAGATAAAGCTATGTAGAGAAGACTTGAAAACCTAAGATCTTAATACGAAAGCAATTTCACTAGTTGAGCTCCTTGGCATCTTTGAAGATGTAGTAATCATTTTTTAATACCCGACGAACGATGATGTAGTAAATAGGCACTTACTATGAGTGAATTCACCTCCAGTGAGTTCACTTGGAGTAAGTTTACTTCGAGTTAGTTCAGAAGACGAGTAAATACATAGGCTTACGCAGAAAGTTCGTAATGTAGGGTTTATAGGCTCAATGGGGGATTACAGAGCTACAACTCACATATTCCTATGTTAAATATACAAAATTTCATTGCAATGGGGGCTTATGAGGTAGGTGTACCAGTTTTTTTTGGCACTTCAGTGTATATAAATGAAACTTAAGTATGAACTCATGTATATCCATAAACTTTAAATATAGACACCATGCTTATACATGAACCTTAAATATAGACACCATATATATCCATGAACCTGAAGTATAGACAAAACGTATATCCAAAAAATCAATAGTTTAATTACTATACGACAAATGTCCGTTGTCTTATAGTAATTCAGTGTTATCGTATAGCACTAAATTACTATATAAAGGATATCTGTATTATTTATAAAGTAATATTACTTTTAATTCTTCGAGCCATTGGAGTAATTTTCCCATTGTTCCTTAATCTAAATCTAAACACTGTAGTATTTTTATAACGAACTACACGACTTCATGAACAGTTTCAGGAATTAGATTGTTTTACAATTTTTATATGTAAGAAATCCGTGGTTAAAAAAAAATACTTCAAAAGTACCAACAGCATCTCCTCAAGCGCAATTGCATCAGCGACTACAAAGAAATATGCTCAGCGGACAATCTGAAAGAAGTAAACCACTCCTCCGCGTGAAAGCAATAGGACACTAATGGTTCGTCTTTTAAGTCTAGCTTCTCCTGCTAGACAATGCATTCCATTAATTGTGCTTCACTTTAAATGGGTTCTCATTAATGGCTTACCCGCATATGGACCCCGGATTGTTAATTAGGTCTCCGACACCAGATTCTCTTTAGCTGACTCGTATCTGGAGATTTTAAAGCCCAAAGACGAAGATTCGAAGCGTTCGTATTTATTCCTGATCTGAACAAAAGGACTAGATGTCTTTCACTCCGGATGAAAAACTGCGGAGTGTACTTAGTTCTAAAAAACAAATTATTTTTCCTGTCAAAGAAAGTGGATGTGGCGTTTTGTTTCAATGAATTGAAATAAACAATGTAGTGAAAACTAGATTGATTAATTTTGTGCACATATTGCTTTTAGTCGGTTATTCACTATTCTTACTTTTAGATTGATCTTTTTAAGTCCCAAATTATCATTAATAGTTTTAAGAAACGTCTTACCACTGGCAAAGGAAATGGTTGTCATATATGGATCCTCGATTCGAAACAAATAGTAAATGAAGCATACATCCAACAAGATTTGGTAAGATCCAACTTGGCCAATACCTGACTAATAATCCGAAACTGCTTCCGAAAACATCGATAAATAATTTCTCTTTCAACATTTCGTAATGAAATTTTTTCTCTAAGATTGGTAATGTTTCCCAATCAATGGGTAAATAGTAGTTGGTTCCATGTATCACATGAATATGCACAGAACTTCACACCTTCCTGCTAATCTGGATGCGGTTTGTTGTCTTCATTTGTTAAAAATATTATTACCATATAAACGTCCATGCTCATTATACTTCGGACATTTGAGTGCAATTACTATTGTCTCACAATGTTCATAAGCTTCTTTGAGGCTAGAGTACTTTTAGTCAATACTGTACTTCGTTAATTTAGAATGGTGTATCATTTCAGCATATACTGTACACCTCCATTGATTCATACCCACAAGATAACCACATCTTGTGGTTATCTGGTGGGTACACACACACACCAGATAACCACATCTGCTCTCCGGGAAACATAAAAGTACCTACATAAAGAATTTAAATACATTTACCCTCTGTTACCCAAGTAGCATTAGAGGTTTGACACAGAAAACAAAATTCCGTTTAATTTGAGCGGACATTGCATTCGGCTTCTTCTTTATTCTAATGGAACAGTGTAAATTTAGCGTTGTCTCGAAACCACGTGGTTCCGATGAACGTTTTTTAAATCCCGCAGGTTATATCCAATACGCATTTCCCTACTTAGAATAAAATTGCCGTCGTTATGTGCGATTGGTTTAGAAATTTAGACCCCAGTACACTTGCTTATCTGTCCACATTTACTGGAATACTGTACTATGGACGACTTGTATCAGGCCAACGCCAAAGCTGTAATGGCGCAAATTTTTGGAAATGTAAAGTTTAATCTGAACACGGAAAGGGAATGATGCGATTGCTTATTAAAACCGGCGTTGTTATAAATTATGTATATTATATATATATAAAAGTATAACCTTTTTTAATTAACTAATTTAAAATTCAAATTAACCAACTATCAATCAATCAATAACCAATTTCTCATCTATCCATGATCAGTCTCAAATATATTAAGTATCAAATTCCAATTACGTAATACATAAAAATGATCTAGTATGTGTTTTTGGTGCAAAAGATGATACCTTTAAGCGAAACATATCAAAATCATTTTAAGAAAGTGTAACATTATTTTATTATCAATATATCGATATCTTTCACGCAAGGCATCTTCTAAATCCGTCTGTTATGCCTGAAGTCTGTCATAAACCACGGTCTCGTTCCGCAAGACACTGATAATCCCTTAATCCCGTCGTGATTGTCCCCTGATCCACTAAATCGGATGCATTGGAACTAGGAAAAAAAAATAGAAGACGTTTATTTTCGTTTATGTCACCTTTTTCTCAGTTTGAATAAACCTTTAGAAATGAATTATTTAATTAATACACTAGTTAGACTTACATCTTGGTTATTGAAAGATACACTGAGGGATAAAATTATTGCAACCATAGCGTTGATATTTAATTTAGCCACGAATTATCTCTCATCTAATAAAGCTTACTTCAAATTCGAAACCTAGATGAAGTGAATATAACAAGTAAGCTACTCGGGAGCTGGAAGTGGAAATCATTTATAAAAGCACCTCTTATAAAGACCACCTGCAATTAGCGATGGAATTACTAAAAGAAATTTGATTTTCTATTCCCTCACACGCCCAACATTGCTTATAATATACTGCACATAAATGTATATTATAAGTGTATACTATATATATAACGTCGGTACTAAGACCGTTCCAGGATTGTTGTCCACTGGAGATGAGTTTGAGCTCATTTCTTGAGGCCCGAACCAGAAATGCTTTGTGGGAATTTGAACTCGAAATTTCGATTATAACCTTAACCCCTTGACGTACGATTTAAATTTTAAAAAAATGCTAAACTACATTATTTAATTTCCTTCGAATTTTCGTATACACGTATATAAAACATTGATTTTATGGTAAAATCCACGACATCAAGCAGAAGCACACAAATTAAGAGCTGCTTTGTTGATGTCTGTTATCCCTGTAAAGAGTTGTTAACAACAAGGCCTTAACCAGAAATTTTTTTCGAGGCAGGCAAAAAAGTTTTTACAACCTCGCTAATGAGTAAGTACTGGTAGCAAAAACATTACGGAAGGGAGGGCGGGCGAGTCCTTGAGACCGCCCGCCAGCTACGGCCCTGGTTAACAACAAGCTGGTATATTGCCCCCCCCAATAATTTATGCCATCGACGCCCATCTTACCATAAGGCGCAATGATATTTCATCCGGATTTGACAGAATTTTAAATGATAAAGGGACGGTCCTGATTGATAGCAATTGCCGGACTGACGCAAAAAGGGGGGGTTGGTTGGGTCATAACCCCCCATTACGATGTAATTTTGTATTTATAGACAAGAATGTATAAAATTGTAGCTCTCTTTGAGCCTGTAACTCCCTTTATAAACTTCACGCTAATGGATGACAAACTTCATTAATGAAAGTATGCCCGAAAAAGAACGCGAATAATTAAATAATGAATACTATTTCCTTCTCCCATTAATTACTTCCGCATCATTTGCATATTATTCCGATAATGAAGAAGAAAAAGTATTCGTTTTCCGTAGTGATACTTCTTCCGCACAAGTATGCAATTATAAGCTGAGGTAAGTTCGGGAAGAAATAAACTTCATTAGTGGCCGTTCTTCATTATCTTCATTTTGCTTCAAAAGTTTGAATTAATGATACGCTATACCATGAATAAAATATTCAGATTTGATTTTGCAAGCAAAAATGCGAATTGTGAAACCGTCATTATCCAGCCATTTTGCAGGACAGTGTAAACATGCGATTTGGCTCTTTTGTGGAATCGTAATTCGATGAGAAGTAATTAAGAAATAATTTTTGTTTCCACTCTTATCTATTTCCTGAAAAGTGGCGCGAAGACTGTGCATATTATTTTCAATTAGATATGATGATGTTAGTTACTTACTTATTCTCCAAGTGAAAGCCTGTTTAATTTTACATCGATAGCGAGCCATTTTTGGTTTATCACTACAATGTTATTAATTTAACTTCCAGACGACGATGAAAACATAATCGTTCACTGCATAGGGCTAAAAGTAAGAAGATATTTTCGTTTAAACCTGATTTACGCAGTGAGCAAACAGCAGCAACCATTTCCGAGACTTTTTGTATGGAAAAACCGATATTACTGGATGAAATTTTGACTTAGAAATCCGATCAAATTTAAAAACTGAGCAAAAACAAACTATTTTGAAAATTGGGAATGCTATTTGAATATTGATGGAGTATATGGAGCTTTGGATTTCATAATTACAGAAGAATCGGATTTTTCCACATTTAAAATTAACCAAAATGAAAATTATATAGTTTCACGCTTGTTTGCGTTATTAAAATATCTCAAACTTAGCTTTTTAGGCAATAACTCTAAGCCATGGAAAGTTGTATATATACTCGTAAGGGAGAGAGTGGTTGCGCCTGTAGCTTAGTAGGTAGAGCACCTGACCGGCAATCAGGAGGTCGTGAGTTCGGGTCCCACCAGGCGCCGGAAAATCATTCTTTTCTTTACGAGTAATTTAACATCTTTTGTTGCCACATCATCAGCTAATATGAAAAAACTGTTGCTTTAATAATTCTAAGCATTTGGCAAAATATATGAATTTCTCATCGTTAAAATTCATAGTGAATAAATTAAATGATGTTTAAAACTTTTAATTATCCTTTCAGTTATAGATGTTTTTATCACGCATATATATTTTTTTTAGATATATAGATGGAAATAGTTTTTAATAAATTTTGTTGTCTAAAATTTCTTCATTTTTATTTTTGTACTTTTAATTGCATTAAATATTTCCTGTTAAAAGCTGTCCCCATTAATTCTTATAGAAAAGTCGGCTTCTGCAACAGAAGTAGTAATCTTGCCATACATAATATAAATTCATACACTCACGTAATCATGTATCCTGTATTCATATAATCATGTATTCTGTATTCATTTAGTCCTATATTATGTATCATGTACATTCATGCATTCGTGTAATCACGTATTATGTATTCGTGTAATCACGTATTATGTATTCGTGTAATCACGTATTATGTATTCGTGTAATCACGTATTATGTATTCGTGTAATCACGTACTCTCTGTTAATGTAATCACATATTCCGTATTAATTTAATTCTGTGTTCAATTGGACCTATATTATGTATCATGTACTTCTGTATTCATGTAACCGTATATTATGTATTCGTGTAATCACGCACTTCGTATTCATTTAATCGTGTATTTTGTGTTCATGTAATCATGTATTCATCATTATATATACATATGCATATAAAGTTAATAGTACCGAGTAATTGATGATTCAGGAATTCGTAGATAATCCTAGTAAATACTCGTAGCAAAACAGTTGTCATAATCAAGGCTCACAACTTTGGAATAATGACACTTCTTATCGAGAAGGGATAAGTAGAACTCAGGTAGCCTCATAATACCTAAAAAATAAAATAAGAAATCATATTCATCATCATATTAAATATATGTATATAATATAAATATGTATTATTAATAATATGTATTATAAATCTGCCTTCCTATGAATAAATTGGAAGAAAAATAAATGAAAAAGCTTACAACTTTTGCTGAATTCAATAATTTTTACATTTATGCGAAACTTGGCAAAAAATTAACTGTTTTTAGGAATGTGCGGTCGTTACCTGAAATTTTCTTTAAAAATATTTTCTTACGATTCATTTTTAAAAACGAAATTCAAAAGACATTGATCAGGGTGTTCATTTTTACGTGAGTTTGCACAAAAAATAATATGTTCACACTTTCGGAATTATAGTAAATAAATTAAGACAAAACAATAAAATCCTAGTTACTAATTATAACTCCCTCGAGCGAAGAAGGGAAAAAAATCACAATTTTGATATTATTCACTCCACAAAAAAAAACAAAAAAAGTTTGATGTTTTATAGTTGCCAATTTTTCATTTAGTTGCGTCTTTCTTAATAAAGAAAATCGTCTAATGGAGCATTTTGCTAAAATTTATAGCCAAAAAAAAAAGATCCTGCTAATTAAATATCACCTTGAAGCGGAGAAAAATGTATTGGCGATCTCTCATTTTGGTGAGAAAAAAAGAGAGGAAAAGGAAGAAGGAGTAAGGGGGATAATAATGGACTAACACCAATTAATTGACCATTCTAATTATCTTTGGAGAAAAACTTAACAAGATTTTTAATTACTTTTCTCTTCCTAATTATTGACGGAAGTAGGTGCGTATTAATATCTGCCTTTTAAATAAAAATAGTCGCCCAATTATACCACGGAGTGCATTTTTTTACACTTCTTTTTTTCTTTCTTGATCTTATAATATATCGCTGCCGGGATCATTTTCCATTTTCGTGCTTTTCGGCGTCAATTAACAAGGATGGGTGACGTATATGCGCGTGCTTTTCGGCGTCAATTAACGAGAATGGGTGACGTTTATGCACGTGCATTTCAGCGTCGTTTAGCGGAAATAGGAATGTGTGCGCGCATGAATTCATGCATGTATTTATTCAAAAGAAATGTACACACATTTATATAATAATTCTTATTTTATAAGCGAATTAGACATCAGAAATTGACGAAACATACAAAATGAAGTAGATTTCAAATTATTGGATTGTATACTTGTTGGATGTGTATATGCACATTAATCTTGCCATCCATTCATTCATTTTTATTCATATATTTAACTATACATGACCTCATATTGGTGTAAGTGTATTAATTATATATGCAGTATATGTTAATGTCTATAAATGCATGTAACCTTTTCATATATATTATAAATATATGTACAAAAATATATTTACATTTTTTATGTAAGTACACGGAAGTATTCATTTATATATGTATGTGGATATACTAAGTAATTTATGCATGCCTATATTATATGTATATTTTAGCCTTTATCATGCCTTTATATGTATATTTTTGCGCTAGCATCTACACCTGTGTAAATGTATATATACATAAATATAGAAATCCTTGCGCATATATACGTATTCACTAGAAACACAATATAGAAGAGGCGATAAATAAAAAAAATAGAAAATTCCCCACTTTTGAGATCGCATTGGATATTAGTTTGCTGACCAGGTCTGTTCCATACATTTTTATTAACGTTCAGAATGCGGATTCATTTAGAAATAAATACCAGGAATTCTCCACAGGCCTACGAAGATATGTACAATATCAAATGGTCAACCACTCTGTGGCTTAACCGTTAGTCTACCTTTCGGGTATTCTGGGAGTGGTTAGAATTTCAGCAAGTTTAAATATTTATTAACTGCCATTGGAACTCGTAAATCAGATGTCCAGTTAAGACGTCGGTCCCATCTGTGATAATCAATTAAGTCACCTTTTTGCATAGATTTTGCTGTTTAATATCGATTTCCTTAGTTCCTTTAAAGTTAAACAATATGCCTTTAAATGTATTTTAATATGGATTTCAACTTGTATTCCAATATCCATTTCAAATTACATTAATTTCAATATCCGTTTCAAATTATATTTTTTCAATATCCATTTTAAATTACATTTACTTCAATATCCGTTTCAAATTATATTTTTTCAATATCCATTTCAAATTACATTTACTTCAATATCCGTTTCAAATTATATTTTTTCAATATCCCCTTCAAGTTACAATTATCTCAATGTTCACTGCACCTATATTTCGCACAATGTCCATTTCCTTTTACGCTTATTTCAATATCTATAAAATTTCAAAGTCTGTTTAAATGTTAATTTTAATGTTTAATTCATTGATATTCAAGGATTATTTCCATTTACTCCGATTTTTTAAGTCTGCATTAGATGATCCAATATTTTTATTACACCATAATTTATCATTTTTAAATATAATAACAGTGAAAATAGAACTTTTTGTAAATTTCCGGACAACAAAACAGGCATAGAATACTTCAGCAGCGAGAGAGCGTTAAAACTTCTTTCTAACTTCGCTGTACAGTAAATTCCTCCTAATCTGCTTATTTATCCCTCAGGGATTTCCAAGTCTGAAAATCGATCCTACGTCAAATAAAAAGTCCCTTAATCCCCTCGTTACGAGGCGACATACTTTAATCGTTTATAATCCCTTTAACATTCTTTGCCTCTCCTACAGATGAAGGGATAAAAAGTAACTGTCTAAGGGAATTATTGGGGAAAATTCACACGAGCCTTGAAACTGTCCTTCCAATCCTACAATTTGTTTCTTATGGTGTCGTTGGAACAAACCATTAGGGAGTATCGCCTCCGAGACCTCGGATAGAAGGAATCAATAAAACTGTAGTTTTTGTTGCTTTGAGGAGACTTTTTAGACATTTGTGTTTTCCGTCGAGACATTATTATATTATTTTTATTATCATCATCATCATATTCAACCATTATCTATCCACTGCTGGATGAAGGTCTCTCCAAATGCTTTCCACACAAGTCTATCCTGAGCAATTCGCTTCCACGTCACCCCAACCTGTTTTCTTATTTCATCCACCCATCTAGTTTGAGGACGTTTTCTAGGTCTTCGGTGGTCTCTTGGAATCCAGTTCAGAATTTCTGTTGTCCATCGTTGATCAGTTCTTCTTGCAATATGCCCAGCCCATCGCCATTTCAGCCCTTTTACTTTAACAATGATGTCCTCTACTCTAGTTTGCTCTCTCACCCAAGTGTTTCTTTTTCGATCTCTCCTAGTTATTCCAAGCATGCACCTCTCCATGCTCCTTTGCGTTGTCTGTAACTTTCGTATTGCTCCAACTGTTAGACTCCATGTCTCTGATCCATAAGAGAGGACTGGCAATACACACTGGTTGAAGACCTTTCTTTTTAGACACAAAGGCAATTTCCCCTTCAGGATAAAACTGTTTCTTCCAAATGCACTCCAGCCAAGTTTAATACGTCTGTTGAGTTCTTTCATAATGTTGCCATCCATTGAAATCAGCTGGCCAAGGTAAATATATGAATCAGCAATTTCTAGCTCAATGTTGTCAACTTGTATTTTTGTTTCCTCTACAAAATTATTGAACATGATCTTAGTTTTTTGTAGGTTCATCTTGAGTCCAACTTCTTTACTTCTAGTTGAGAGCTCCTGTACCATGTCTTGGAGTTCTAATGGGTTCGTTGAAAAAATAACAATGTCATCAGCAAACCGCAAATGATTTAAATATTCACCATTTATTTTTATTCCCTTGTTATTCCAATTTATCAGCTGAAAAATCATCTGTAAAGCTGAAGTAAAAAGTTTTGGAGAAATGGTATCTCCCTGCCTCACCCCTTTGCCAAGTTTGATAGTTTTGGTATCTTTATGTAACCGAAATTTTGCACTTGCATTTTTATACACACGTTTCACCATGTCAATGTACACATCCTCAATGTCTGTTGATCTTAAAGAGTTGATGACTGCTGATGTTTTAATAGAGTCAAAGGCCTTCTCATAGTCAATAAATGCAACACACAATGGAAGTTCATATTCATGTGTTCTTTCAATTAATTCTCTTAATACTTGAATATGGTCCACTGTACTGAATCCACTTCGAAATCCAGCTTGTTCTCTTGGTTGAGCTGCATCTAATTTTTTCTGCAGGCGATGTGTTAGCACTTTTGTGAAGATTTTATAAATAGCAGGTAACAAGCTAATTGGTCGGTAATTTTTCAAATCCTCTTTATCACCTTTTTTATGCAAAAGAATTACTGTTGCAGAATCCCATTGGTTTGGTATGTTACCGCTGTTAAGACATTTGGTAAAGAATTTTGCAAGTATGTCTTCTACATATTCTCCAGCTTCTTTTAGGATATCTAATGTAATACCATCATCACCAGGGGCTCTTCCTTTCTTCATATTTTTTATTGCAAATGAAACTTCTTCTTTTAAGATTTTAGGAGCTGTTCCTTCGACTATTTCAGTGTCTTCGTTTAATCCACTGTTACTTTCATATAGTTTTTTGTAGAATTCTTCAACTCTTCTAAGTATTTCTTCCCTATTTCTTGTTACGGTGCCATCCTCTCCTTTTAATGCAATGATGTGTTTCTTCCCAACAGATAAACTTCCTTTAACAACCCTAAGGCTCTTGTTATTTTCAATGGCTTACAAAGTTCTATGTACTCAATCCTGGAACTGGTATTTCGATTGTCCACCTTCATATCTCTTCGCCTTTTCATGAGCTGTTTCGTCTTCTCAGATAATTTGCTATTGTGCTTTTTACAGGTTACACCACCAATTTCCCCAGCAGTTTCAACTATTGTCTTAACAATGTTTTCATTTGCTTCTGAGATATCACTTTCATCAATAAGTCCTTCCAGTGCAGAAAAGCGATTTTTTAATTCCAACTTGAATGCCTCGGTATTTACTTTCAGTTTCATTAGATCCACCCTCTTACTTACTTGTTTCCTAATGAGCTTCTGTCGTTCTAATTTAGTATTTAAGTGCACTTTACATCTCACCATTCGATGATCACTTCCAGTATTAAATCTGTTCAGTACACTGCAATCTTCAATAATTGATTTCTTGTTTGCCAGGATATAGTCAATTTCACTAGTTCCCCCATTTGGGTGTTTCCATGTCCATTTTCTTTGCGGTTTCTTCTTAAAAAATGAATTCATGATGCTAAGGTTTTCAGCTTCTGCAAATTCGATGAGTTGATCGCCACGTTCATTCCTTTCCCCATATCCGTATTTACCAACCGATGTCTCTCCTTGTTCCTGTTGTCCAATTCTTGCATTGAAATCCCCCATGATGAGCTTGATATGTTGTTTCCCTTTGGTGTGTAACTCTTTGATTTCTTCATAAAATTCTTCAACCTCTTCGTCGGTATGGCTTGATGTTGGTGCATATACCTGTACTATTTGAAGTTGGTATCGCTGGGTTAGTTGAACAACGAGCCTCGCTGCTCGATCTGACGTGCTTTCGACTTCAAGAAGGTAGTCTTTAATTCTTTTGTTGATTAAGAAGCCAACACCACTTGTTCTTCCAGTTTCCGTTCCTCTATAATAAAACAAATGTCCACTTTTAAGTTCCACCAACTCTTCACCTTTTCTTCTAACTTCACTGAGTCCTACAATGTCCCATTTGATCTTGTCAAGTTCTTCTTCCAATTCTTGAAGTTTTGCTTCAGAAGCAAGGGATCGTCCATTATACGTAGCCAAGGTCAATAACAAACGGCAGCCTGGGCCATTCCAGTGATTCTTAGCACCCCCTGCTTTCATGCCACGCTGACCGCTGCCTTGATCAGGAGCACTCCAGCACCTGGAGACTAGGGGCCATGGTTTTTGGTGTGTCAACATAATGGAGGAATTAGCCATCATTTCACCACGCTGGCTAGACGGGTTGGTGAATACTGATTTATTTATACCGATCATTTATACCGATTCATAAAAAGGGTTCATATACTGACGTTGCTAATTATAGACCGATATCAATATTATCGGTGTTTACAAAAATACTTGAAAAACTCATTTATAATAGATTATTAAAATACTTTGAACATAACCACATCATACAGGAAAATCAATTCGGTTTTACTAAAAATAAATCTACTGAACAAGTATTGTTAACGGCAACAGACTTCATATATTCGGCTTTGGACGGTGGTGACTCATCAATTGGAATTTTTTTTGATTTGTCACGGGCATTTGATACCATTAACTATGATAGACTTTTATATAAATTACAATTGGCAGGTATATGCGGAAAGCAAAATCTTCTTTTCAGAAATTACCATTTTGGAAGATCTCAATATGTGCAAATAAACGAAAATCAATCTATCGCCAGATCACCTCTATGTGGGGTTCCTCAGGGGTCGACATTGGGACCTTTGCTTTTTATTTTTTATATTAATGATCTTTTTTTTCTGCCAACTCGATCTAGAGTTCTATGCTTTGCCGACGACACAAGCATCTTTTATAGGGAAAGGAATCTTGATGTGCTGTTTTCACTTGTAAATAATGATATTGATATATATATAAAATACTTTAGAGATAATTATCTCTCACTTAATACAAAAAAAACCAAATGTATTCTGTTTTCAAATAAACATAACAAAAGCAACTACTTATGTAATACCATAAAAATAGATAACGATATAGTTCCGTTATCGCAGGAGACGAAATTCCTTGGAGTTACTATTCAAGCCAATTTAAAATGGGATACACACATTAACCTATTGTGCTTAAAAATTGGTAGATTTTTGGGAATATTGCGCAACATTAGTATTTATATACCTATAAAATTTTTGATCAATCTATATTATTCTTTTATTTTTTCTCATCTTTTTTATTGTTTATCGGTCTGGGGATACACTTCACAGGCTAACCAAAGTAGAATTTAGTCATTACAAAATAAATTCTTCAATATTATTAACCATAAATTACCACAACCAATGTCGATCCGTGAGGTTCCGCAAAGATTCAATTTATTAACTTTTAATCAACTTTTAAATTATAAAATTTTGTTATTAATGTTTAAAAAAATTAAAAATACTAATCTATTCCAGTTGATTTACAGCAACCTACACATAACTATCCAACAACAAGTAGACATAACTACAGACCTCAATTTTCTCGTCTGGAGCTGGGTTGCCACAGAGTGGGTTCTTCAGGTCCTAAATTGTGGAATCAGCTGCCTTCTAATATAAAAGAGATAAATTCCTATTCTAAGTTTAAGTCTTTAATCCGGATCCTCCTTACTAATTCTATTTAATCAATCGCATACTTAATTTAATTTTCGCTGATGTTTGCGCAGTGATATCCCATGGGGCTGCTTTGGCCACAATGTGC
>QLNU02015270.1:33395600-33412301 GCA_006491805.2 Dysdera silvatica
TGAACGAATGAACGATTTTGTCCAAACAAACAGACCCATTCAGTAATTCGGTCTTTGACCGAATTGACACATCACTGATTTGATTGCCTTCAATATGAGTTTCTTTTTCTCTAAGGAAAAACGATTTGTCCGCACTAACAAAGTCTGAGGCATATGCATATTCAACATTAAAGACTTCGCTCAATAGGCCCGGCTTATCGGATGATGCGGACAAGAGTTTTGTTATTTTTCGCTTCCGCAATCGGAGACGTCTCCATTGACTTGAGTGTTAATTTCAATTTTTCCTTTCTATGGTTTATGTTCTACAGTATGGCATCGTTTGACTAGCAACGTTAACCAATGCATTAGTTGCATCATTCGGATGAAAATATGCGCGTCCTAATGAAACAGCTGTCAATGTTTTTAAAATTAAACTGCGATTATTTTTATTTTTATTTTATTTAATAAAAGCCTTGTGTGCAAAGAAAAAACCCCACTTTCCAAAAAAAAATTCAGGAAGTATCGAAGATTGCGTGATCCCCTCCCTTGGTGTGATCTCTTGTTTTTGAAAGCAACGCACCAAATTCTGTCGTATTTTATTTTAACTCTGGCCTGGAGAGGTGGAGGCAGCCGCATGATCTGTAATTCTATTGTTTTTCTTTATTAAAGCAGAAAATTCCTATCTCAGCAGGTGTTTCAGTAACATTAGATAATGAATTACTTGCAAAGAAAATAAATAATTTATCTACAACTCCTGGAACACGAACACACAATCTCTTGGCTTTCGATCAAGTGCTTTACTATCAAGCTACAGGCGTTAAACATTCTTTTCTTTGCGAGTAGGGCCGTGCTTAGTGGGGTGCGAGCTGAGCGACCTCCCAGGGCCGCTAAAATTTAGGGCAGCCAAAATGTGTAGTGCAAATACCAAGAAATCAGTTTTTAGCGGCCCCATAAATTTTCAACAGAGTATTAGTTAATTGACCTTTGCGTGTGATGTCATATTTTTACGATGATTTTTGCACACGCCCCATACCATCACAGAAGCTCCACCAGCTTGAACAGTCCCCTGTTGACATGTAGGGTCCATGGATTCATGAGGTTGTCTCCATACCCGTACACGTCCATCCGCCTGATGCAATTGGAAACGAGACTCGTCAGACCAGGCAACGTGTTTCCAGTCATCAACAGTCCAATGGCGGTGTTGGCGGACCCAGACGAGGCGTAAAGCTTTGTGCCGTGCAGTCAACAATGGTACACGAGTGGGCCTTTGGCTCTGAAAGTCCATATCAATGATGGTTCGTTGAACAGTTCGCACGCTGACACTTGTTGATGCCCCAGCATTGAAATCCGCGGCAATTTGAGGAAGTGTTGCACGTCTATCTCGTTTAACGATTCTCGTCAGTCGTCGAAGGTCCCGTTCTTTCAAGGTCTTTTTCCGGCCGCACCGCTGTCGGAGATTTGATGTTTTACCGGATTCCTGATATTCACGGTATACCCGTGAAATGGTCGTACGCGAAAATCCAAATTTTGTCGCTATCTCGGAGATGCTATGTCCCATCTCTCTTGTGCCGACTATAACGCCACGTTCAAAATCACTTAAATCTTGATAACCTGCCATTGTAGCGGCAAGAACCGATCTAACAGCTTTGCCAGACATCTCTTGTCTTATATAGGCGCTGCCGACCGCATCGCGTTACGCTGATTGGTTGCAAAGCTCCGTTATTTGCATACGCACGCCTGTACCAGTTTTTCTGGCACTTCAGTGTGTATATGCTGATAATAAAAATTTACTTTTTGTTTTCCTTTAATACTTGGAAAATAATGTATATCCAGGTAACCTAAAGCGAGGAAATTATTGATTTATGTAATACGTTTCTGACCGGTGGAACGCCTCAAAACAAGCTTTTGCTTTCTGCTCTCCTCCTTTTCTAACCTAATCATCTCAATAATATCTAAATCACTAGAATTTCTCTTAAAACGTTAGAATAGCTTTCGAAACAGATGCATCAACAATAACTGTATACAGATTGAATAAATTTATTTCTTACATATCTATCTCTCTTATCATACTTTCCATAATGCAACTTCTAAATGGACAACAAGAGTTTGTGGTTTCGTTTCCCAGCAGGTGCCGATGAATCATTTCTCTTCTTTGCGAGAAATTCATCATCTATTGTACTGATTTGTATGGGATTTTTTTTGTAAACTCTTAGGGGTGTACCGGATTCGTTGTGTACTGGATCATTATTTAAGTTATTGCTGAATAGCCTGAAGTTTTAGCTGCTGAATGGCTCGAAGTTTTAGCTGCTGAATAGCCAGAAATTTTAGCTACTAGATAGCCTGAAATTTTAGCTGCTGAATGACCAGAAGTTTTAGCAACTGAATAGCCAGAAGTTTTAGCTACTGAATAGCAAGAAGTTTTAACTACTAAATAGCCAGAAGTTTTAGCTATTGAATAGCCAGAAGTTTTAGCTATTGAATAGCCAGAGATTTTAGCTGCTGAATAGCTTGAAGTTTCAGTTACTGGATAGCGTGGAGCTTTAGAACTGAAAATGTTACTTTTTAAAATTACTTTTGAAATATTACTTATTACTGAAATTTGCCTTCCGCTTAGTACGGACTTCCACTTGTACGGATAGAAATCGGCGGCCCATGAAGATCCGTATTAACGAGGTACAACTGCAGTTTATTTGACATCCTGCATAAAGACGGACAAATGAGTTGAAATATGGAAGGAAAAAAAAAACCAATTAAGGAAAAGGAGAATTAAGATTCCGTTTGAGAAAATGCAGTTATAGTGGGATAAGCTCGTATAAGCTCGTCAAAACACGTTACCAACGCTATTGTTTGTGCGTAACCTTGTATTAATTAAATTAACGTTTCATTGATAAATATTCATCTGACTTCATATTATTAAAATGTAAAATATTTCGCAGCTATATTTTACATCAGGGGCGGCTTTAGAGGTCCTTTAAGTGGGGGGCGATTAATGACTTGATTTTTGAAAATGATACCTCATTGGACCTTTACCTTGTATCTTTTCAATGTTAAATTTTCATTCAAGGGGGTATCGCCCCCTCGCCCACTTCTAAATCCGCGCCTGTTTTGGATAAAAGATGGAAGCATTTAAATTTTAGCTTTATTTGAAGCAGTCACGTGTTTGGAAAAGATTAATGACGCTTCGCAGAAATTAATTCTTTATTTCTGAACTACAAATTTGAAGGTATACGTTTCAATTGGAGCTTTTAGAAATATATCAATATTGTTTGGTAAGTTTTAAAAATAAGTATCATTAATTTTGACTTATACACGCACTTCGGGAGGTTACTTTATATATAATAAATTTTGTTAGAATCTTCACTATCATAATAATTTCACTTAAGCTTGAATTTAGTTGTGATCGCTTTTTTTATCAGTTAAGAGTTCAATAAATATTAAATAAAATTAAACACATTAACACAGTTAAAATAAATACGATGGTTTATAGCTATTTCGGAAGCGCGTTTAGGCTTCCTTCTTCAGAACCCTAGTTACACTAATGTGGCACACGTGCTAGAAAAACTATCGATGCCAAATTGCTAGTCCAAAATTAGTTCGGGTAAACCAGTTGTGGGTCCGTAGCCGCGTCTTTTGCTATGGGACGAATGAAGTTTCTCCAAATAGAGGACATGGAATTGAACGGAAGCTGATCGTTAACAGTAGAAGAGGAATGCGAAAGAATATGGAAGGCTTCAAAGAAATTGAGGTCGGCTGGTGAAGAAACTTTCTCTATTAGATGGGCCTTGTCGAAAGAAAATTTGTGGCCAGCTTCCCAGGCGTGTTTGGCCAAAGCAGATTTTTCCAGTTGTTGTTTACGCACGTAGGCTTCATGCTCTTTAAGACGAAATCGAAGGGCCCGACGTGTTTGACCAATATAAACACGATTACACTGGCATGGAATGGAGTAAATTCCAAAATAATTGCAATCAGGAATAATATCCTTGAGTTTGGAATAACCGAGTTTATTGATTGGAGTAAAAGTGACCTTGAAATTAAATTTACGGAGGATGGAAGCAATTTTTGAAGAAATTCGTGGAACGAAAGGAATGCTGATAAAATTACAAGGAGAGGAATCAATCAAGAGTGTACTGCACAGCTTAGGTCTAGTGAGTTTCTTCAAAGCGTCGTCAATAATGGTAGGATTGTAACCACGATCTCGAGCGATGTCAAGAATATGGTTAAGTTCAATCTTGAGTAATTCTTCAGATGATGACAATTTTAGAGTACATGAGACCAAACCTGTAGAACGTGCTTATCGTCTAATTTTGTGGATGGCGGAAGCAGCATGCGGCGGGAGGCTAACGATCAGCTTCCGTTCAATTCTATGTCCTTTATTTGGAGAAACTTCCTTCGTCCCCATAGCAAAAGACACGGAAACGGACCCACAACTGGTTTACCCGAACTAATTTTCAACTAGAAATTTGGCATCGACAGACATTCTAGCACGTGGACCATGTTAGTGTAACTAGGGTTCTGAAGAAGGAAGCCTAAACACGCTTCCGAAATAGCTATAAACCATCGTATTTATTTTAACTGTGTTAATGTGTTTTATTTTATTTAATATTTTGCGCAGTGTGTCGTTTCATCTTTTAATAAGTTCAATAAATCTTTTAATTATTTTTAAATTAGAATTTTTGCCTTTTTAGATGTTATATTTTATGCAGAGGCTTTTAATGTTGAAATATTGTTTAATTGAATTGCGAATTTTTAGTGAAAACACTCATTGAATCGAAAGGTCTTACCAGTTATTTATAATAATACATATTTAAAAAAAAACTTTTAAAAATATATTATTAAAGAAATGATAAAGCAATTTTACAAATTATTCCATTTTCAAGTATCTCAATTCAATATCCAAGAAGGAATTTGCTACCCATGAAACATAATTATGAAATAATAACCAAAAATTGAAGGATTACAAAAAAAAAATTTTAACTAACAAAAAAATCGGAAATACAAATTTCATCTCCTTTCTTCAAAATCCGTATGTTTCAGGGGAACTAACAATCGTGATGAGTCATTTTCAAAAAAAGTAGTTCCCAAAGATAACAGAGTCAGTAAATTCATCAAAAGAGTTATTTTGCCCATTAAGTGATAAAGTGGAACATATAGATGAGTAATTATCGAAACAAATAACCAAGTAAATACGTAATAAAATGATTATTAAACTTCAAAAGTCGTTTTTCTTCGATCAAAACGTTAATAATAATTTACGCTTTCATTTATGTTGTGCATGTTCCTGTTCTTAAGGCTCGTCAGTGTTGTAGACGACTCCCTTCTCCACATTTTCGACTGACCTTCACCAGTGTCCTTCGATGAACAAAGGGACGTATCCGAAGAAAACATTTACTCTGATAAAGTACAGGATGAATCTAGCACTCGCTAGCGTCCTTCGGAAATGAGTTTCCACCCTTGATAAGGGCATGGTCGATAAAATAGGCATTCCGGGCCGTTCATGACCGTTATGTGTCATGAAGGTTAGTTGATCGAGTTTATGAATGGCAAAGGGGGTGACAATATCGAAGAGTCTATTAAAGCGAAGCCCATAGAGGCGTGGCTTCTTTGTCAGCTTACGAAGTATAACTCAACTAGATTACCTCCATAGATGTTACCCCAATGGCGTTCTCTGTAATAAGGTTCTCTTCTCCTTTTGTGAAAGTTTATTCTGCCGGCCTCGTGGTACGTGGAAAAAGTTGTGGCGAAAGCTTAAGCCGCTTTCTCGGAAAATTTAAAAAAAAAACCCAAAGTACTTGTTTTCTTGCTTTAAGAATTTCTTTTTATGTCAATTGCAGGGATCAAATAGCAGTAAATTATGGAAAATGTCACCCGCATAAGAACAAAGTAGATTCAGTGATGTCTTCATTCTAGAACTTGACATTATGTGATCATCCACATGTATGAAGTTATCGTAAAAAATGATTAATCATGCAACAGTCATCATTGCTTATTAATAATATTTACAAGATGTTAAAGATTAAATACGTATTAATTAGAAAGATATCCCATTAATTCCTGATTAACAAAATTAACATTATTTCAAATTGACCATTAATGAGAACTAGGAATGCCAATATATATAGTTTGATTTTAAATGATTAATGGTTTAAAGCAGTAGTCGTCAGTCTTTCTGACCTCACGGACCACTAAATTCATAATTTTAAATCCCACAGACCACATTTCGTGAATTTAGTGCAATATAAAGGCAAAAATTGTCATTCAGAATATGAGAATTTCTTAAAATATTATTTTTGTTTTGTTATTAATCAAACATTAAAAATGAAAATAATGTCCAGATTTTTCTGCGGACCACCGGTTGGCGACCGCTGGTTTAAAGTATAATATAATTTAAGGGTTTGAGATTATGGTAGATGCCGTACGTTTTTTTATAGAGTATTAAAGATAGCTCATTGCTATCTATATCGATAGCTACAGATTGTTTCCCAGATTGATGGCTGTAGATTGTTGTTTAGATGGATAACTATTGTTATCGAGATTGATAGTTATTTACCGTTATCGAGGTTAATAGTTGTTTAATGTTTTCTAGATTTATAGCTATTGATTACGATCTAGATTCATAACTATTGATTACTATCTACAAGATTTATAGCTATTAATTGTTCTTTAGATTTAGAGATATAGATTGCTATCTAGACTGATAGCTATTGACTACTGTTTAAATTGTTAGATATAGAGTGCTAGAAAGTAATCGAATTAGTTATGTAAATTAGTTACTGACCAAAGATATATAAGAGGATTAGTTGCTGGAAGTTGGGGAAAGCTATTAAAAAACAAATGTTGCCAGCTTTTACTTTTATTGTAACAGAGGATGTTAATTAATAATTACTAACGGCTAATCGCGAATTCGACTACTAATCATTACGAAGAATTTAAGAATTTATAGGCAAAAATAAGTTGATAAGATTTTATATGTCAAGGATAACTTTTGATTATTCAAACTGATTCTTTCGTTCATTTGTTTTTAGAACTATTTTTTAGGACATGTATATCATTAACGTAATTAGCCTCGACGTCTTGGAGAGATACAACCTCGACATCAGTGCTCCCGACATAGTCTCCATTTATGATTTTTGTTTTACCAGCGAGTATTGAGCTAAATATTTTCTTTGGAGAAGCCTTTTAAACAGGTGGACCACCTAAGCCTTGATTCAAACAGGAGCTTCAAATTGGTAAAGACTGTTTATGTTATGGATTTTTGTGTGTAGGTCATCAAGAGATTGTCTTCTGTTAACGTACGCAGCATACGTTTCTCTTGTAAATTTTAAAATTCTCTTGTAAATTTTTATATTGTAAATTTTTAAATTTCTCTCGCGAAAGTTTAAATTTTAAAATTCTCTTGTAAATTATTTATATTGTGAATTTCTCTTGTAAATTTTTAGATTGTGTATTTCTTTTATAAATTTTTATATTGTAAAATTCTCTTATAAATTCTTATATTGTGAAATTCTCCTGTAAATTTTTATATTGTGAATTTCTGGGTTGTAAATTTCTCCTGTAAATTTTTATATTGTGAATTTCTCTTGTAAAGTTTTATATTCCAAGATTTTTTTACATTGTGGGATTTTATATTGTGAATTTTACATTGTAAGAATTTTATATTGTAGATTTTCTACATTGTAAGTTTCTCTTGTAAGGTTTGTGTTCCAAACTTCTTTTGTACTTTTATAATATATTGATTTTATACATAGATTTTTATGTTACTTTCAATTTCTCTTGTAAATTTTATATTCTAAATGTTTATTATAAATTTTTATATTGTAAATGTTTCTTATAAATCTTTATATTCTTAAACCCTCTCGTAAATTTTCACATGGCAAGATTTCTTTTCCTAGAATTCTAATATTGTAAAAGTGGCAAATTCAAAACTAACGTAAAGGTCATAAAATGGGATTAAGCCCAGGGCCCCAGAATGCGTTAAATAGTCTTGCTTAAGTGGAGGACTAAGGCATTTTACTAGGCACCCCTTTTAATTTATATTATCAGAATGCTTTTCGTCTCTCCACGGTAAATTAGTAGACTGGCCCCGCTTTTAGCTCAGATAGGGCACTAGTAGAACAATTCCGTGGTTGAAGTCCATGTAAGGGGTGATCTTGACGTCTCCGTCGTGTGGGTTTTGTTTTAAAATATTGTTTCAATTAGTTGGAGGTTGAATTGCTGGTTTTAAAAAAGTGCATTTGGGGATAGTTCCAACATTCTCTTCAGCGATTTGTTAAATGTTTTTTGGTTACGTTTCAATGTCAGCTGCCTTTTGTTTTGGAATGGCTGGCGATGTTCTTAAAATTATGTGTATGTCCTAATTTGCATACTTTTTTATTACTATTATAACTGCTTAAGTATTGTTATTAATTCCTGTAATTTACGTATTTTTTATTATTATTATTACTACTGTTTAACTGCTAAGTTACCATTTCTTATAATGCTTCTTCATCAAAGCATTTTTACGGACTTCACAACTTTAACAAAGAACATTTTTCTCCAATTGCTTCACCATGCATAAAGGCTCTGACGGTGCTTTAATGCTCTTCAGACATTAATATCCATAACAATTCAAACGTACATTCATCTGGAAAGTAAGAACTCTTGCGCCATTGTAAAGAAATAAAAATAAAATTCTTTTCTAAATTTCTTCACGTTCAACTTCTTGTTACGGTTTCCGCTAAAACCAGTCTTTTGCAAAATAACTGTAAAAATTTAAATTCGTAAAGATACCTTGAAGAGTCTGACATGAAATGAGTTTAACTTTTTTTTCAGAGAGTTTAATCTGGAGTAAAAATTCCCGTCACGTCGCTCGTTCTCCGAAAATTAGGTTTAAAATGGTAGCGTTTAGAAGACTACGACGCCGTCTAATCATTTGGAAGGGCGAAAATAGCTATCATCAGAGTTTTCATTTCTCTCAAATGACTTTCTACCATGTTCGAATAATTATTTCTGTAACGAAGTTAACTGTGTAGTTAAAAAAAATAAAGTTAGTGGCTTGAAAGCTCCCTATTATTTCTTTTCTATTCTTTACGGCCCATGAAGTTGGAAAAGTAATACTGTCGGAAGAAAAATTCCTGCTTCACCAGAACGAGCAGCTTTCCTCCGAATTCGAACTCATATGGCTAAAGAAATCAAACCATGGGGCATGGATTCGCAGAGAGCAAAGGCAAAATTTTAATGGGATCCAAACTTCAGTTTTCTCTAAGGTCGACAAGGGCGCTACATCTGTGCCACCATGGCTACCCTTGTTGTCTTTGTATCTTGAAAATTCAATGAGCTGAAGCCGATGACAAGGAGGTTGATTCCAGTGAAAAGGAGTAGTGCTCAAACAGATGTTCTCGGAAAAGGCGCTATAAAATTTGTTACAGTTCTGGGATGAAGTCGTTTTTTGAGTTACAGAGCGATATATTAAAATACAAGCTGTTCGCAAAATATTTGCTCACATTATTATTTTTTTTATCCAGTGCTGTTTTCTAGCTTTTCAGCCACTAATATTCCAATGGTCCACTAGTGGTTCGATTAGGTGAAAAAGCTACAAAATGGATTTGCCCCTGAATTGTGGTTCATGATACCTTGAAGACTGGAGCATGAAAGGAAGTGGTTCCCTATGTATAGATTACGTTCACACAGAGGTGCGTATGCCACTTAGTCGGGCTAATTCTATGGAGGTGTCGTTGAAGGTAGTCATGTATTCAGTGCCGGATTTATAAATGGGCAAGTTGGGCACTTGCCCAGGGCGTAAGAGGCTGCGGATTTTTTTTTTAATTGCAAATTATTTACCGTAGAATTCTGTCGATCAGCTCTCCCCGAGAAGGCGCCCTCTACCTTTTTTTCTAAATCTGAAATTCTGAAAAATTGCCTGAAACAACCCCTTCTACCAAGGCCGGATCCAGGTAGGGTGAGTGCGCCCCCTCCCCGAGAATAATAAATTTAGAATAAAATTAATTATTTTCAAGTAAAAATACTTAAAACTAAACTTATAAGTTAAAGTTTCAAGCTTTGCGCCCTCCCTGAAATTTTGTTCTGCATCCTGTCTTTTCCCCCCTTTCCCCAATATCCAAAAAAATCCCAACAATCGTCGTCAAATAAACTAAATTTATTTATAAAAATATCATTATTATATCTTATAATAATGCACATAAGGTAGGCTAATCATAAATGTCGTCCCTTCCCTGTCCTCCGCGATTTTCCGCTGCATTTAAGGGGGCGAAACGACAGAATTTTATTTCTTTCTGCTAGTACGGTGGGAGGTAGGCATGGGCGTAATAAGCCTCGAAGTCTAGGAGTTAATTTTTTCTAGGGGGCCTAACCCATTTTCTAGGGAGGGCTAAATCGTATACCTTAATGCTTGGAAGGAATTTTCTGGGGGGTTATTCCCCTAGTTACTCTAATGGAGGGAGGCGCCTGGTAACCTAAATCCGGTCCTGCATGTCCTCTGTAAATCTGAAGCAAGCAATCACAATCTTCCTTGGAAGCACTTTTGGTGTGGAGTGTTGCAGGAGATTGTCTTTTTTCTACTAATTTTCTCAGAATACGGTTCGTAGTTCAATCGTATAGTTAGGTTCTGGCATAGGTGAGCCTTGTTTGTGGCAAGTTCTTCTGTCTTCTCATAACAAATTACATTGTAATGGTAGATGGTGAATTGTTTTTTATATATAAGATATTACCCTTCATTAGTACACACTGTATGCTGACCATTTACCAATTAAGCCAACCCGGTGCAGGGTGATAATATCTCACGTATAAAAAACAATTTATCATCTATTATTACCACATCATCGGTTATGATATGATGAGAAACATTTCCCGTCTTTAACGTTGTGATGGCTTGGAATCCGTGGAAGTGGATTTACTGATGTCAACTACAAAGCTCACATTATAAGACCCCATCAGTGAAAAGTAAATTTTCACTTCATAAAGATATTTGTTATTTTATAGCAATTTTTCGCTTTATAGAAAATCTTTCGTTTCCTTAAGGCAGGGATCTTCAACCTTTTCAGTACAAGAGCCAATTTTGCTTAGTCTTGCTGGCTCGCCGGCCGCACTACTTTACCGGCAATATTAGTAGGGACGGCGCAAACAAATATGCCGCACTAAGCCAGTGACGTGTACTACATACAATTCCTGTAAAATTTTGACACACCAATACATCTTGCAACAACCGAAAAGTGCAAAAATACGGCACATTTCGCGCTCTAACTATAGCTCCAGTTAAAACGGAAGTACGATAATCACAACTTGCTCTATAATACACAAATAAATGATAAAGAAGGAAAATAAAATAATCTGGGATTTTACCGTTGAACGAGAAAATTCCAATTATCAATGCCTTGTAATAGTGCACAAAAATATCAAAAAGAAAAAGCGTCCCTAGGTCGGCAACGGTACTGCTGGCACCACAGCTCAAAGGTGTGGCCGTAATGAGAAAATATTATGCAGCGTTACATAAATTGGGTAGAGGAAAATTTGTTAATGTAAGGAAGCAAGAAGTTGAGGGTATGGGAAAAAATGGATAAATGGGACTGTATATAAGGACGCGAGGGAGCAGCAGGGACTACAGTCCGGAGGGCCGAATGAAGGCTAAGGGCCAGAGCTGTGAAGGGCCCCTGTCCCCCCCCTGCATCAGTCAGGAGACCAGAAAATTGTTCTCTAAATCCAGATTAATAAGATTTTGTGCATTTTTAATGTACAGTTTTTTAATTACTCTTCATTAGCCTGACTCGATTATTAAAAAAATAATAATAACAACCAGTAGCTTACGTTAGTTTCTTTTTTCAGCAGTGATCTTGTAAAATAATTAAATAAGTGCAAAAAAATGCGTTTTTTTTAATACTTTCTGTTCATTTGGGGGGGGGGGTCAACCCCCTTTCCCAAAAGAAAAAAATATCTACGCCACTGGCCAGGGAACGGGTCATAGGGGAATGCATGGGCTCTCGGCCTGAATATTGGTGAAGACATTCAATCGAAAATAATCCATTCAGTTCCATGTATTTATTATTAAGGTTATCTCAATCATTCTACAGTATTTAGTATTTAAAAAAAAAATCTATCTTGGTGCCGCGTAGTTCGTCTATATGGTTGGGCCGGGCCTTAATATTAGGACTGAATAAAGGCCGATCCTGGGGGAGGCGGCACAAAGAGTGATCATCCTGGATTCGTCTTTGTTGCCCTTTTTCCTTAGGTCTCTATGTTGCCCCCCCACTTGAAAATATTATTTTCGGGATCAGCCGCTGGAACTAAACATACATATTTTACTGTATAATGTAAAACATTTATAGAAAAAGTATTTACAATACTTTTAATATATAAAGTGAAATTATTATAAAAATTAATATATAAAGCGAAATCAAACCTTTTAGTGAGATTTTTGGCACTGCTTATTTTTAACCAACCTGTCAGCTCTTATTTTTGGTGATCTAACCCTAAAAGTGTTTTTAAGGTGGACGTGGTTTTTCTGGTCCTAACTGGTGATTTCATTAACTTCATTTTTGAAAAGAGCTTTTTGCAGACGTAAGTTCTCACGAATAGTGATACCGTTTTCAGAGCATGCAGTCGGATGGTTGGGAAGATGTTCTTATCGATATATTTAGAATAGAATTCAATGAGTCATAAGTTGAATTTTGTTTTAAAATCACTGTTGCACTGCAAATCAATAAAACTACTTCAGACATTCATATACGTAAGAAAACTAAATTAAAACACAATTAAGAGGAGACCACGTTAGTTACAGAATACAATCAACATAAGGATGTAAACAGAATAAATACAATCAACATAAGGATGTAAACAGAATAAATACAATCAACATAAGGATGTAAACAGAATAAATACAATCAACATAAGGATGTAAACAGAATAAATACAATCAACACAAGGATGTAAACAGAATAAATAGAAAGGAGTGTATTTTTGTATGAAAAAAATTGTATTTCTTAACGAGCCAGTGGGCCACAAAAACCATGTCGGCGAGCCGCGGGTTGAAGACCCCTGCTTTAAGGGATGATCGTGGATGGGTTTCCTTAGGGGATTCTTGATGCTTCATTTCAGAAACATCGAGATTATATATATGGCTAATATTTTTGGCACCCACGTTTTCCAACTCAAATTAGAGCTTTCTGTGTATAGAAGGAAATAGAGACCTCGCTCTGGGCCAAAGTCGAATCGGAGACTCACCGTATGACCCGGCGTGCTCTAACCCAGCGTTTCCAACCAGAGTTCCCCGGAACTCTAGGGTTCCGCAAGAAATAGGGAAATAACACGTACGTGATAAAAGGGAAAACAATTTCCTGATTCGGTATTGTACTCGGGTAACTTCGGTGGGGAAAGCGGGTGTGATTGTGATAAGAGTTTAGCCGATGGTTATTGAAAAGCTGCCTTTGGCTGTTCGGCTATGCTCGGTTAGACTTGTCAGACGTCGTCAACAGTTGTATGAATTTCTTTGTTACTTGCGTTACCAATTCAATTGTAAAAAAAAAATATATATTTTTTTAAATGGAAGATCAACTTATTCTTTAGCAATTTTCTTTAAACTGTACATTGGCATTGCAAGGCTATTCATGTGACACGAGTCTAACCGAGCATAGCCGAAGAGCCAAAGGCAGCATTTCAATTTTCGCGGACTAGAATCTAGTGTGACTCTGTATGTATTAGTGATGCAAGAAGTGTAGGATAATGTGGTTGGTTGGTTAAACAGAGTGCTAATGTGTATTTTGTTATTTTACTACTTATTAGTATTTTATTCGGTTTTGTTTCTCATTTTTTAATTCTTCGATAGATTTCAACAGTTAAAATGTGCCGGTCCTTGAAGACAAACAATCCAGATAATTCTGAAGAGACTAGTGATGAAGATTTAGAATCTCATACAGAATTTCAAAAGACTGATAAAGAAAGAAGCGCAAAAAAGTTTCGTCGTTACAATGGAAGTTATTTATCAATGGGCTTTATATTGTCATGAGCATTTCCAATGCTTAATTACAAAATAGACTTTGTACCCAAGTGTTGATAGGGAGGCTCACCTTTGCGAGAAGATTCCTTCCCTCATAGAGCAATAAAACGTAACGAGCTCGGAACCACACTGCGAAGTGGAGTAACTTAGAAACATTTAAAAAGGCAAATGTCTAAGGAAAAACACCTTCTTACAAAGGGGTTGAAGTTTCGAAAGAAATAACATCCTCGCATGTGAAAAAGAGTTCATGGATGGGTTTTCTGAAATCGTATTCATGCATTTTACTGAAAAGTTGCGAAGTCGAAAAAGGGTCTTTTATGGCTTTTGATTTGACCAGTTTTCTGTTGTGTGGAAGTTCAAAGTGACAGATTTTAAGCTGAAATTATTCTGAGATTTACAGCGTCCCGTGACAAGAGACAAAGGTCAGCCAGGTGGTCGAAGAGGATTTCCCCGAATTTCAAGTGCCATGACGTAATTTTGAGTTCAATGCTGATTTGTTGAAAATTTAATCTTTCATCCCAAAAACCCAATGATGGCAACAAAACTTCATTTTATACGCCTTCGGGGCGGGAATCTTTAAGGGGCGTATCTAATATAAAAAGATAAACGTAAGGTACAGAGCAAGGTTTTAGCACGATTTGGAGACCCCTTAAGAATTTTTTTTAAGCTATCTTGAGACTGCTTCCAAATATGGGATTATAGTCAAGTCAATACGATGCTAAGTCATACGATTAATTTAGAGCAATAGCTCTTAAATGCGTAGAGTCCCGACCAGTGTGCATAACTGAAGAATGTGTCATATTAAGAAGGCGATCATCCATCGGATATCCCGAGTTACATCAAGGGCTACCTTAAAGCCCAATTCATCACTTCCTGTGTCGTCGGTAATGGTAACCTTTCATATTTTTTCTTTAAGTGCATACAAAGAATTGTAGATTAATATTAATGACGTTCAGTAATAGGGTATCAAGGTAGATTTTAGAATATGATTGTGAACTGATTTGAGAATAACTTATTTATTTTTTTTTTAAATTTTAGTATGAAGTGACAATAACGTGTTACATTTGATTAAGTTATTAACTTTAGTATTTGGAAATTATAACAGTTGAAGAATTCGAATGGATAGATTAATCTTAAGGTGAAAGGGAAGGGAATCAAGGTAATGCAAGCAAATCGTTACTGACTATATCATAATCGAGAATTTTATTGTGAAATATATCTATGTGATAAGGCTATGTGATATATATATATATATATATGTGTGTGTTCTATGTGATATATATCTGTCACGATAATGCTAACGTGTAGACATATTTATATGTAGAGATTTCGTCAATAAACGTACGTTTTGATAGACATAAATGCACTAAATAGGGAAAGAAAGAATCAAATTGTGCATGGTGAACATGAAGGGCAAAGGTCATTGCAGCGAGGAAATTTAGTGGATGGTGACCCTAATAAATGTATATGTCATTTTATATGTGTGCCTTACAAAATATTCAGTAGGGCTTAATATGTTGTATCTCCAGGTTAAAGAGGTAAATATGGGGAGAATTTCGAATACTTGGGAAATAATAAAATTGCTTTGAATACGTTACAATTGATTTATGAGTTTGATTTTTGAAAATGACTATGATAATGATTGAAGGTTTGAAATTTACCACAAAGTGATAGCCAGTAGCTCAGTCAAAAGACTATCTAAATATTCATTTTACTCATTATTTATTTATTTGTATTAATAAATGTTGTTTTGTTTATAACTCTGATTTTCTGAAAACAGTTACACTACGTGAATCGACACAGATATCATGTCGCACTGACCACAATATTAATACTCCTCATAATACAATGCTATAACACAATGCAATGGGTGATGAGGGGTTTCCGAAAGAGCATGGAAGTCTCTAACCATTCTCTTTAGAACCACTATACACAGTTTTCGTTCACACAGGTATGCATGGGGTAAGTTTAAAACACACTACATGACACCATGAACTGGTGATCCAGAATGTCTTCTTCCATCGTGTATCGTTCGTGGAAAAAAAGTTTTAAATACAGCAATGGCTTCAACGAAATTGAACAGACATTTTACGACAAATCATAATAATATGAAAAATAAAACTGTTGATTATTTTAAAACTCTTTTAAAATCTGAAAGTAAGTACAGCTTTTGTAAACACATTCACAGATAGTGTAAAGGCTCAGGACAGAAGTTATTTGGTAGCAGAGGTTATTACACAGAAAAGAAAAAGTCACATAGTCGGCGAGAATCTGATAATACCCACATGTAAAATTATAGTGGGTAAAATGTTGGGAGAAGATGCAGTGAGGAAAACTGGGAATATTTCACTTTCAAACAATAGAGTAAGTCGACGAATCAATGATATGTCACATGATGTTGAATAGATTTTGTGTGATAAACTGAAAAATTGCAATTTTTCAATTCAAGTAGACGAATCAACAGATTTAACCAACAAATATTTTGTTCTAGCATTTGCAAAGATTTGTTAATGAGTTAGAAATTAAGGAAAACTTCCTCTATTGTAAAGAACTGGTTGAGACAAGCAGAGAAATATATATGTTTAATATTTTATCCGCACACACACACACGCACGCACATATCTGGAAAAAATATTTTTCTTGAAAGGAATGTATTGGCATTTGTACGGATCGTGCTTCTTCAATGGTTGACTCCATGAAAGGCTTTATTACTCTTGTAAAAGAAAAAATGCCAATGTTGT
>QLNU02015270.1:33421189-33467129 GCA_006491805.2 Dysdera silvatica
CTTACCATCCTTCTACGGATTACCTAAAATTCATAAACAAAATATTCCTCTCAGACCAATAGTTAGCTTGTGCAGCTCTCCTACATATAACCTATCAAAATATATTGCACGTCTACTCTCTCCTATAATCGGTAATAACGACTACACTGTTTCTACTAGCCAATCCTTCTGCACCTCTTTAAATAACCTACAACTTGACGACGACGACCTCATGGTCTCATTCGATGTAATTTCTCTCTTCACTTGCATTCCCACATCACTTGCAATCGACACCGCACTTACACGCCTCCAAAATGACACAACACTACATGAACGCACTTCACTAACACCTCACGACATCTGCACATTGTTGAAATTTTGTCTGGACTCTGCTGTGTTCACCTCAAATGGTTCTATCTATAGACAAGTTTTTGGCACTGCCATGGGATCTCCGGTCTCAAGTGTTGTAGCTAACTTGGTTATGGAGTCATTTGAGGAAACTGCTTTGTCTTCACCGAATTTTAACATTAAATTCTGGAAAAGATACGTCGACGACACGTTTGTTGTACTTAAAACTAATACACTCCAAAGCTTCTTCCATTACCTTAATAACTTAAACTCACATATAAAATTCACATACGAAACAGAACAGAACAATAAACTCCCTTTCCTAGACGTTCTTGTACACAGATCTCACGATAACTCAATCTTCACCTCAGTTTACCGTAAACCCACACATACAGACAGATATCTCGATTTTAAATCGCATCATCCAACATGCCACAAAGCTTCCGTTGTTAAAACATTAAGTCTTAGAGCGAATTCTCACTGCAGTAATGAAACACTTTCAAACACAGAAACAAAACACATACACACGGCACTTAAAAATAATGGATACCCTAAACGATTCATTCTCAGAAACTGTAGACCCAATAGTACATCTTTAAACAATACATCTCACACCCGCATATCTATTCCATATATTCACGGCATTTCCGAAACAATCTCTCGCATCCTTAAAGAGGCAAATATCAAAACATTCTATTCCCCTGTCACAACACTTCGCAAACAACTTACAAAAGTTAAAGACCCAGTTCCACCAGAAGATCTCACAGGCGCCATATACCAAATACCATGCAAAGACTGCAACAAACATTACATAGGACAAACAAAAAGAATGATCAAAACAAGAAAAAAAGAACACAAACAAGCACTCGCGAAAGGAGACATAGCCTCACGTCTGGCAGAACACGCTTTACAACACGGACACGAACCCGACTGGGACTCAACAAAAATAGTAGACTCTTCTTAGAATCTTGGGAAACTTACAAACTACACGGGAAAGCCATTAATACATCACAACCACTTCCAGAAACTTACAAACAACTCTTACTCTGAAATATATGGGATTTCCCAACATTAGGTGCCCCGCAGTACAGGTTTCTCATTGGTTCCCATTGGGTTTTTCCATGATTCCTATTGGAGGCCTCCCATTGGTTCTCATTGGGTTTTTCCATTCTGCGGGACTACTCTGATGAAGGGTTTTCCAGAAATTTCAAGTATAAAAAAGAGACAGAAACATAACATCGTCATTACTCCTGATGAAGGACTGCTGCTGATGCGTCCGAAAGCTTGAGTGATCTTTTTCATTGCTATTTTACCAGTGTTTAACCTTTTGTATGTACCACAATACAGACCATTGTGAAATAAATAGCGTATTGGACATACTTACTTATTTTAATCTGAGAATTTAATTAAATTTAATTAATCTGAGAATTTTTTCTCTACGATAATGAGGATAATTCAGCTAACATTTATTCTGAATCACCCTGTATAAACAACGATTGTTAAACACAAATAAATATTCGCAAATAACATATGCAAATAAATCAAAATCTTTTATATGCATCTCTATTCTTAAGTCACGTTAAGGCCAATGTAAATGCAGGAACTATTTTACAACAAGCAAGGAAACAGAATTATAGCTTACTTGTATTTTGGGAAATTTACGAAGTATTAATTTGCAAGTGATTTCCAAAACGCTGGCCCCTAATTTCCAAAACGCGTGGTAATAATAACTTATCTCAATCCTCTTACAGCTAAATATCTTCAGTAGACTGAGATTTGTTAACGATTTAGAAACTGATGGCATAAAATTCATTCGAATTAATCCGAACGAGCCTGAATGTTCTTCTGGATGACATTCTGCGACTAATCACCCCACTCAGTGCGTTATTTAAATTGAAGTATGATTTCAAGAAATTTCCGATCCATTTCCTTCCAGTGCCGAGTCTGTTTCGAATAAGTTTGGAAACAGAGACGAGTGCTTTTGCCTTGAATGGCGAATTAGGTCTTCGCGATATATACGGACATAGATTTGTTTGTTCAATATGCGAGTTAGTTATAGATACTCGATGTGTAAATCATCTCTTTCAATTAAAGAGAAATGGACATAACCTCGCGTCTACTCCTTGATCTTGTCACAAGAGGATTTGCAGTGTTGTGACCTTTGCCAAATTTTCTTAATAATTTCACTAATGCAATTTCAATTGCTGATGCATTAAAACTACATAGATTCTGGGTCAAATTGTTAGAAAGTTCGTATTTTATCGCAAAGCCGTATTAAATCGGATAAAGAGTATAAAGAGTACGTATAAACGTTGTTTATCATGTACTATCACTGATTTACTATTTAAGAATACGATTATATTCATAAAGGGATTACACAAGGTATTCCATCATGACTGTTACTTATTATGTTTAAAGGTGCTTATCATTGGCTTATCAGGATTTCCTTATAAACATGGGCCTAAGGATTTGATAGCCAAGTAAAAGTAGGGCGTGGGAAAGAGGCATAAGGGGAGAAGTTTTATTTAAACTATTTCGTATGGAATGATGTAAGTATTATTAAATTCATTAAAGACAACAGTTTCCAACTTAGTTAATGATGTGGTAATATTCGATGATAAATTATTCGAAAAGAAAAGAATAGGAAATTAAAAAGAAAGGTAAGAATACTTGACTGGTGTTAAGTGGTTGTGGGTTCGGGTCCCACCATGCGCCGAAAAATTACCATTTTCTTTGTGAGTAATTTATCATTTAATATTAAACTGTTGTCGAAACTATGCTGGAGCCACAAGGCTCAAATGTCACGATGGAAACTTGTCCATGTTACTTGCATGTTCTAAGACTTGCATGTTACTTACCATGTTCTTGCAGTGTTACTAATGGATGGAGACAGGGCCCATAAAGGCCTTTGTAAAATTAAGAGGCCTTAGCTAAAATACCCCTTTCTTCGCAGCGTCGTCAAAAACAGGCATATACAAATGGGGGGGGGAGGGGGCAGTAGCTTCTGACGTTCAATGTCATAGTCCTTAACTTCCTGCGATATAACCTTGCACTCCAACAAATACGGTTCCACAAACATGTGCTATAGCTCATAGGTCATGTTAACCCGGCCATTCCTTTACAAAAGACTCAGCATAAGGTCTTTAGACGTAAAATTTGAAACAACGAAATGTATATTTTGAACATATGTGACCTCTCATCCCCCCCTCTTATACTTTCTGAATAGAAAACATAGCCTAATAGCAATTAATGGAGAGCGTGAAGAGGGTGTGTACCTTTTAAACGTTCAAAAAGTAGAGTTCTCAGTTATAAATTTTTAAACAGCCTAAACAATTTCGGACAGTTTAAAAGAAACCGCATCAAAATATTATAATTAGTCACTTTACAACAAGCAAAAACGTAACACCATACATTACTTCTGAGCATGTTTTGTTTACTTTTTCGTTGTTTTTCTCAAAATGTGTTTTTTCAATTTGCGCGCAGGATTACTTTTAAACCGTTTGTGCTTTTTCCATAAAATTTGGTATTTAGTTTGGCATAGTGATTGTCTTTCAATTCTCCCATTAATACTTTGATATTATGTGTATTTAATGTATTGATTTTGATATCAGGGGCATTTGAACAGGGGCAATGTTGTTAATCATGAATTATTACGAAATTTTCATACAAATTATGAAAGGTGTGTTTTAACATATTTGCATTATATATATATATATATAATAATTATTTTAAGGGGGATTTCTTTGGTACATAAGTAGGAAATATTTTCCACTTTCGACGGCAATTCTAATTTCAATACAACTAGTTTTATCTTGCGCGTGACAGCATAATGCATTTTTATTTTGCTTGAATTTCATGTTTTTAATTAAAGTAATTAAGATCAATTATTATATCTAGCTATTTTTTATACTTGCATTAAACAGCCAATAAATTGCTTGTGGCTCACAAAAAATTCTATGTAATTATTTAATAACGTCATTTATATATTAATTCTTAAAATTAGTGGAAATTTTCTTCTATTATTGAGCCCAAAGGCACTTACCCCCCCCACTTAAAGAAATATAACTCCATTACAGGCGCATAAGAATTTATTTCAATGATACCACACAGAATGGACATAGTTTCTCTGTAAGACCTTTATTTTCTTCTTGGATACTTTAATCCTCAAAGGGATGCAGAATCTTCACGAAAGATCTATATTGGTCTCGATTTTTTTCTGAAAGATTTCTGATCCCTGCTGTGCCCTCTTTAATTTCGCCTTTTATACTTATAAATGTGTTTTTGTTTATATTGTCAGAGTTTTAGGCTGGTTTCAGAAAAGTAAGAGGCACTCGAGATTATATTGTCAATATCTTTTGGATTATGGAAAAGGCACATGAATGCCAAAAGGACTTGTACGTGTGTTTCATTGACTACAATAAAGCTTTTAAATGTGTCGGACATGGTAAGCTCTAAAAGTTCTGTAAGAATTTGGAGTCACTGCTCTTCTGATTAAACTTCTCAAATCACTGCGTACTGACAAGGGGTTGACTGTGAGAACAATATACGGTGGCAGAGACTGGTTCAAGATTAAGAAAGGCATGAGGAAAAGATGCATCTTATTGTCCTTCCTATTCAATTTCTACGCTGAAGCAATCAAAAGTCCGAAAATGAATCCAGAAACATTTACCATCGAAGTGACAAAAAGAATCAGGCAAATCAACAATATAAGATATGAAGAAGACACAACCTTATTATCAGAAAATGAAAAGGACTCGAAATAGTTAATTATGAAAATCAAAGAAGAAAGTTGGAAGGTTGGTTTGAACCTCAACATAAAAAAAATTATTACAACAGCCAAAAATACGAATGTGATTATCAATATCAATGATGTAAAAATTCAAGAAGTCCAGGACTTCATCTTTCTCAAGCCAAAGTTGATTGCACTTGCGAGTAAACACCAGAAATCAAGTGGCAAATTATAGTTGAGCGCAGTGCTATAGTCATCATGGATAAGATCTGGAGAAACAAAGATTTTTGCCTCACCATCAAGTGTAGACTTGTCCAGGCCACCATCTTCCCAATCACAACATACGGGTGTAAATGCTGGACCATGAAAAAGGCTGACAGGCGCAAACTGGACTCTTTTGAGCTACGGTCCTGGAGAAAGATTCTTCTGATACCATGGATGGCTAGAGTCACAAACAAGGAGGTCCTGAAACGCATCAACCCCGAGACATCACTGGGAGGCAAGATTATTCGATTATGACGGACTTTTTTGGTTATGTCATGCGCACAGGCACACTGGAAAAATCTATGGTACTGGGAATGGTCTCTGGATTCAGAAGGAGAGGCAGGCAATAAACATTTTGGCTTGACACTATCCAAGCCGACACAAAACCGAACATTGCACAATTGAAGGAGAAAGTTGGCATATGAAGCCTCCAATGGTTGGACACGCTAAATGAATAAAAACAACAGCAACAACATATATTTCTTAAAACAAATTCTTTTTTAAGTCTCTTATTATTTCATGGTCAGCTAATTATTTTTATACTCATTTCACAGAAATTTAATTTTAATTCTTTGTTTTTGAGAGCTTCTGCACATCTTTCTCCTTCCCAGCTTCGAATTCAAAGGATCCAATACTACATGTAAAGTGAAACGAAATACCCCCACCTTTTTTCAGTTCGCTTTAGCATAAAGTGAAAAAACAAAGGTAAGTCCTAAAAGATTAGTGAAGCAAACGGAAGCAGTGAAGCAAATGGATGCTCAATTTTCTGAGATTAATGAAGAAAAAACTCATATTCAACTTGGTGGAATGTTTTTGCTTGTTGGCCTTCATTTTCTGTTTTTTTCTTCCAAATGCAAAACTCCTTCATTCGAAAAATTGATTGGAAAGAATAAAACGCTGGAGAAAGAAGAATTTATTCGATTTTTGCAGATTTAAAACTGAGAAATGTTGCAAATCTCCAGCTTTGCTATAAGCCTTTATGCGTCTTTTAATTACGTAGAAGGGAATCGAGATGCAATTTAATGTAAAATTAGATAATTTTCTCGACTGTTCAAGTTTAATAATAAGCATGTAGATAGCACATTTATGGTATTCTGAATGACTTTTTAATTTATATCTATTTTGTATATTTATTTAGTTTCTATTTGCGTGACTTCGTTTAAGGTATTGCATTAGTAATTAAGTATGCTAAATCAAAATAAACATACGTTTCATGGTTTATACGCACATATAGATACGCTAGATACGCATGTAGCTACGAATTCATTCACTTGTTCATTGGTTTGCGTATGTGTATATGTTCATTTCCATATATCCACGAAAGCTACTATCAAACGCACTGTACTCGCAAAAAACTTTAAACAACAGAGCTATTCTTGTGTTATATTGTAAGGGGAAGGATAATTGGATGGTACTGAGATGAAATACGCATGCCAGCTGACAAACAAAAGAATTCTGTGCAAACAGTGTATAATGTTTTATCCCTATACGCGTATGCTGACGGTTATATATCAGTATATCATTTTCCTTCCGTCTCTGCACATAATTGCTTCCCAGAATCTCAATGAAAATGAATAGTTGAAGTATTTGTGTGGTCAGCATGAAGTAGATCATTTCTTTGTTTTGTGTTTCAGAGCTCAAGGACACTCAGGGTCATGTTGCCCCGGGACACACAGTTTTTTATGGAATGTAAACCTCTGTTGCTGATGGAATATGCTCTATGAGTAGAATAATGAATGAATATTCAAATATGATATATATACAGTAAAATTCTAATATGAATTTTACGGTAATATTGGAATTGAACGTAAGTTAACGGCACATTAGAAGACTATGTTACTGCCTTCTTTTGGCGTAGTCGGTTGGCTGATTTTTTATGGAACAAGGATAGTAATGGTCATTCTGAGCCAAACAAGGTGAGAATCTTGGCGTGGTGATGATTACCACAACGCAACCATATTAGGGAGTCTTCTACACCCCATACACCCCCAAATTTTTTGACATCCCTTTAAAACTCAAAGTTCATATGCCCGCTAAATATTCAAATTACAAGAAAGAAAATAAAATATTGCGCAAATTATTTTTCTATACTTTTTCTGCATATGTAAATTGTAATATTTGCATTTGTAAATATGCAAATAACCAAATATGCAAATATGTAAATATGCTGCATATGTAAATTGTAATCTTCAAAGAAAAATACGGATAAGGATGCCAAGAGTTGGAAAGGTATCATATAAAGTAAAATCCTAAACTATTAACTGTCTGTGAATGGGTTAAATGTCCAAAAAGAAATACTTGAAATTTGTTTTCCTTCGAATAAAAAAAATATGTTTTTTTTGTGTAAATATGGACGAATTATTTCATTGCTACCGAATATTTTATTTCGTTTCTTTTCTGGTAAGTGTATTTGAAAATTTGAGATCTTGAAGGTAAATTTCACCCCCGTCAAAAGAAGTTTGACATCACCTTAGCAAATATCCTGGCAGACATCCTGAAATATAGCACAGATAAAAGAGAACTAATCTTATGATCTTGAGGTTTTGATTTTGCATCCAGCAGAATAGAAGAACCTAGAAAATAGAAGTCGATGGGATGGAAGCATTTTCAGTTGAAATAATACTTAAGTGTTGTAAATGTTCAACTCGTGTATGCGACTAAATTATATTTTTCAAGTTCCTGGTGGAAGTTGGGGGTGATGGGGCTGTAACTCCCATTGTAGGCGTGTAATCCCCTTTATGATCTTTCGGCGTGAGCCTCTGCTCCAAACACAAATATTTTAACGAAAGAACAACCATGTCATCAGACAATTAAGATCCAAAAGAACAAGCTGAATTTGCCCAGTCGTAGAATGGTATTTTCTACACCCGAAGATAAAAAAATTCGTCACGAAATATCTGTCCTTAGGAGGAATATACTTCTTTGGGAGAACGATATCATTTCTCTTAGAGTGCACCTGATAGTCCATGAGATTTCCGCGGTGCAGCAAAACACACATAAGTCTAAAATGTGTGATCTTCCATTGTTATTTGAAATGACCTACACATCATGTTTTTCCGCAGTAGCCGAAATACAATATCGAGACAGAAAACGTTTCAAAGGTGAGTTAGTGGCGAGTGTTTTCTAACCGTTGTATCCTGGACATCGTTCCGTCATATTACTTTCAGGCCCAAGGCAGTGTTCCATCATAAACGCCCATTTGAAAATATCTCCCGAATTGAAGTTTGGTAGTTCAGAAGTGAATTTTTAGACATCATTTTACTTCGCAGTTATGTTTTAATGCTTTGTTATCACTGTTATATGTTTTTTGTAATATAAACTGTGGGGTTTTCTAGAATGTGTTACGAACCCTTCGGCGAATATTTAAAATTATTTTTGGTAAAATCACACATACATTGAAATGAGTTTCCAATTTAGTCAACTTGGTCCAATGTGGATGCATTTTTATTCGAAGGGCATTTTGATAATTATGTCCCATTTATATTGGATAACCTAATAGGGTAAATCCGGGTTACATGCAGCGTCAGGTATTGATTGTACACCCCCTAGTTCTGAAACGGGCTGTGGGATGACACTGCAAAAAATACCAAATGTGCGCCATTTAGTATTTGAAGCGTGTTCGGTAAAAAAATCGTGTTCCTGTGCCTTTTTGTTTTTAAATTAACAAATATATAAGGTGAGTTATAGAGTTTATTATGAAATATTTTCGTGTGCTATCGTATTTTGTATATTACAGCTAAGACTTTAACGATGTCAGTGGATTCCCTGTTTGAGCGAAGCATAGTCTTAGTATAGAGAGGTTTCATTGTTATTTCGCCATGTTTGAATTCAAGATCAGGAAGGCGTGGGGTGAGGCATCTATACCTTACAAATTGGTATACATGCCGCAGTTAAAATCAGGGACATATGCCGCGCGTATTCTTTCGGATGTTAATTTTAATTTTTTGAATTTTTTGTTATTTTGCACCAAATGCCGTTAAATATAATCGCAAATCCTAGTCAAATGTCTCCAATTTAATTATAATTTTCTTTCCTTACAAATCCATAAAAATATCATCAAAGTTTTCAAAAAATCCGCCAAATTCATAAAAAAGCTCTCCAAAATTCTTTTTTTTTTCGTCATTATTGATACTGGAACCATCGCATAAACATGCACTTGAGTCGAAAGCATAAGACCTTGCAGATACAGAGCCATCCACCAGTAAAGGTTTGCCTGAAAAGAATATTACAATTCCATCGAAATATTTGCATGCAATATCTCCAATTTCAAAACTAAATAAAGAAAAAAGGAAAGGCAATGAAGAAATAGGCGCGTGTCTTAACCATTGCAGAAAACAGAAGACCGTTAAAAGAAAGATAGTAGAAGAAAGTTGGAAAAGAAAGAAATAGAAATAACTAAAGAAGGTGGTTAGATTATGAATCAAATAGTCATAGTACTAGTTCTGAAGTAGATGATGTTTCTGGGTTTGATTCCATTGCAATAGAGAAAGCCAGTGGTAATCCTAATGAAATGAGTAAAAGGAAGGAACATGAAGCTGGGTCATCACAAACTTTGGATGTGAATACATGCAAGGAATATGAAGAAAATTATTATCACACAACAAAAAGATGCGAATGGTTACGTTGTGCTATATGTAAGTAAGCGTGCTAACTAAGTAAGTATGTAAGTAAGCGATGGCTTCATGCAGAATGTACGATTTTCGATGAGTTTTGTGCCGACTGTGGGAGAGAGAGAGAATAGATTAAAAAATTAGTCCAGCCTATTTGAAAAAAAAAGTAATTCATTTATGTCATTATTTTGTCCATGTTTGTTCCGATTCTGAAAATGAGTGCAAAATAAAAACAGCAGATGTTTTTTAAATTTATTCAATTTTTATGTTTTATAAAATCGCAATTTCAGTTATTCTATTTTTTCATAACATAGTTGTTGAAGAAACGTATTTGATAGGAAGTAAATTCATTTACTATACGAAACGCGGCAAGCCTCATGGTGCGGCGTAACACCCGACATACTCGGCAGAGATGCCGCAACGAAGGGTGTTAAAAAATAAATTATAGCGGCTTATTGAATTTTTTGTAAATTATATTTTACTAATATATATGTTTCTTAAAAGTGTATCGATTATTATGACTAAGTAAATTTCATGTTTGTGCGCCATGGGTCTCAGAATATCGATTTTAAAAAAAGTGAGGCATGTAACCCGGATTTACCCTCTGACTTTTTCTTTGCTTTTGCGAGTAATTTTCCATCTAATACTACTACTACTACATAATAGGCCAAGAGGAGAATTGTTCTACTTTCATAAATATCAATGCTAGTCTCGCCTATTGGACGTTTGGCTTCTTTGACTTGTGACTTTGGTCTGCAGGGCAGTTCAGGCACTGCCCCACTTATTGCGAACTTGTCTACAGTAACGCCTTGACTTATCTATTAACGCCTCTATAATAACGCCTCATAGTAATGCCTCATATACTCTCGCGAGGGGAAGAATGTCTAACGCCTGTAGCTTAATGGTAAAACACTTGAGAAGAAACCAAGAGATTGTGAGTTTGTTCCACCAGGGGTCGAGAACTTATTCCTCTCTTTCCAAGCATGTCATCATCTATTAGGAAATATTGTTTCTCCAACGAGAATGCAATCACGCATAGCTAGCTGTCTATGAGTATTTACCGTACATTAAGCAATAATACTTTACATTAAGCATACATAAAGCAGTAGCACTGTTCATTAAGCACACATTAAACAATAATATCGTGCATTAAGCATTCATTAAGCAATAATACCGTACATTAAGCATAAAATAAACAATAATATCGTACATTAAGCATACATTAAACAATACTACCGTACATTGATCAATAATACCATACATGAAGCATACATTAAGCAATAATACCGTAAATTAAGCATACATTAAGCAATAATACCGTAAATTAAGCATACATTAAGCAGTAATACAGTACATCAAGCATACATTAAACAGTATACATTACAAGTAGTACAGTACATTAATAAGTAGTATTAAGCAGTATACATTACAAGTAGTACAGTACATTAATAATACAGTACATTAATAATACAGTACATTAAGCAATATATTAAGCATACATTAAGCATAAATTAAGCAGTAATATCGTACATTAAGCATATATAAAGAGTACATTAAGCATATATAAAGAGTACATTAAGCATATATAAAGCGTACATTAAGCATATATAAAGCGTACATTAAGTATATATAAAGCGTACATTACGCATATATAAAGCGTACATTAAGCAAAGAATGGTAGTAGCGTTTTAAGAAGTTGGATTCCTCTAGAGGAGATCTCTTTACTGTTGTGTGAATTTACGATCGCTGTAGATGGATATAAATTCCCATTGTTTCGACGAACTTTTTATATGCAAAATATTTCTGGATTCAGCTCTGTAAAATGAGGATTTATCTTTCGAATGCATACTTTACGACCGCTGTAAAAGAGTAAATGTGGTCATAAATGTGGGGTCTTAGTATTATTGTCAATATTATATTTCGAAGAAATAAAATGAGGGGGATTGTAATTGAATAGTCGACGGTTCTTCAATTCAATGGCTATATATTTAATATAAAATTAAATGTCTTAACTCCTTTTCGCTTAACGCAGTGTTTTTCGTAACTAGTTCTAGTTTATAACAGGATGTCTCTTTAACTAAAACTATTTAAAACGACTTAGTTTTTCGGCCATAGTTTTCACATTGGTGCTACACAATATTTTTCTTCTGCCTATCGTTTTTTGAATAATGATTGTATTTCGAAGGCAAATAATTCAGAAGTACTCCCATTACAATACTTAAATTTGATTTTTTTTTTCTCCATTAAGGGAACAATTTTCGGATTAGGTGACCCTTGCTTCGATCTTGTCATAGCCAGTTTATTAGGAATGTGCTATGTTTTTATACGTAGTAAAAATGTAAGTTTTACTTTAAACTGTTTTAAATTGTATGATAGTGTATTTTCAAGAATTCTTAACTTAAATGATAAACATATAGAAAATAAATGTCTATTAATATTATTATTTTTGTGTGTGTTCTTGCACTTAGCGGGTCAGACTTGAAATAGGCTTTGCCAGATTTTCAAGCCTCCCTTACTTATGAAATCATTTTTGTATGTTTCATTTTGGTGCCAGGTTTAAAAATTTTCTGACTGTTCGGCAGGTGTTTAATATTGTTCCTTTTTGCATCTGAATATATGTGTTGGGTCGATTTCAAGTGTCTCCAAGTTCTTTTGGAGTGTAGTTGGTATTATACCTGTTGCTGATAAGACAAGAGGGATAACGTTTACCTTATCCATGTACCACATGTCTTTAATTTCCTACCTTAAGTCTTGGTATTTAGTCATTTTTGTGGTGTATGTGTTCTGTATGTCGTTTATGTTGGACATTGCTATTATTACGGTATTTACGAACAATATATCTCTACTTGGAAGACCGGAATTTTCCTTTTATATACATAGGGTCCTTTCCAAGGAATTGAGATGATATAGACGATGTCATTCGGATGTCATGAGATGTCATTTTGACGGATGTATCCAGTTCTAGGTAAGACGGTCTTTTGAAGTTGGTGTATTGTTACTTTGTCTATTTCAATTGTGTTCAGGTTATTTTCGAGATTTGTTGAGATTTCACCTTATGCTTCTATTACTATGGGGACGAGATTTTTGCGCCATAAAGTTATGATTGTAAACTGTAAATCTTTGCAGTTTGAGATATTACTAAATTTCTGATTTTCAATTTTTGAGTCTCCAAGAATAGCCGCATCTATTATCTATACGTGCTTTTTTACACTATTATTATGTAAGGAATACGGTGTGCTAGGTGTTTATCAGTGTGGATTTGGGAATCCCAAAGCATATTGGATTCGTCATTATAAATCTGTGTTTTTCAGTGTGTCCTCCCACCAGTTTTTATTAACTGGTATGTTATTATTTCAGCATGGGTTTCAGTGTAGCATCTAAGTTACTTTATTGCCCCGTCGCAATTAGTATGTGCGCGATACTTTATTATTATTAGTATATTATTAAATTATTCTAATTTGAATTGCAACATGCAACTTCCAGCTGTGGTATTAAACATTATATGTAAGGTAAAATGAAACGATCTTCCTTTTCTTTCTTGTGGGTATAAAATGAAGAAATTAAGATGGTTGCAGAAGATTTGTGAAGCACACCGAAGCGCACATAGTTGCCTAGTTTTTTGTGGTTGTTGTTGTTCTTCTTCTTCCTCTTCTTCTTCGTCTTCGTCTTCTTCTTCTTCTTCTTCTTCTGTGTGCAATGGTGATTAGAAAAGTTGGCCGCGTCTGCAGCCTATACTTCCAGAAAAGGCATGGAAAAGCCATAAGATTTCAGGTTTTACTTCTGCCCCACGGAATATGACGTATGAGAGAGGTTTGAACCATGGCGGAGCTCCATAATTTAGAAAAGGTAGGATAGAGCCTAGATGAAGCTTTCTGTGGTTAGCAGAGAAGAGAAGAACACATTGAAGTTCGTGGGCAATTTTTGAATTTGTTATTTTCGCTTCTTTCGTCTTCGAAATCCAAAACTTGTTCATTTATATAACAGGTGAGAAAAACAAATTTGAAAAAGAATGAGCATCTTTTGGTTGATCTTTACCACTTGGACGATGAAAAATGTTGGAATGTCGCAGTTTCTGTGTAAGTTTTTATATGTTGTTTTATTGGGCAGCAAATGATAGAGATGCAGTTTTCAGCAAAATGACGTCATTATCTCAAATACTCAAATTTGATTCTAGGAAGAGAAAAAGTATATCTCATTTAATGATTCAAAAAACATTTTGTATCCGCTATTTCTACAGTTAACCTTTGACTTTAATAAATATCTATGCTAGCTTCTCATTTAGGATGTTTGGCTTCTTGGATTGGTCGCGTTGGTTTTAAAAGCAGACCAAGCACCGCCCCGTTGATTGCGAGCTTGTCCACAGTGAACTTTTATATTTGCTCGCAAAGGGAATTTTATGGGCAAGGAGGCTCAATGGGCAAAGGCACGTGACCGGTTATCAAGTAGTTGTGGGTTCGGATCACTGCGGGCCCCGTAAAGTCGCTCTTTTCTTTTCTTTGTGAGAAATTTATCGTCTTTTATAATGTTTATTAATCCTACTCCAATAAACTAAGTAAATCAATGCGCCGAATTAAAAAAAAGAGGGGTATTTTTCATGGAAAGATCAAGATTTAAATAAACAGGAAAAGGGAGGGGTTTCGTTGGAAACAATATTTTCTCATATAAGAAGTTTTACTTTACAGTTAATAACATTATTCAGATGGAGTTTAGCCCCAGAACTCAACTTCTTTGCACGGCCCCATACATACGCGTATGTGTCATGGCTGATACGAACATGATAACACAAATGCATACGTGCATTCATTCTAATATGCACATTTATATATGTGTATGCACTGATAATGAATTAACGTAAGATAATATACATTAGCCAGCAAAGTTCACAACGCTGTTATGAGGATACATGTTCAGTATAGAGTTTCGGAGTGTGTGTTTTTGTATTACAGGAATATACCTTTTATATCCGTTTTTTATATCAACTCATACTGCTTTTGTAACTGGTAATATTCCCTGCCCTTATATTGACATATGTACATATTCAATATATTTATTTTTAATTTTTCTTCTCCCTGTTTTCACTATGGATTACCTACAGTTTTGTTGGTTTTTATTCATCATTTAGTAATCCAAATACACACGGATAAGCATGTGTGCAAACATATGGATAGAGGAAAGGAAAATTAAAATAAAACAACAAAAAAATAAATATAGTTTAAATGCTTAATAAAATAGGAAATAAATTAACGTTGAGTTTAGATCAACGAGATTTTCTGAAAATAGAAATCAATATCCATTGATATTGAAACGAAATTATGAGAACTCTAATTTTTGGTGAGAAATTCTCACAATTCTTAACTTTTAAATTCCAAACTGCAGGAGACAAAATATTTCTGCTCTTATCTTGATTCTAATTAATTTGGATTAATTGAATAATTTGTTGAGCTATATTCCAGATTTAGAAACCGACGGTTCAAAATTTGAAGCAAATCGAACGTGCCAGAATGAAGACATCTGTGACCAGCCATCCCACTAGATGCCTTGTATAAATTGAAGTATGATTGCTATGATGCATTTCTCGATCCATTTCTGTCCAATTTCAAATTTAATTGACGCATGTCTGCGAACAGAGGGAAGTATGTACGACGTACCGACGCCTTTGTGATATATATGTATATAGATTTGAATGTTTAATATATATCAGCTAATTATAGGCGGTTGATGGGTGAATCGTCGCTTTCAATTAAGGGGAGATAGATACAATAGTCTATTTACTCGCCAATCTCATGATACTCGATGACTTCGAGGGAAGTGCCCCCATCCAAATTTCAGCGAACCTCTCTAATGAAATTTCAATTGCAGGTGCATGAAAACTAGATTGTTATTTCTGAGAGAAATTGGAAACGGGAGAAAGTTATTACAAACATTGTGTTAAATACAGTGTGCGAAAACGCCAGTTATCACGGCATATTCGAGGACTTGCAATTGGTATTTGCTACAATTCTTTTGTACTATTAGGATAAGATTTAATATGTCTGTGCAATTTCTAAATACATACAGGCTTCTAAATTTCTGATATGAAATTAGATTCGCTGTATAGTTTTGTACAAAAAGGATAATTTACTGATAAAGCACATGACCCTTTACTGCATTGGAATAATGGTGGTATAATGATGAATAATGATGGAATAATGATGGAATAATGATGGAATAATGGTAAATGCTTCAAAGCTGGGTGTAACCTAGTTTAGAAATTTACAGTATTTAAACTGGGTGGAGCTGTTCTACAAATTGAAGATATTTAAATATCTGTAAAACAAGAATAAACGATTAAGAGAAAAAAATTAACATTTTTAAATTTAAGCTAAAATTTTAAAAGACGCACCAACTCAAAAATTTTGTTTAAATATCAGTTCTGAGTACATCTTCTTAAGGCAATGGTGAATTCTTGATGAAGCGTATAACACTGGAGAACAAAATTTTTGGTGTACTCATATCAGTACTTGTTCTTACCAGATTTGAGTTCTCTGAATTCAAATTTGGTGTTAGATTTTCTTTGTAAGCTCTAGATATTTTGCAATTCAGCAATTTCAATTTTCACGACATTTTGATTCCTATCGCATAATGACGTGGTACCTCAGAGTAATTCATAGTTACGCAATCTTGAAATTAGACTTAAGCAACTGTCTTGGCAGAGACGTCTTTACGTATCCGCAAAAATTTGTGGGTGCATCAGAAAAGCATTAAAGTTTGAGAAAAGTTAAAAAAATTACTTGTGTAGAGAAAACTATGTGTGGCTTTTTATTTTAAATTGCATGTTGTGCGTTCGCGCAGACCTGACGCCTGATACCGTTAGCAGACGGGTTAGTCCATTGCAGTTTAGGGAAGGGCGTCTTGCCGAAACTGGTTTTTCATGTGGGAAAAACCAGTTCCTCCAAGACGGCCTTCCCTAAACTGCAATGGAATAACCCGTCTGCTAACGGTATCACGCGCCAACTGTGAGGAGGAATGCACAGTACGTGTGCACATCAATATCAAAAGGGATGATTATGAACAACTGATAGGGATGAATGCATAATATTTCAAATAAGTCCGATTCAGGCAAGAATTTGCGTTTACAACTGTGGCATTTGTGCGCTTTCTTATAGCAATCTCGCTTGATGGTTCAGAAGTAATATGCCATCATAATTTTGTCCCATCGCCCTTGTTATCTCTCTTTCATCGTCATGAAGTCTCTCTGGAGGCGCTTTTCATGCTCATCATTAATTGCCCCAAGGTTTTCGGGGAATTCATCAATGTGGTTATTCAGGAAGAAAAGCTTAACACTCATATTGCAGCCAAGATCGTGGAAAATCAACAGCATTTTTGTAACAAGAAACTCTTTTCCTACCAAGAAATTTTTTCGATAAGTGACACGAAAGACAGCCATGCTGTCGTCTCCTTGTCATTCATCTTTCTGACAAGTTTATCGTCACTGACCAGGGCACGAATTTTAGGTTCATCGAACACACCTGCAAAAGACGAAGTAAGAAAAGCAGAAACTATATGTTGAAAACATTTATCATTAGTAATTAATGTATTCACGAACTCTTTCATTAGGTCTAGTTTGATATGTTCAGTGGGGAGAAATAATATTCTCTCGGCTGACGATTGGGTCTCTGACAATATTTGCCTCACAGCATGCCATATTTCGAATATATATATTATAATGTATATAATATATGCTAAAGGCCCCCTCTCCAATAATGTTTAAAACTCTACGTTTCTGGCAGGGGGTTTTATGCAATTGAAAAAGTTTAAATTGTAAATGATCCATCGGTGTTGACTGATGCTGCAAGTATCGTTACAATCGTGGTATTGATATTACTTAATTCTGTTGTTGTCGATATCAAATACTGTATCAAATGAAACTATTATAACAGTTCCTGAGTATTGCTCGCCATAGTGCATGAATCGTACGTTTCCTAGCAGGTATTGAATAACGGTATTGAATAATGCAATTTAAAATGTTTCTTATGGCAAACATTGTTAATTTGTTAGTGTTTATGATTAACACGTAGGCAGACTAAACTATAATGAGTGCATCATATAATAAGCAAGGAAATTAGAGCATAAAGTATAAGTAGAAACATTAACAACGCTTAGAATATCAATCATAAATGGGACAAACAGCCTGAAAAATTCTATAGGCAGTTTCCAAACCCCCTAGAAGGCCCCTTTTACCCTAGAAGTGGGCTCCGTAAAAATATGAGACAAGTTATATACACAATATATACCAGTTATAATGACCTCCAAGAGACAGTGAAAATTCACTCGTTATAACTGATAATTGTTATAAACGATATTTTTAAAAATAATAGTATAGTAATATACTTTAGAGATTTATAAATTGTTTTTATAATAAAAACGTACTAAGTTTGTTGGTTTTAAAATTAAATAAAAATATAGATGATTATGAAAAATTTTATGGTCCATGTATTAAATTATATTTATGTCCACATTAAATACTTAGTACGTTTTCTTAAATTAAAAAACCATGAAGAAAATAATAAAGTATATAATGAAAAAATAAATGTGATCTTTTGTATTCATTATACAACCAGCTTCCGAACAGTGTCGGTTTAAACTTTTTATGGATCTTAGGCTGAAAGAATGGAATGGATAAGAAAATGGCCATCGTTATATTTGATCAATAAACTTTTTAAAATTCTTTACCTTAAATATTCAGTCATAATAGTAATGAAAATTTCTCGGACATATGTAAATAAACAAGATTAAAATAACGCTTAAATTTTAATAACACAAGTTACCTGCGGGGTTGCAACATCGCAGGCACTAGATTCTGACTTATATGACCAATACCCAAATCCGATCCTGTTTCCAAAAAATCAGTAGTTTTCGTTTCGACATTTCGTGATGAAATGTTGACATAAGGTTGGTAATACTTCTTAATTACCAGTTAGTTGTTAAATAGTTCTAAATTACACATGAATCTGCACATTTGCCTCTCCCAAAATTGTTGTTTTTCTCTGTGCTGCTCGTTGTCTTCCTTTATTTGTTAGAAATGCCATATTTGTGCACCAAGTTTCTTATATTTCGAAATTCTGAGTTCAACAACTCTCATCACACAATCTCCATTATCTTCTGTACGGCTGCCTCACTCTTGGCCAATACTGTACTTCGTTAATTTAGAATGATGTGTCATTTCATCACATATTGTATACTTCCATTCAGGCCCGTGGCTGGACTCTTGTTACAGGAGAGCTCTGAAAGTTAAAGGGGGGCTTAGTAAGCTACAAGGGCCTTGAAATTCGTTAGTGCTTTAATGTATTTTATTAATATATTTAATAATACTAAATATCTAAGTAGACTAATATATTTAACATTAATGAATAAATTTCTTAACGTAAACTTTTCATTGAAAACTTATAGTGGTATATTGAAACTTATAATTCACCTTATCTTTATTATAGTATACATCTTTATTATAGAATACATGAAGACTAAAACCTCCATAAAATGCATGATGTACACAAAATCTGCAGTCGAAATCTATTTTGAATATATTTTTAACCTCAAAGAACAATTTCCATTTTCATGTACAATTTTATTCAAAACAAAAAATTTAAAATAAATTTCTAAGGTACTTTATTTTAAAAAACTATTTCCAGGGGGACTCAGCACCCCCTCTAGCCCCATCCTGGCTACGACTCTGCTTACTAGCATCCATAGACTTAGATATAGACAAAAATATCTACTCTCCGCGAAATATGATAGTATCTACTTACTATACACAAACAATTAAAAAAAACAATCCGCCTTTGTTATGCATTTAGCATTAGAGGTTTGACAGAAAACGATGTTCAGTTCATTTGAATGAACAATGCACACAACTTATCCTCTTATTTGAAAGGATCAGTGCGAATCTTGTGTTATCTCGAACCCACGAATTTCCGATGAACAGAAGTCAACTTGTGTCGTTATATCCGATACGGTTTTCCCTAATTAGAACAACAGAACCTTCGCTATCACGGATTTTGTCGTTATAACCGATACGTTTAGTAAGAAACAGAATAGGAAACAAATTTTTTTGTAAAAATTTCATCATTATATGCGGTTGCTCTCTATAATCGGCCTCGTTATAAAAGGTTTCCACTATTTATATGTATATAAAAACCTTCAATATGGAAATAATAAAATTATGAAGTGTAAAATAATTAGTATGAAAACTTTATGAAATATAAAAAAAAATAATATAAAAACTTTATGAAATATAAAAAATAATATAAAAACTTTATGAAATATAAAAATAATATGAAAACTTTATGAAATATAAAAAATTAATGAAACTTTATGAAATATAAAAATGTGAAATTTTATGAAGAGAAAAAATTAATAGGAAAACTTCATAAAATATTAAAATATATAAAATACCACGAAAATTATAATGTTTTATAATTATTAATGTTATAATCAAACTAGAAAAATGAAAATGGAAAACTTCGAATATGGGGAAAACATGTAAAATGGACTTAAAAATATTTGTGGAAATAGACGTATATAAAAAAACAAAACAGAGAGAGGGGGAGAGAGAGAGAGAGAAACTTCTGCAAATGAGGGAGAGAGAAAGAGAGATTAACTCATGCACATAAGAAAATAATAGCAGAGAGAGAAGAAGAAACGAGAAAAGGAGAGATTAATTTTGGGCTAATGGTCAGGAGGATGATCAGCGCCACAATTAAATAAACATTAGTATAATTTTTCCTCGGTGTCATATATGCAAATGAAAAGTGCGTTATATATAGAGTACGCGGTTTCACTTAAGTGTTCCAAAACTACAAATCTGATAAAAGTTTAGCAAGTTGGAAGTATGAATTACATCGTTATATGTTCTTTCCTATGTGGAAAATGCTGTCCACTCATTGGATGGTAGCGACGTTTTTCCACATAGAATAGGATTCATTTAGCACGTCGCATCGCCTTATTTGTCTTCATGACACACATTATTTATTTTTGACGTCTGAAACTGATTGTCATTCGCTGCAGCAACAACAACGATACAGCAATTCTCGGAAGGAAAGAACAGAGAGAGATATAATATATATTTTTCATTTATTGGTTTATTTCAGTGTGCATCTTCGACAATATGTCTTCAGGAAAAAAACTCTAGGCATGCGATTTAAAGTCCCTGATAGCGGTTCTGACAACGGTTGCATATACATGCTCATTAAAATTCTATGCTTTGGGCAAAACAATTTTATGCATATTTTATGTTCTGGTGATTTTCAATTAAGTGGGTTGTATTTCTTATATTGTCATGAGTTTTATTTGTATATGTTGCACGCGCGCACACATGAGAGAATTTGCAATTGACATCTAAACTCTTGAGTAAAGGAAAAAGAAGAGCTCAGAGACCATTGATACATTAATTTGCGACCTTCCGATAACATGTCGAACGCTCTACTGACAAATCTAATTAAACAACTCTAATATATGTGAATTTCACATTAGGTAATGTATGTAGAGTAAAACTCGCTTATAACGAGCCAGCATTTAGCTAGGAAATTATGAGTTTCGTTTAGCATAATGTTAAAGTGCAATTCATTTAATCGCTTTTAACTATTAAGACGTGTGCATCGTGGATTGAACAAAGGAATGGCCTTTCAACTTGACATAGAAAAGGATGAATTTGTCTACTTATCGTATAAAAATTTGGTGAGAATTTCTCTCGCGCAAGTAAGGACAGACAGGACAACACCACATGCTAACAACAACTTTTATGATTGTATACTTATGATTGGATACTTACGATTGTGTACTTATGATTGTATACTTTTATATTCTATACCGGTCTTCTTTGGCATAAAACGTCTTTAAGGAATTTTCTTTAGAGAACTGAAAGTGGGTATGTGAATTTGAACAGCTCAACACACGTAGAAGCGTTTTTAGTGGCTGAAAGTTTTATACATCAGCTTGTATGCTTCTTCCAATGCTTATTATTTCACATTTCACATTCACAACGTTCTTTTAAACACTGAAATTCAAGTGGATATACTAGTTGCGTATTTCTAAGTACGCAAATAAAGGACATGCCTAGGTACAAGTAGGTACCGTTGCAGTTTCCCCCCATTTGCGTCACTTGTATGACGGCAAATCCAGAAATGAACGTTAAAATTTTATTTTTGGTTTATGTTTTGTGTGCACCGCTTTAGAAAACATCAAGGCTTCTCTCATTAACATCATACCTCTTATTATCTTTATTTGCATGTAACATTTTGTTTTGCAGAAAAAAAATGGCTGCAAGAGTCCCGGCGCGAAAATTGAAGTGCCTTGGCGGTATGATGCTAAAATTTAATTTCCTCTCAGAACGACTTCTGTCCTTGTTTAATTCGAATCCTGTTTGATGAAGAAAATAAGAAAAATGGCTCAAAATTGAATTAAGTTGGTGTCAGGAGTAATTTCCCCAGTAATTGAAAATAGAACAGTTTGGCGCTGACACCATTCAAAACGACTTTATGTGGTCGCTTTTAATCTGCATATAATTGCGGGATTTCTTCAGGGACTCGGCGAAGAAAAGAGAAAGATGATGTTTCTATGTTTTCGCAGATTTCTCTTGTTAATCTACCTTCTTTTATTAAAACCCAATTTGGAATTTAATCATTTGTTTCAACGTGTGTTCCATCATTATCTCAAATGATTCGGGAATTCATATTTTTTATCTATTCAGATTTCTTAAATCTAATTCGTCGTTTTGGGAACAAAATATTGTAAATAATCATATATTTCATTAAACCAATCTATTCTGACAGTTTTGTAATACGTTTAAAACAATTGAAATAAATGGAAAAAAAAATGCTTGTTTTGTGCATTCAACTCTTTAGGTGTTTCGTTTTTATAAAATCGTTGCTTTTCATGCGTGCATCAGCTTGTCGTCTAAAAGAAAAATAAAATATTGATATCACTCTGATGATTCATCAGCAGAGCAATATTCCTCATTTTTAAGCTACTACTCTAAATAATTTAACGATTTTATTAAGTGGATGGAGAACTGTATTTGTAGATGGATAAGGTAATTGCAAGTTGCCAAAGGTTAGGAGATACCATTGATAATTATTCAAAATTTTATACTCAGCAAGATTTAAATATCATGACGAATGATATGTCATTCAAGTAGATTTATTATCATCTATAATATTCAATTCAAAACATCATGTGATGGAGAACTGAGGACGAAAAATAAAATTAAAGATGAAGATGTAAATAGAATTAAAGACAAAATGCAAGAAAAATTGTAGAAGAAAAAGTAAATAAAATTAAAGCATAAACTGGAAATAAAATTAAACAAAAAAGATGCAAATTGGATTAAAAGATAAGATGCAAATAAAATTAAAGGAGAAAATGCAAATAAAGTTAAAGAATAAAATGCCAATACAATCAAAGGAGAAAATAAAAATAAAATTAAAGGAGAAAATGCAAATAAAATTAAAGAAGAAAATGCAAATAAAATTGGGGGAGTTGATTAAATTTTATGGCGCAAGGTTAGTTTAGTTTACGCTATGAAAGAAAAAGATGACTTAATACAAGCGACAAAAATAAGGGGCGGAATAGATGAGATCCAATCGAATATTGAATATAAAGGGAGATTTAGCTATTTATAAATAATTAATGCAAATAAATCAAAACCTTTCGGATGTTTTTCTTTTTTTGGTTTAATTAACGTTATAAAATATGAAACAATATAAATGCATAATTCACTTTGCAAGCTAAGCGGAGATTAATTTGTTGGCTAAATATATTCAATGAAAATTTATGATGTTCTACTTTCCTGTTTTTTTTCAAACTTTTAGCTTTTAATTAAAATAAGGCATATTAGACTACTGAATAATTTTCCACGGATAGTTCATTGTTACTTAAATCTCATAGATTGAGATGAATTTAAGACTTGGACTTCGGTGACACAAAAGTTCGCGGAATTATTTCAAAGTCCGAACGTACCAGTGTGAAGACATTTTGCGACTGATCATTGCACTCGACGCGTTGTACAAATTGAACTATCATTTCTCAGTAAACTTCCAATCCATTCCCTTCCACTATCGAGTCCAATTTACTGAAGTTCGGTAAACGAGAAGAGTGCTTCTGTTTCGGAAAACGAACTGACCCTTTCGTAACATATATATAAGTAGTTAGGTTTGAATGTTTAATCTAAGAGTCAATTACAAGTTCATAATGAGTGAATCGTCTCTTTCAATTGAAGAGGAAAGGAAACATTCCGCTTATCTCTTGACGTAGAACTTCAGGTAGTGAGACTTTTCTCTAAGATTCAGGAATCTCGCTAATGAAGTTTTAATTGCTGGTTCATCAAAATTCGATTGCCTCCGAGGGAGACTTTAAACAGATGTGATTCTCATTACGAAGTCGTATTAAATATCGTGATAAAATATTACTTATCATGGAATTATTATAGATATATACGATACTATTCGCTAAAAGATTTTAAGTTGCATATCATAATTGCTGCTTTTCATCCTTGCCAATGATACACCTTCATGCTGTTAGAATTTTCTTATATACCCAGGGCTTAATTTCTAACAAAAAAAAAGTGCAGGAGCCCTAATATTATGATAAATCGATTAAAAAATTGAATGGCTGCAAAAGAATCGATAAATCATATCAATTGTTTATGTCCATTTTTCTGGACAACAAAATGCATGACCTTAATCTCAAATTTATTACTTTTTCATGAAAGTGTCTATTTAGGGGTTCTGGCTAATATTTAAATAATTGACAAAAATAAAATAGTACCGGAACCCCGCTCCAGTGGGTTTCCGCCCAATTTAAGCCCAGCATATACCTCGATTACTCTACCTATATACCTCGATCAACACTACCTACCTTGGAAAAGTAATGGACAATTAAAAATGGAGCTATGAGAGACGTAATGTAAAAAACTGTATTCAAAAAATTTCGTCTAAAGTCGATTTAATTATTATCAAATTGAGAATATGCTGAAGACGAAGTTGCACAATGGTTCTAATTATGGCCCTTCAATTTTTTGGGCTAACTTCGGATTTCATATGTGCATACACGTATTGTAGCTAATAAATCACGTCAACACAACAGTCCTATTTTAGAGGACCCTTTATACAATTCCCGAACGTGAAATTTCAAGCAATATGCTCTATAAAATTTTCTGTTAATTTACTCTTTTTCGGTTTTTCTCGAAGGACGAAATCTGTTTTTTCTGAAGGACGAAATCTGTCTTTCATTGAAAATGCATTTAGTCTGCTTTACAAATGCTCTCTTGGCAACACTGTGTTGGACGCATGCGTATTGGGAAGGAAACGTCTGGGCTTTGTATATCGATTTAAGTAGGGACGTTAGTTAGGTGGACCGTATCAGCTAATCATTGGTTGAACGGTTAGAGCGTTCGTTTTTGAACTAACCAATCAGAGGTTCTGCTCCCGGGATGGGGGCAAAAAAGACGCCTTTGTATTAACATGGAAAACACAGTGGCTACATTGATAATGTGAATAAGTACCAACTTATATCACTATGTGGCGTATCTAATTTAACGACTTATCTATCTATAAAATAAATACAAATTCATACCACCCGGCGGCGTACGTAATTAAGGGTGGTCTTGATGAGGCCGAAGGTCTCTTTTTAGGGTCAAAGGTCAGGAATTCTCTCTGCTTTTCTGTTGGCGCTATGGTGACCCATATACTACTATTAAACGAAAACTTATGAAAAAACAGATTAAAATCGATTATATTACCGAACTTTTATCAAACGGAAAATTTGTAAAAAAAAAAAAGGATCAAAATCAGTTATATTACGTAACTTTTATTAAACAGAAAATTTGTAGAAAAAACAGAAAAGTTCTGGTGACTCAGCTGCCAGGACTTTTTCTGTTAATTTACAGAGTATTCTTACAATGTAGAACATATATATTCATTGGAATACTTGGGCAAGAAATATTAATAAATATTCTTTACATAAATATCATTATTCACTCACATCATATGTTACAGAGTGGTATTAAATGCTGTGGATAAAAGATTTAGTCTGAGCTATTTTCTGTTAAGGCGTCTCAGTACTTTTAAAGTCCCAAAACAGTAACAAAATTTGGCTAATTTGAAGATACCATATCTTTTTAAATAAACAATATATTTACAAATTTTGTTTTTTATAAAATGCTCCTATTCCAGTTTTATTTAATACACTACCTAAATTATTTAATTGAGTTAAAAATAATTTTTAAATTACATGAAACTCATGCTCACTTTACAAAAAATTAAAAGCATATCATAGACTTGCGCGCATGATTACTTGACTATCATTCAACATATTTGGATAAAATTTTCAGAAAACATATGTCTCATGTACATTGGTAAATTCCACCTGTTATTTTATGACATTTATCTATTTTGCCTAAATATGGTGGCATTATATACATAAACTTTTGCATGGTTTTAGCATATTAAAATTCCAAAAAAATTTTTTAGATAATAAAATATTTTATGTTTATTTGATTTTTAGGTGGGTTGAATAAGCAGGACTTTTCCTACCATTATTCAACTAAATTTAACATTATATAGTCAAAACTTTTTATCCAATCATGCGCTCACGCCTAGGACATGTTTTATTTTTTTGTAACCTGGGCATGAGTTTCATGTAATTTAAAAATTATTTTTACCCTAATTAAAAAAGGTAAGTATTGTATTAAATAAAACTGGAAAAGGAACATCTTATAAATAACAAAATTTGTAAATATATTCATCATTTACAAAGATATGACATTTTAAAATTATCCAAATTTTATCACGGTTTTGGACTTTAAAAGTTCTGAGACCCCTTAATTTATATTCCATGTATTTTATACTATATTGTTCTATTTAAATTTAATGTTAATAAATTTAAAAGAAAACCTTTAACCTTTTCAAGTTTTACATTGTTTGATGCTGGGTCGAATTCTAGGTCCAATTTTAGATCATTAGAAAATTTTAACTTCAAAATTATTATTCGAATTGCTTTGTATCTTTTTCAAATCCAGTCTAATAGGGAATTCGATGATACATGTGAAATGGAAAGGGATATTTAATTTTTCTCCTCTTTCCAGTCCTCTTTAGCATAAAATAAAAAAAGCACAAATAGGTTGTAAAATTCCAGTGAAGCAGATTAACGCATTGAAGGATACAGTGGCCCAATTTAATGAACTTAATTAAAAAAAAAAAACGAGCATTCAAGTCTATGGAATGTTTTTCAAGTTGGCATTCATTTTTATTTGCTCCCATTTTTCTTTTGAACCCAAAACTTTTCCGTTTGATTCACAGCCAAGAAGAAATGAAATGCTAGAAATAATAACGATGGTCTATCATTTTGCAGCTTTGACACTGAGCAATGTTGTAAATATCCAGCTTCGATGGAAGCCAAACCTTCACACGTTGTTTAATTATGTAGAAAAGGATGGAGATGCAATTTAAAATTATATAATTTCCTCTAGCGTTCAAATTTAATCATAAGGAGAAGGATAATCCATTTAGTGATTCAAATGTTTTTTTTTTAATTTATGCCTATTTTTATTGAAGTCAAAAATTTTCGTCACGGCCGATGATGTGGTAATATTAGATGATAAACAATTCGCAAAGAAAACAATGATTTCTCAGTGGCCAATGGGGAACAAACCCACAAATTCTTGATGGCAAGTCAAGTGCTCTTACTAATTAAGCTACAGGCGTCGATCAAATTCCGCTCTGTGAGCGAATATAAAGCTTCCTATATATATATGTATATGTCAAGTTCGGAATTAATGAAGCGATACTTGGACTGCCTTTCAAAACAAGCGAGGAGTCAAAGAAGACAAACATGTGTATGTGGGACTAGCATTGATATTTATCAGTCAATAATTCTCATCATAAGTTGATGATGGTAATATCAAATGATAAATTAATTGTATAGAAAAAAATTATTCCTCGGCGACTGGTAGGGAACGAACGTACAGTTTAATCTCTAATTTATCATCTAATATTACCACCTCATCAGCTGTGATAATAATCGTTGACGTTAATAAAATTGTGACTTTTAGAAAGTTGTGGATTAGGTCCCCACCATGTGCTAAGTGATCATTTTTGACTCCGCGAGTAATTTATTATCTAATTTATAATCATTTTGATCATATTATTATCTAATTTATTTCATTTTGCTTTATTTTCTATTGATGTCACTAGGTTTAAAGTGCTACGTTGGAAATTAAGCATATTAGGTAAGAGTAAGCCTGTATCTCGTGACTGGTACACACAAGAAAACGCATTCATTCGTACATGGACTGATGTTTAATATAAAAAAATAAGCTACAAAAGCAAGCATAATTACGGAACTGATAAGGAGATACAATATACGTTTCATGAAGAGCTTCTGAATAACTCGCTATTTTAGTAACGTTTTAGTCCAGGCAACTTTAACTTTTGAATGCTTATTTGTAGCTTTCAAAAGACTTTTGGTATCAACTTCTTGCGCATAATTCCCATATTATTTCATAGAACTTTCAGTATTCTCAGATTTTCAGTTGATACAACTTTACTAAGTTGATTTATGCAAGACCATAAATATTGGGTCATGGTTCTATCTCAAATGACTATCTACTATAATGGCTCTCTATGCAGGAAGCACAATTCAACTGATGCAAGGCCCGTGAAATAGTTCCCAGATTTTACTACTGTACCTCATTTTTTGCCCACCACCAAAGGACAATAAGATGATTTAAAATTAAAGCGCTATATCTTTAAAGAAATTAAAACGATATACATATAAAAACTATATTTAAATTGCGCTATTTTCATATTTTCCTCTAAAAAAATCACTCCATGAAAAATGTAAAATCTCGCGAATTCTTCATAAAAGTGTTACTTACAGATCTGTAGACAGGATGAAGGGGCAACTATGTATGGGGGTACAGGTAACCCGGGGATTGTTCTATAAATATATATATATCTATGTAAATAATTCTATGAAGAAACTGGGTCCACCTCCCTTCTCACTCTGGATTAGGTACATGCTAGGTTACTTAACTTCTTCGGATTAATGGAGCTTGAATAAATGGGTTTCCTGAAATTAGAAATCATTGTCAAAAATGCATTTCAACTAAATTTAGGACAGTTTCAATATCCTCCTGGGAGACTTTCCCAATTCTGATCTTTTAACAACCTGAAGGCCGTCTACAAAGTACCATTTCTCTACTAACTTAAAGCTAATTAAAGTAAATCAATTAAATAACGTGGCACGAACTCTCCTCTTTTTAAATTGTGATGACACAAAATTTGTTCGAATTAAATTGAACATTCCAGAATGAAGACGTCTGTGACCAATCATTCCACCTGATGACGTGTATCATTTGGAGTATGAATTCAATGATGAATTTCTCGATCCATTTCTATCTAATTCCAAGTTTAATTTACGCATGTCTGCAAATAGAGAGGAGCGTGCGTTTACTTTGGACGAGGCATCGTCGCCTTCATGATATATATGTACATAAATTTGAATGTTTAATATATTAGTTCATTATAGGTGGTTGATGAGTGAATCACCTCTTTCAATTAAGAGAATATGGACACAGTAGTCGCTTACTCGCTAATCTAGCGCTACTGGATGACTTCGAGGTACGTAACCTCATCTAAACTTCATCAAACCTCTCTAATGAAATTTCAATTGCTGGCGCATGAAAACTCGATCTTTTCTGCGAAAAATCGGAAACAGAAATGAATTCGTTACAAGATTTTTTTTGACCTCATATACCTGGATATTAGTTATCACGATATATTCAGAGGCTTGTTATTGGCATTTGTGATGTTTATCATATAAAATCGATCGCGCATATATCTACGGTAAATGACGTAGAATAGCGAGGTACTCCGGGGATTCAAGCACTGGCTCATCCATTAGATATCGAAACATTATTTTCGCATAGGCCGCATTACAAAATCTTCTTTAGAGTCGTTTAAGTCCCCATAGCCACTGGAGCGCCACATGTGCTTTGAATACCTACGCTGCTGTCTATAATATATATGCCACATTTTCCGAATACACCACATTCCTAAAATATCTGTTTATTTAAAAGCTCCTATTTCTTATACTTTGGTTCGAAAAGATAAATCCCCGATGGAGCACACACTTCCTTTACTGTGAATAAAACATATATGTTTTTGCGCTATTTATATGGAATATAAATTCGCATTTGGGTGAACATATCCCAAGAATACTTGAATAAATACTTGAATGTTTTGGAAACAGACATCAAGGAAACAGATAAAATCATATTCTTCTATGATTGTTGTGCGTAATATGTATAATGTATATAACACATAATGCAGTACTTAGTTGAGTCAAAAGGTTCTAGGAGAAAAACCTATAAAGATAGTTATTTAAAAAGTAAATTCAAATCATTGAATACGCTTATAGAGTAATCATTTGGCAATAAACTCGACAGATTGAAGCCATCCTAACACTTACGGCGCATGCGCAATAAATAAAAACAAATAGCGGCGACTGTCAAATATTGAGCAACGTTCTATTGTAAAATTTCCAATAAAAGAAGGGATAGTAACTGTAATAACAAACGAAATTTTGTCAAAATTATGAATAACGTATAGTAATGGAAGTATGAGTGAATTTATATTTTATTTATGGCATGATAAATTTAAATTGAGATATGTAGATGTTTGCGGCGCCGTGCACTGCGGGCAATATTCAACTTCTATCCAGAAAAGTTTTATCAACCCTTTTATAGGACTTTTATCAACTTTTATCAACCCTTTTAAAGGACTCAAAAGTAATAATATACATTGATTTTTTGGAAGAAAAGAAGAACGTACAATAAATCCAGAATACTACTCTAACCTTCTTAAAGGTCCAGTAAGTGAAGCTAAACGCTGTAAAAGACCAGGAGAGCTGAAAGATGGTGTCATTTTCCACCATGACAATGCTCGTCCTCATACAGCCAGATATACTGTGGAAACATTATGAAAACTTGGTTGTGAACTGTTAGCACATCTTGCCTATAGTCTTGACATAGCTCCATGTGACATTTTTCTGTTTACCCACATTTAAAATACTCTACGAATTTGGAGGTGGAAAATTTTGCCCAAAATTGGTGTTAAGAATAACCACAAATCTTCTTTTCTGATGGATTTAGCAACCTTGTAAAATGATGGGATAAATGTATTGAAAAGGTTGGTGATTATATGGAGAAATAAAAAAAATAAATTTATCCTCATTATAATTCGTTTTTATTAATTCTATCCTAGAACTTATTGACTTACTCTCGTAAAATTAGCTCCACTTTCTATATAGAAAAGAAACTATCTAAAATACCTGCTAATTTCAAGAGATTCGTTATTTTTTTATAGTTTTAGCACAATACAGAGAATACCTGATAAAGTGTGTCATATATTTTACTACGAATAAAACACTTTTCACATAGTTTACTAAAAGAGGTTCGATGTAACAATTAGAAATAACGGGAGGTGACGTTACAAACGGCCTATCCCATTACAGTAGAGGAGGGCTCCAATTTCAGAACTTGATTTTGGCGCCGACAAACGTTCACCAAAAAGCCAATTCTGAAATCGTAGTCCTCCTTTGTTGTAGTGAACTAACCCGTTTGTGACGTTAGCTACCATTATTATTTCTAACTGTTCCATCGGACTTCTTTTTGTGAACGTACAGTAGGCAGCTATTTTACAGTATTTAAATAACTGGATGAAACCATCTGAGAATCGAAAGCGCTTCAATGTTTTGAAAACAAGTATTTAGAAGATTTGATTAAATTCAAAACATTAGTAGAAAAATTTAATAATTTTGTGGATGCTAAAACCTAATGATAACAAAAAATGAATAAAAGATGTTATACTCGCTAATCATAATCAAAAAATATGGTCGCCAGCGGCGACCGAATTTATCGAGCCTTAATCTTTAATGATCTTTATCTGTCCAATGCAGGATGTAGGCGCCTTCCATGACTATAGTATGATAAAAGCGTTGTGGAAAATCAGAGAACTTACGCTTTTTTACACTGTCTATGTAGGCTGGAAAGCCAGAGCTATCGACCTTCATTTTAACGAGAAATTCAAACCAACCACAAGTGATCATCTCTTCGAAAACGGACCGTATTCTAAGCTGCTTAACCTCTGTGATCAGACGGAACTAAACGTATATGAAACGTTCTTGAATAACTGGAAATAATAAGTGAAATAACTTCATTAAACAATATTAAACACTTCGTAAAATATAACGAATATGCGCAGAATAGCATAACAGAAGTATAAAAATGGGTATTGAAAACTAATAGTGAGTGATACTAATAGATAATAGTGAACTAATAGAATAGTGAGTGAAAACTAATAGATAGTAGTGAAAACTAATAGAATAGAAGTGAGTGAAAACTAATAGAATAGTGGTGAAAACTAATAGAATGAGTAGTGAAAGGAAACTAATAGAATAATTGAGTGAAAACTAATAGAATAGTGAGTGAATTAATAGAATAGTGAGTGAAAACTAATAGATAGTGAATATGGAGAATGTTCGTCAAATAGAACTATAGAAAAATGGAAAACAAAGGTGCGAAATTTCTCCAAATGCAACTAAGGTTTTTCAAATAAGAAATCCATGCAAATAAGAAATTTATCTTTAGAAAAATGGAGGAAAAAAACAAGAAAATGAGAAATTAATTTGACGCTAATGGTAACCGAGATAATCAGCGCCATAATTAAATAAGCATTAGTATATTTTTTCGGCGGCTGATATGCAAATGACAACTGTATTATACATAGAATACCGAACTTCACTTCAGTGCTCCAAACAATCTGTATTTAATGGACGTTTTGCTGGCCTGAAGCAAATTGCGTCGTTATATCCAATCACTAGATGATAACGACGCTTTTCTCTTCTGGAAACTATTCATCTAACACGATGCATTCCCTTGTTTGTTTACTTGAAGCGCATTATTTATCTTTGACCCCCGAAATTGATTGCAATTTCCTGTAATAACGATAAAGTGATTTTCCAAGAGCACGATGGAAGGGAAATAGTTTTTTTCTTTTTTTTTGTATTTCATAAGTGTTTCTCTTTTTCTCGTCGATGTTTTTTAATGCCATTTCGATTGTCGTGTGAAAAACGATATAATCATTTTACTAATCAAACATCAATTGGCTGTACACACTGCAGAAAACTCTCTTGATAAGGTCGTTCAAATTAATGACTATTCCTATTTAACAACGGTATTTTGTGGTCCCAGGTGGGCCGTTTCTACAATTAGGCCAGAGCAGGCGACCGCCTAGGGCGGCAAAATGGCGTAAAAAATTAATTTTAAATCAAACAAAGAAAAAATTGAGCAAATGAGGAGAAAAAATGAAAAAGAGGAAAAATTATCGAATTGTTTTCAAAAGCATACGGAACAATTACTTAATAAGTATTTAAATAAATCGAACACTACGCAGATTAAATTAAACAACAATATAAATCAACGTTTATTGGCGTAGTGATACCAGCGCCGATGTTATGGCGTGATTAGATGGTGAAACGTTCGAAAGAAAATAAATATTTCTGCGAACGTTTCACCATCTAATCACGCCATAACATCGGTGCTGGTATCACTACGCCAATAAACGTTGATTTATATTGTTGTTTACTTAGTAAGTCTTTACTTCGACGAATGTAAAAATTTTTGTTGTGTTTCATTGTTTAATTTTCCACACAAGTTCTTCTATATCTAATACATTTAAGCCTTCTAGCTCTGATAATACAACGTTGTGTTTTGAAATATTACTCCTTTAATATTTCAGTTTTTAAAAATATAAAATGTTGAAATTAAACAATTATAACATGTAGCAATTGTTTTACTATTCACAATATTCTAATATTACAAAATAACTAATATAAGTCTAAAATATAAATATGACTATTAACGGTTTAAAATGATATATGGCAATAATAGAATAATAGAATATTTACAAAAGTATACGAATATTTACAAAAGTATAATATAGAAATATTTACATAAAAAAGTATAATAGAACATTTACAAAAGTATAATAGAATATTTACAAAAGTATGATAGAATATTTACAAAGTATGATAGAATATTTACAAAAGTATGATAGAATATTTACAAAAAGTATGATAGAATATTTACAAAGTATAATAGAATATTTACAAAAGTATAATAGAATATTTACAAGTATAATAGAATATTTACAAAGTATAATAGTTTACAAAGTATAATAGAATATTTACAAAAGTATAATAGAATATTTACAAAAGTATAATAGAATATTTACAAAAGTATAATAGAATATTTACAAAAGTATAATAGAATATTTACAAAAGTATAATAGAATATTTACTTTGTTGTACCGCGGGATATTGGTGGTGGTAGAGAGGAAAATATAGGCGAAAGAGTGATTGTAGTAAAAGGGTGAGAGGGGCATTTTTCAATTCTTGCCTAGGGCAGCGAAACACCTAGAAACGGTTCTGGGTTCCAGTAAACGTTTAATGGAACTGCACACATCCCGATTAACGTTTTCTCCTATCTTTTGAACGTCGCTAATTAGAGAAATTCCTGTGTATGCAACTCGATATCGCTAGTATGCTAGGACACGGGTGAAGGACCCGTGGCCTTATGCACTTAAGTGCGGCCTTTTGACCCGATTAAAATTTTGCAGAAAAATCCTTTTATTAATGGTAATATGATTCTGTTCGTCTTTTATATTTGCATTATGATCTTAATATGCTTAAAACGAACCTAATTAAAGTATAAAAGAGTAGATGAAATTTAACGAAATAATATTCCTTGATTGACTAATACAATTAAAACACATGCGGCCTTTGTACACTACAGCTGACTTAATGCGGCCTTCGTATACTACAGCTAAATTAATGCGGCCTTCTAACATTGACGGCTAACTTGACGCGGCCTTTTATCATGAAAAGGTTCCCCACATCTGCACTAGGATATTGATAATAGACCCTCTGCAATGTATATGCTAGCACATCAATAATATCTAATTTGCGCCACAAAAGTACAACCTACCAACCAAACAACACACATCTAATTGCATTGATATAATAAATAAATTTGTTTATGTGAATGAATGAAGTAAATACAGTACTTTCACGAAAAATTATTGGCATAGTATAAATAGATTTGTAGGGAATAAATTATTATTTTGTTTTTTTTTGTTGAAAATTCATAGTCCATGTTGCATTTGGTTGGTTTCGTAAATTTAGTTCTCATGTCCTTTCCAAGAACTTTGGATAACTAGAGGTATCTGTTATGATGTGAGCTGTCCTTAGAAGTGCGGCATTTTGAATTTGGTGGCAGCATTTGTCGTCATTTTTCAATGTGTTGGGATGATGCTCGAGAATTTTGGGAGTTGCATCCACTACGACGGGGATAATTGTAGATTTCCTCATCCAAAATCTTTCCATTTCCATTTGCAGATCCTCGCATTTGGTAATCTTCCTAATCTCTCTTTGGCCTACTCATCAATCTGCAAGCACTGCAACATCGACCAACCAGCAGACATGGTTTCTTTACAACCGTAATGCCCGGAGTGGGTATAGTATATGGAAGGTGTATGTCGCGTTCGATTTGGAACTCTCACAAAATTATAATTGTTATTATTATACGCATATAAGCTTAAAATTTACCAAAAATTGCCCTGTAGTATCAACGTCAAATGGAAGAAAACTTACGTTCTTTTTACTCTAGCTCAAATTAAATTGTGATGTTTGGAGCTAGGCAACACGAGAAAAACAAGTGAAAATGGAATTTGCGAAGCTCATTCATTTTTAGACAATATTACTCACTTATATAACTGAATTATTACTTACTTATATAACTGAATTATTACTTACTTATATAACTGAATTATGACTTACTTATATTTCGAGATTCAAGATTATATATTTTATCCTCTTCATGTCTTACAAAATCAAAAACAAATTTAATGTAAAGTCACATGGAAATCACCAAAATACAGTGACGTCCACATGGTATTTTTACGTGGGGGGGGCTAAGAAAAATCACTACCTTCCTCTAGGTTAACATACATTTTAGTAAATGTACAAGTTACGCAATAATACAAAAATAATTGATACTGCTTGTCAAGTAGGTAGATGGGCTAAAAACTACCTTATTTTAAAATGTGACTGTAAAAATTTTTTTTTGAAAGAAAACGTAAATTTGCAAGTAAACGAGTAAGAGCGCTAGACTCTTACCCCCCCCATATAGGCGCCCATGCTAAGATAATAAATTACCCTCAAATGAATATTACCTATTTATGGATGACTTGAACTTTTCACCACACTGCCGCAAACTGGTGTCAAGGGCAAACCCAACGCTCTTTTTTACTGATGAAAGCTTTCTCCGAATGCGACATAGCTACCCTTACACACGTCTTTATAATTTTTGTCTTCCCTACTCTGAAATATGCTTCATCGGTGTGGAACCCCTACAAGACACGATATGTCTATTTGCTGGAAACGTCGCTTGGGAGATTTGCTAGGAATATTAGGTCCCTTTGTCATCTTTCATATCAGGATCGCCTCGCAGAAATCGGTGTCCATCATATGGAGTGACGTCGTCTGCAGATTGACCTTAATTTTTTTTGTAAATTAATACATGATAGTTTCCGCCTGGACAGAAAATAATCCATGATCTACTTGTTGAAGCAACAGACCACCAGGGAACACCTCTGTTGTAGATATTCCCATTGCCAGAAAAAATTCTCGTTTCTTTCGTTTCTCACCCTCCGAACTGGCCGAGTCTGGAATGCGTTACCACAGGCACTTGGGACATTGCCTTCACTCGCTGCTTTTTCTCGTACTCTGGAAGTGTTAGATCTCCCATGTTTTTTTAGTTTTTCCCTAATTAGTTTATGTCACTTGAGTTTATTTCAGTGTTTTTTTACTGTATTCAGATTGATATTGTAATTCTGTGTTTTACTCTCAACGTAAGAGTATTTGTAACAGGCCTATGTCCAGGATGAAGGGACAACCGGGCCAAAGCAAAGGGCATATGGGGCCACGCATCTGCTTGTCCCGACTTGGCTACAGGCCTGATTTATAACCTGTTGGGTTTTAATAAATTTATTATTATTATTATTATATATAAATAAATTAACCTCAAATGAAAATAGCATTTCACTCTCACCATTTTGAAAATTTATCTCTCGTATGTAATGGTTATGGATTACTTATCGTGAAATCTGAGGTAATGTTGTTGTTATTTCTTTCACCTTTTTTTCTAAAATATTTTCTAAGAATACTGCATGATACTGATAAATGGATTAATGAATATTAATCCATTTATCAGTATCATGGATTAATGAATATTACTTTTTGCTCCTGCACACTAAAGATTTTTTATAATTTTTTATTACAGATTGTTCTCCCATGGGAGCTGAACAGGATTTTGTTTTCTAATTACAAATTAAAATTAAAATAGTCTTATTACTTTTATAAAATATTCCACGTGTATGGTTTTACCTGTAGAAATATTATCCTTTGTAGCAAAATGATAGTATGGAGCTAATTTTCAAATCAAATAATTTTTTAATATTATTAAATATAATATATTAGCCCCGCTCCTTTTTTTGTACGAAATAGTAATAACGTCTTTGTTACCCAGGGCTATAAACTAACTCTCTGGAGTAATGTTGCTTCAATAATGAGAAATTCGTTACTTGAGTAACGGTGGAAAAATTATGTGATATGTATATATGCAGTTTATTTTCTTAAAAAGCATAGCATGTCCTAATAAATACTGCATATTTATTACATACAAGGTTCAAAAGGAAGTCCTTGCGCATCCCCAATGACTTCAAACTGAAAGCTCACTTGGTGTAGTACCAAAATTTCATTTACCATAAGGCACATGCCCAGGCGGCGAAAATGCTGTTTCCTGGTGTCAACAAGGACGGCAAATCCAGAAACGAACGCAAATTTTTATTTTGGTCATGTCTTGTGCACTGCTTTTAAGTACCATCAAGGATTCTCTAATAACATCATACCTCTTATTATCTTTATTTTGTATGTAAGACGGTTTTGGTGAAAAATGGCTGCAGAGTTCAGCGCGAAAATTGAAGTGCCTTAGTATTATGATGCTAAAATTTTGAATTTCCAAGAACGATTTCAGTCCTTGTTTGTCTCGAATCCTGGCTCATTTAGCAGCAACAAAAAATGGCTCACCTCTGAATTAGCCGGTATAATTTTCCCAGTGTGTTTTTCAAAGAAAAAAGAAAAACTTCTGTGTTTCAAAGGGAAACTTATGTTTCTTAAAGAAAGCTTGCATTTCTTAAGAAAAACTTGTCTTTCTTAAGAAAAAAATTATTTCTCAACGTGTGTCCTGTGGAATCCTGGAGCACGGCAATGACACTCCTGGGATTTCGCAAGAATTTTGTAAAATATCGCCGAAATCTTCAAGAAAATCAATAAAAATTTCTGCCACCCACGTATAGATTATAGCTCAAACTAGAGCTTTATTCGTTTTGGAGAAAAAGAGACGCTTTTCCCATCCTGGATTCGAACCAGGGTCCCTCCGTTTAGCCCGGAGTGTCTTAGACCGCTAGACGAATGAAGACAGGAAACAACTTCTTCTTCCGTATCTAAAGATGGGCAGTATTACCCCTGGATGAAGGACTGCTGGATGCGCGTCCGAAAGCTGAGGATCTTTTCATTGCTATTTCACCAGTGTGTTAACCTTTATGTAATGGATGGGTATTATTAGCGTAAAATTACGGTAAAATCTCGCCCCGGAGGCTTTTCTGTGTTGACCATATTTGGCAATTGTGTTATCCCCTCGAAGGGTAATAATATCATACATCCTTACATACGGAGAAAGAGAGCGTTGTTTCCTGTCCTCATTCGTCTAGCGGTCCAAGACACTCCGGGCTAAACGGAGGGACCCTGGTTCGAATCCAGGATGGGGAAAGCGTCTCTTTTTCTCCAAAACGAATAAAGCTCTAGTTTGAGCTAATTAATACGTGGGTGGCAAAAATTATTGTATAATAAATTCCCCCACGAAAAACTCACAAAAATCTCGCCCCGGAGGCTTTTCTGTGTTGACCATATTTGAAAATCTATAAATTCTAAAATTTTCCTCAACACAGCCTTTTAGAGTTAACTAACAGGAAACAATGCATGAAAAAAATAGAAAAGTATTACCCATTTTTTATATTTATTTATTGCTTATTTTTATGTTTATCTTAAACAGTAGCGCACCCACAATATCTCCAAATGGGGGGGGTGGGGCAGATGGAAAACATGGTCAGAAGCCATATCACTTACGGTTGCCCTTCAAGCCCGGATTTAAGGAGGGGAGGACATGGGGCCATTGCCTCCCCACCCTTGAACTAGGATTATATCATGGAAAATGAGATGAAAAGTACCGAACACTTGGCTAAAAAAAGGAAGTGGAAGCAAATCGCAGCCCGCCCTTTGAAAAATTTCGGGATCCGCCCTTGTCCTTTTGTGTACATTTATCATTATTAAATTACTAATAATTCTACAAGGCAAGATACTTAAATAATTAGAAGTAGTACTAGATTATGTTCATAAAATTTTACAATGGCCAGCCCTTCTCTTCTACAAAAAATTACCCTATTTTACAAAACTTGCTTTTGCTTGCCCTCTGTCTATTACTTCATCCACAGAAGCATTTTTCTCTTCCACGACCCTTAAAAAATCATCGCCTATGAAAACCGAATCCTTACGATAGAGAAAAATTTCATATTGTTTGAACTTCTTCTAAGTCTTTCAATTATTAAATCCCTTTGAAACAAATTGACCCGTGGTTTGTGTCGATCTTAAATCTACTTCATGGGGTGAAAAGAAAACACAAAATTTTCAATAAGCACTGTCTTCTTTCTTTGAGTAAGCTATATACTTATGCTTATTCATCCAAGGTAAGCAGAAATTTCGCCTGTGGTGAGATTTTCCTTGACTTAATACAGCACCAATGATAGCCGTGGGAAAATTTCAATTTGCATATGGTTCCCAAAGATTTTTTAGCACTGTTATCCTACCTTCATCAGTGAGGTTAGATTTCTTCACATAATTAAAAATATCTGCAGTCAGAATTTCCACTTCAACTGTGTTTGATATTATGTTTTGCTCTACCTTTACCTCTTACAAAGTTGTTTGAAGACAGTCGCGGGCCACTGCTGTTGCTTTTCTCAAGAGCAGTCTCATCAGTGTCATCAGAGTTCAGGGAAATGTCGTTGGGATCGTCACTATTTTTAATCTTACTTTAAAAGAAAAAATAATGAAAATTTTCCGCTTTGTTAATCCAAAGGGGGCGGGGCCCCTACGTTGACGCGCCACTGATCTCCAAACAAAACGGTGATAGTAATGGTGTTTTCAGTTATCTTTAAATATTATTAACAGAACGGTTGCCTGACTAGGTATGTGGTAAGTAGAGGGTTCACCATGAGAAAAGGTTTGAGAATCAATACGTTAGAGTACTCCAGCAACGTAAAAGAGGGGCTCAAGCCCCCCCATTGGATATCAAAATACATTATTTTCTCTAAGGCTGCATCACATAATCTTCCTTAAAGCTACTTGAGCTCCCCACCTCCATGAGTTTGAATTGCTACATTACTAGGGCATTCAATTGTAAAATGGCAATGCTTAGAATAACGTGGCGACTTCCGTGCCCTTAGAACTTAGAAGATCCACATAACACAGCAAGATAAATAAAGAAAAGACGGGCCAATAATTTGTGGACATTAGCTTACGTAAACAGATCATAAGGAAGATGGGAGTGTTACAGAACTACAACTTCGTATATATGTATATATTTACAAAATTGCATCACGGTGGCGGTTAATACCCCCAGCAAATAATATTGCATACACCAGTGTTTATAGACCATCATCTCTTTAGTAAAAATTGATGTCAGGAACGTACTAAGCACATAATAAAAACAATAATTGTCCGCGTTTTGCTGACACACATAAATAATGACAGTTTTGGCCTATCTATCTTAAATGAGCAGATTCAGCGTTTGGTGATTGGAAGATCGGCACACCACAAGTATGTCACACTGCCTACAAGTCTAGATTGGTGATTGAGATGTGGCGTATCGTCAGAGTCTGTAACTCGGTGACTCCTTGAATTCTTTTCAAAGCATGCGGTAATAGCCTACAAGTCTGGATTGGTGATTTGTGGCGTGGCGTATCATCAAAGTCTTTAATTTGGTGACTCCTTGAATTCTTGTCAAAGCATGCGGTGACATCTCATCTCTAATTAAAATGCGCATTGCCGCTAACGGAAAGCATTTTGAATAGGTTGTACGGTGGATTCCTGAGCATTGCGTAAGTCGTCATGTTACGTGCCATGATGATGATTCGACGTCATACTTCGCGTAAACTTTTTTTCTATTTCACATACACCTTTTCCTTTGGGCGACACTAAAGAGAGAAATCCATAGGTGCCAAGTCCGGTGAATAGGGTGGTCATTCCGCAGGACACTATATCCAATGATCTGTTCCTCGAATAGCCAGAAAATTACGGACGATTGCTGGTTTTCATTACACGTTTCTGATGTCAATCCTTGATAATTCGATGATATTTTACAACATTTCAATTGACGTTTGGAGTTCTACCTTGCTTTGTCAAGGTTTCATGAGTTCTCTAGTTTTCCGTTAGGGTCGCTACAATCGCTTTCATTGGCGATCGGGAGTTTCCATTTAATGACAGACATGTCTTTCGTGTACATTCAGGACCATTTATTTCGAATTTATCGTGGTCCTTAAATAGTTTCCTGACGACACTATATATATATTTGCATTCAATATCCTTCGTAATTACGGAAGTTAATAAACCCTGTTTAAATCTAATTGTAATCGCCGTCATTTCTTTTCTCCATGGTAATTGGGTTATTTTCTGGGAACGTGGTCTATGTTGTCTAGTTCAAGTTGTAAGTACTCATTTATGTTTATGTTATTAAGTACTATTTTATTTATTATAGTTATTATTATGTTATTAAGTACTTTACTAAGGCTCAAATGTCCGTAGAGAAGCGCCTAATGGCCGAAGGCCGAAAAAATTTCAAAATATAACTATCAATTCTCTTAACAGCCTGTATTTTGTTGTTAAAATTAATTAAATTCGCTTTTCTTAGATACTGTCATGCTAAATTTTCCAAACAGTGTTTCCGATTTAGTGACGACTGAGAGCCTGGAGTTAGGCTTATTTAGGGGTTCGGGGGTTTAAAACATGATTACTAGATATCCATTATATTTCGTCTTTCTTTTCCTAAATATCCAAAAAATTGGGTGTGGAAAATTTTATAAATATTGAAATTAGAAATTGATTTCTTAAAAAATCTTGCATGCGAAACATCCCCCATATAATAATAATAATAATAATAATAAACACGCTTACCAACTAGTACCTCTCCCTGTAGTCACAAGGGTAGATTTAGTAAGCCTTATGGGGTTCAGAATCCTCGAAAAACTGTATGTCTCAGCCCATGACCATTGCTGTCCTTGAGCCGTAAATCTATCCAATAAACAAAAATGAATTTTTCATATATATATATATATACACACACACACACACACACACATATGCACACACACATAGGGTGTCTCAAAAATCCGGCAACTCCGAAATATCTTAAAAATTACACTTCGGATAGAAAAGTAAAAAACGAGTGTTCAATATTTTTAAAAATGTTTTCCAATGATGCCAAAATTGAACCCCTCCCCCCCTGGAGTGGAGAAAGGGGCAACTTCGAAATCTTAAGAGAAAACCCCCCTTTTTTTGCAGATTTGGTTCCTCAGAAAAAATACATAGCTTTGACCTACGATTTTTAATTTTTACTCTCAAAAATAGTGCTATAATCGGTATAAATGGAAGAGTACGGGCGTTTGAAAATGGGAACCTCCCTAGAAATACGGGTCGAGAAAAAAATGCATGTTCAATATTTTTAATGAAGCTAGCCTGTAATGCCAAAATTGACCCCCATCCCCTTCTCCAAGGTGGGGAGTGAAGGGTTATCTTTCTTTGGGAGCACAGCAGAAGTAAAAAGCAAGATTTAGGATGAAAATGACGTGTTATTTACCTAAAATCTTGGCAGCATTGGACAGCTTTTTTAAAATTATTAAAACCGTATTCTTTTATTTTTAGATCCGAAGTATGTTTTCTGATCCGAAGCATATTTTTAGAGATATTTCAATTTTCGAACGTTAGTACTCTTCTATTTTTATCGATTATAGGGCCACTTTTGCGAGTAAATACTTAAAAATCGAAAGTCAAAGTTTTTTTTTTCAGGAGAATATAAATGTTCCACAAAAAATGGCGAATCAAATTTCAGATTTCAAAGTCTCCCCACTCCAACAACGAGGGAAGAGGGGGGGTCAAGTATGGAATCATTGGATACTTTTTTAAAAAATAATGAATACTTGTTTTTTATTTTTCGTTCCTCAGTGTATTTCACAAGATATTTCGGGGCTGCTTGAGTTTTGGAACACCCTGTATATTATATTTACACATGCGTTAATGCCATAAGCAATCACAATGCATATATAGGATACAGAAAACCAACGAAAAACATTTAATTCCGACGTGAACGAAAATTATTTAAGTCATGGTTAAAAAAATTATCATGGGCAAAAAATTTCTTTGACGAAGTTCATTGAACTGCAAACTAGAATAAAAAAATTCCATTGTTTTTAAGACAAAGTTTTAAAGTCCTCAAATATCATAAGAATTTCCAAGGCTTACAAATTAGGAAACACCTAAATATAGGCCTATATTTTTTTATCCATGAAAGAATAAAGACACATTTTCTCTCTAAAATATTTTCTAACCACAAATCAAAATTTACAAGTACTTTTTCTGCACGTGATTTAAACTAAATCGCTTAATAAAACTCATAAAAATGGAAAAGAAATTATTTCAGCATAAATTGAGATATAAAAGTTTAATACTTTGTAACGACCGGATGATGTGACATCGCTTCATTTATAGGATATTATTACACTTCGAAGGGTTGATACAATTCTCAAACTGGTCGATACATAAAGTCACTGGAGCATGTTTCTTAAAAGTTTTCGTGGGGAATTAAATATGAATGATCATTTCTGACACTCATGCTATGAGCTGAAGCCTTTCTTATAGAAGAACAGTAGCCAAAGCCATAGGACTCGCGCACTCTGATAATCCAAAGTATGCGTCCTTTGAGAAAACTCAGTCCGCCCCTGGAGCTGGAGGACTTCTGTTATATTCGGAGATCCTTGACCCTCTCTTATGGATCAGAGACATGGAGTCTAACAGTTGGAGCAATACGAAAGTTACAGACAACGCAAAGGAGCATGGAGAGGTGCATGCTTGGAATAACTAGGAGAGATCGAAAAAGAAACACTTGGGTGAGAGAGCAAACTAGAGTAGAGGACATCATTGTTAAAGTAAAAGGACTGAAATGGCGATGGGCTGGGCATATTGCAAGAAGAACTGATCAACGATGGACAACAGAAATTCTGAACTGGATTCCAAGAGACCACCGAAGACCTAGAAAACGTCCTCAAACTAGATGGGTGGATGAAATAAGAAAAGAGGTTGGGGTGACGTGGAAACGAATGGCCCAGGATAGACTTGTGTGGAAAGCATTTGGAGAGACCTTCATCCAGCAGTGGATAGATAATGGTTGAATATGATGATGATGATACACATATAGGGTGTCCCAAAAGTTCGGCAACCCCGAAATATCTTGAGAATTACACTTCGGATATAAAAATAAAAAACGAGTATTCAATGTTTTTAAAAATGCTATTCAATGATGTCAAAATTGACCCCCTTCCCCCCGGAGTGGAGGAAGGGGCAACTTCGAAATCTTAAGTGGTGAAAACTTAACAGGTTAATAAAACGTAACAGGCTTCGAAATCTTAACAGGTGGGGGAGCGACGCTTCTTTTCTTTGTATTTAAGGTATTATGTCTTGAGCTTATAGTATAGGTGTCAGGAATGACTATTCGTATTTAATTCGCCACGAAAATGGTTGTATTTGTTTTATGGCGCAAGGACAGCCAGGGACATTCTGTGCCATTCCCACGAAAAATTCCCCAAAACAAGCCCAGGTGGCTTTATGTGTTGACCAGTTTGGCAATTGTGTTAATCTTGCAAAGGGTAATAATATCCTACAGCTCCTTAAATACGGAGAAAGGGAGTATTCCTGCCCCGGTAGTCGAGTGGTTTGATCACTTCCGATATAACAGAGGATCCCCAGTTCGACTTTGGGTCAGGGCGATTCTTCTTTCTCATCTGTAAAAAAAGCTTTAGCTTGAGCTCATAGTGTCAAGCATGTGAAACATTTAAATCACGGTTTTTGTATTCATTGTAAATATTAAGAAAATTATTTCTAATGGTTGAAATGGCAAATGTTTAAGTTCGTGCCTTTACATGAACAACGATTTTAATTTAATTTTTTATTAGATTTTCTGTTCTGAGTTGTTGAGAGCGACTATTTTGCGAAAGCTCTGCAAATTCCGAAGAAGTTAAAAAAAGTTTATGAAGAACCAGAGACGGGTTATGTCTAAAATACTGGCGTCCACGACAAAGATTAACCTTTTGAGTAACCTTAGCAGACGGACTGTAGTCAGTACTTCGTTCATTGAGGCATTCTGTACTTCGTTGTCATTCGGAAAATTTTTAGACATGGATATATAAGAACATGGAGGGATGAGAACTTTAAAAAAAATCAAAATACACAGGTGTTCTTCATTTTATACAATTCCACTCTAAAATCTAGGTTCAACCGCATCTTAGAAAATACATAACAAAACTGCATTTACAGAAGTCAAGTTAATTCAAATGGAAAAGAATACCATCTTGCACGGAAATAGTCACTCAACCAAGAATAGCCGCATAATTATAAAGAACGCAGTTTGCAGAATGGTATAGATATAATAGAATGGTTATTCTAAAATTAAATGAAAAATTTAGTAGATTGAAATGAT
>QLNU02015270.1:33467229-33486290 GCA_006491805.2 Dysdera silvatica
TTTCCGTTTTATTTTTAATTAAGCAAAGATCGAACTTAGTTAGAACGAAATGTTAGGACTTTGTCAGTTGAACGGTTCGTTCTAATACGTTCCTTTGTTTAACCTTTCGTTCAGAGACACAGCTGGTTTCAATTAATCCATTTCGAAAGTATAATTTGGCAACGGAAGTCGAATTCTTGATTATACGTGGAGCTTATTTTTCCCCCTTTAAACTGGGAATGTCGCGCCACTTTCTTCTAGCCAACACTTCCACAAATTTTTTCACAAATCATCATCATCATTACCAGCGAACTTTACTTAAGACTAATGGGGTTTATTCGCTCACTGAATTGTTATGTTGATTGATTGATTGTTTGGCTTTTTTATGGCGCAAGAGCATCTGGGCTATACTGCGCCAGGAATTGTTATGTATATTATAGAAGGATGAAAGAAAGATCGTTCTCTAATACAGTAACTGAACAACATCATACGCGGCAAGCATACACACGACACAAGAATACGACACACGAGTCGTCTGTTAGTAAAAGCACCTGTCCGGATTGTAGAAGGTCGTGGGACCCCACCAGATGCAAAACACATTTCTTTTCTTTACGAACGTTTCACCATCTAACCATGCCATAACATCGGAGTTACTATTACTACGCCTAAAAACGCTGACAAAATTATTTCTTAATTTAATTTTATACAGATTTACATTGAGCTATTCAACGTAAGGTTCTGTATATTATACTAAAAGGAGAAGCGAAAAAAGTAAGTCAAACAGATGCAATGCCTGATGTGTACTGTGTAGTATAATATACTATTAAATGTGCTATACTACATTATATTATACTACACAGTATAGTATAATATACTGTTAAATGTGTTAATTGCGCATCAAGATGCAGTATACTGGTAAAAATGAAACATGATTATAGAATCAGATTATCAATTTTCCATTGTACTGAGGTATATGCAAATAGCATGCCGATAAATGTAGTACTATGCTAAAATATACAAGTCATACTATCAAACTGTGTAATCTACATACCTCTGAAAAGACTGTTGTTTAGATTTCTTGGTGTTACAAGTCCTCGCCAAATTTTCCTTTACCTAATACCTGTTATATGAATATTTTGCTGGAAGGCATCTGCCTTTAGAAAACACAACAGACTCAAGCAGCCAAAAACTTCAGATCATGTAGAAATTAAAAAACTTCTGTTGGCGTAAAAAATTATCTATCACTTTGGTGAATGCTTACCATACTTGCCCATGAGTGTCAAGGAAGTGGGCTTGGAGCTGAATAAAATGGCACTTTGCTGGAGTGCTAAGGCGCTATCAGTTTTCATGGTTTACTTAATTCATACTTCCGGCAAACAAGGCTTAGTTCTATCTACGTATTTCAAATAAGTAAGTCTTCATACAATCTCTCCTTTTACACCATTTAACTTGCAGTTAAAATCTGTGTTTCCAGGAAAGGGATAGACATGGAGTCCAAGAGATGATGAAAGCAAGAAGAAGTAGATTTTCCATTTTGGGAGAACAAAGTTCTTAACGAGATGCGGTAGCAGAACCCAAGCTGGGTTCTGGTGAATAAAGCCCAGCATGGAGAGCATCACCTATAATTCCCACCGACAGAGTAGCAGGTTTGAAATTTCTGGAAGGCCAAAATTTATAGAAGGGGTTTAGCCAAAGACGAAGCGATGTCCTCCGAAATGCCAAACCCCCAACTTCCCCGGTATTTTCTTTATTAAGAGAAGAAGTTATAATATGAAGTAGGCAAAAAATTATATAATATATATATTATATAATTTTAGGCAGATCATAGCTGGTCTGAATAAGAAAGAAGAATTGGACCTGCAATGTACAAATATTCATTGGCGTTATGAGCCAATAATCATGGGTTAAAGAGTGTTTTAAGAATCCAACATTCCCCATTCAATGCAGACATTATACAGGAAGACCTGTTTGTTTATAACCATCCATGTGGCAGAGATTTAAACAAATTTTTTGTTTGAAAGAGACAAAAAATAGAAAGAAATAGAAAGTCGTATATACATCTCACATCAAAGTAACACTGTTGAATAACTTACAAGTAGTAATTCAACAAACTCAGTTCAAGTAATACCACAAATGTAAAAAAAATATAGATGAATTTATTCAGTGTCAGAAACTTTTCATTTTTAAACATTTTTAGCCGAGTTTTTGCAAGCATATTTTATTAATAATAAAATAGGAAGTGGTTAAATTACCTTGTAATAGCAGTAATGTAGAAATTAAATTCAAACTCGTAACTAAAAAGATAGCACATGATCAGTTGAAGGCAGTTTTGAAAGTGTTTCCACATCTTATAAATTAAGCAATACCAGATATCCAAAAGGAGTAATGAACAGGTGCTTCCATCTATATTTGAGAACTGCGATTAGATGTATTTAATTGCAATGATTATTCTTTATAAGAAACATTTAAGATTTCTTTCTAGGGATGAAATTTGCAAATGTTCTATTTATATAGTTCATTGGAAAACCATTTAAAACCAAACATTTTTTAAAAGATCTTAAGCCTTCAGAAATGGCTTCAACTCTATTTGAAAGCACTTTCTGTCTGGAGAGTTCACCTAAAATCAAATTTTTTATAACATGTTTTCTGAGACATGTGTCATATTGCAAGTACTGAACAAAAGCAAATAAAAATTGTTTTCTTTTATCGCATATTTGAAAGACAAATCTATTATTTTCATTGATAGTAATAAGTAGCTCTGAAAAGTGAACTTAAGTTCTAGATACAGAGGTATCTTTCAGTGTTAATCCTGAGGGATAAAAATCAAGGTCCAATTGATGCTCCATACCATAGCCTATACAGATTATATCATCTATATATCTGCCAAAAAATAAATCCGTTCTTGGTGAAGACAAACTTTCATATTTATGTAAGTATAAATCTGCAGCTAAAGAAGAATACACTCCCCCTTAAGAAAGCCCTCTTACCTGTTTATAATAACCAGTGCCATTATATACCACGTTATATTTAAGATAGAAGTTTAGTAGTTTTACAAACGAGATTTTGTCAATTGATTTTATATCATACTCTGTAAATAATTCTAATAACACACGATAAAGGTCTCTTAAATAGATCCTCAAAATCAAAGCACTTAATGAAAGTGGGATTCCTTCATGGCTATTCCGTTTACATCATTTAAAATGGGTACATATTGGGCTTTGGTTAATGGTATTGAGATGGGATTTAATACCTGGTACTACAAATTTATTATGTTGGTGTGATATTTGTATATTTAATGATAAAACTATTCAAAAACAATGTTATTACTATTGTATAATTTGTTCTGAGTACATATTGTAAAATATTTTTTAATTGTTTTCAAACCTACATATATATATTTCTGGGCAATTAAAATCGAAATTTGAAATTTGTTTCATAACTCTGAAGATATTGGCCACTAAGCTTGGTTGGTGACGTAACACTACGCAGTATAGATGGATTTAAGAAGAACAACGTTTTAGGTGTAAGAGAAAAAATTTTAACACATTATTCGACGTACGTTTCGGACGGGCAATGGCCGTCCCTCGTCAGGAATTCGAGTGATCTAAAATTAAACAGAAATGAAGCGTTATCGTATCAGAACTGAAGTGTTGCCGTTTCGGAGCTGACAATCTTAGAAGATTTTAGTGAATGTACAAGATACCAAAACGCTACAAAAATAATTGATACTGCTTGACAATTAGTAATGAGCTAAAAAGTACCTTATTTTAAAATGTAACTGTAAAACTTTTGAAAGTAAATGCGTAGTAGATTCAGGCAAATTCAATTTTTATACTCCTGGGGGGTACTGATCCCCCCTCTGCCCCTCCATATGAGGGCCCATAAATGCGTCCAATTTACTCCTCGAACAATATGAAAATTAGGCGTTGGGTTAAAACGAGTCGTGTTTGGGTTTTAGAGTTTCGATGCTCAAAGAAAATTTTGTTGAAGAGGTTAAATCTAATTTTGAATTATACACTGTGGCGGATTTACTAAGTAGGTTGAAACCTACCGAGGCAAATTTTCCACGACAATTTTACCACCTAGAAGTTTTCAAAGGCGGCGTTAAATTTTTTGGTCACCAATTTAATTATTAAATTTGAATTCTTATGTGCAGAGACGTAACTGGGCATTGGCAAAGGGAGAACTTTCATGGGCGACGTTTTGAGAGAAATGGCGCCAAATTTGCGAATACTTGTGAAAAGACTGATTTCAAATTACCTCCAGGAGTCTCAAGTTAAGAATTCGACTAAAGGGCTAAAATTTCCGTTATGCTTCTAGTTATGTTTGGTAAGATTAGGTGGGAAAATAATAAATGAGTCTCTGATTATATTAGCTTTATCATGGCACAAACACCAAGTATATTTAGCAGATTCTGAATGTTGGCGTGCTGCTAGAAGACTTGAGGCAAGACAGTTTATAAATTTCTTTTCTTTGGACCATGCTGTCATTTCCTGTTTATGGAACGAATTCCAAGCAGGTTGGTCAGTATTTGGAAACGCGTTCCAGGTTATCCAAAAGCAACAATATACTCTGATTGCCAGTACATTGTATCACTGGCCTGGGCAATAGCCGAACAACCATATCAGCTTTCGGAGCAATGACCACCACAGGAATAGGAATGTTTATAACAGCTACCAGTGTAAAGAGAAACCAATGTCAAAGAACTCTATCCCGGATATCAAATATCATCCCTGCGACGTTCTGGACATCCTCAGGACGTCCCTAGGATTTTGGTATCTGAGATATTCGGGCACCACCAGCTCGGGTCCCTCTGAGCACTAAGGCAAGAAGAGATCGATGAAAATGGTGTTGTTATCATACGACTTGGACAGAAGCATATAATAGTCTAAGATACTCTTCACTGACGTAAGTTATGGTTTACCGTAGAATTAGACAACAAAGTAAAAATCCAAACTATAATTTCTAGGGTGTTTTCAAATGACCCAATTTATTACAGATACCCATTTAAATAAGAAATTAAAGTAGGGAACATATTAAATTTTGGACTATACTAGATGAAGAAAAACTCAAAAATTAGATTCTGTCCACAACTTTTGTTTAATTTAAAATAAAGACGAAAAATATTGTTACTCTTACTGATGGAAGTTAATGCTGAAAAAGACAACACAACAGATATTTAGTGACATTATTATTTAACTGCGATATTTTTTATTCAACCCCAAATGAAAATATTGAATAAACCGACAGCAAACAGCTTTAGATAGAAAATTGTTTCGTTTGTAGGTCAAGATGTTGTAAGCGATAAGGGAAAGGTCACAAAAAACAACTTGAAAATATATTTGAAAAGTCTAAAAATCTGAAATCGAATTGCAGACAAAAATATGTTGGCACCAGGGCAGGATTCCTGCTGCAGTGGACAGCACACATTCTGAAAATAGAATTCTAATAAAACAACGCTAAACTATTCAAGGAGTCTGTGAAAGCGTAAAACCAGAACCATTTCTTTTCCTTCGTGACGACTCTAGAGAAATCTCAGCCATTAACTGTAAGATGAAAGCAAACACGTAAAGCGGTCTTGCATCGCGTCAGCACCAGTCTCTTCTACTTGCAACTTTTGAGGAAACTACTCCTCGCGTAGGCTTAATTCGGTTGTGAGCCAATTTACCTAATTTCTCTGGCAAACCTTGCTCAGACATAACCCAGGCAGACACCATTTTGAAGCGAAATTAAATTTTACTACAACTTCCTTCTTCTCCTCAACGCTCTTTAAGTTACGCGGCAAATCTCTGTTGCGTTTTGCTTTTTCTCTAAAAGTAAACGTTAGGAGCCAGTTAGGATAATAAGATTCTTGGCGCTAATAGAAGCGGCCTTGCTATTCTCCAAAGTTATACAACACAATGCAAACCACAAGGGGAATCTAGTTGTTAATGGGTGAATTTGCGGTCGCTGTAGTAACGTAAATGTAAGGAATAATAAATAGGAAAAGCATGGACATTTTAATAAAACTTTATACTCCTTTAGCTGCTCCGAATTTCTGTGTCAGTTATAAAAAATGATAATTACGTTTAATATATCTTTCCAACTTGTATAGCGCTTTCTACAGCAATTTGCTCACTTCGTGAAATAAAAAATTCTAATCAATTAATTAATTTTTCTTTTAATTAGATAATTTTAATTGTACAGGTGATTTCACATTGATATGTTAAATATATGTCATTTTCTATTTATGTGCAATAAACGCATATAACAATATTTTTTGTATAAACAAAACTGCCTTTCCTATACAAAATGTCTGATGTTAAGGTTATTTTAAATATAGATTTATTACAGATTGAAACATTCTAATTTATTTGGCAAAGATTTTTTATTAAATTTCAATATCTAGTCTAATGATTTCAATATGCATTTTATGAATTGCATTATTCATTTTATATAAATCATCTACTCAGATTTTCCCTCCAACTTCTGTCAAGTGTCAACTGTCGAGCATTATTTTGCTGTAACAGCATTTTCTATATGTGCGTAGTAGTATAATACAAGCTCTTATGAAATAGCATTTCAACAGGTAATTCTGTAGTGCTTTGAAAATGAAATTAAATAATTAAATAAATTTAAAGGAAAAACTGGTATTCCAAGTATTCGGTATTCGGTATACTGGTATTCGTTGTGAATAGACTTTCCATGTAATAATGTAATTGATTAAAATTTCGCCTTGAGGCAACTAATGTGAGCATTACGAATGTTTCATTTTACCAAATAAAAATACTTGAAGTGCTAACAGTTAGCACAGCTTGATTTTGGTTTTCCTTCCTCCCAATCAAGTCATCAATCCATCAAATACTCAATTAGTCCATCGATGAATCGATCAACGGGCACAGCGTGATGAAAAGATGCGGTATACAGGCGAACAGGTGATGGACACTAATTGAAGGCGTTGCTTTTTAGACATAAAGAAGACTCCTTTAAAACCGTTTCTTTCAAATGCACTTTAGTTCGGTTTACTACGTCTTTGGACTTTTTGGCAATGTTGTCATCCATTTATATTAGTTCGCTAAGGTAAATGTACGACTTTGTAATGTCAAGATTAATGCCGCCATCAACCAGTACTTTGATTTTACTTTTATTTTTGTGAAATTATTGAACTTGATTTTAATTTGTTTTCGGTTCATTTCGGATCCAATCTTCCTACTCCCAGTTAGGACGAAGCAGGTATATCGGAGGATATTAAAAAATCTTCCAAACAATGTACTAATTATTCACCATATCATCAACTGCAGTATATTATATGTGTATAGTTAATATTTATAAGAAGTTCTTACCAATGACATGCCAAAGTTTTAGAGAGTAGGGGGGGTAAATATCTTAATGGCAACAAACTGATGGCGCCATCTATTGCCACAAAGCTCCAACAGTTATTATAAAGCATTAATTAGATAAATTAATTCTTAATTAGATGTTAATCGATTAATTAAATATTTAAAATAAAATAAATCATACAACATCGACCATTCGAACGATTTACAATTTTACTGAGTACGCAGAGCACCACGCTTTAAGATCGATAGTTTCACAAAGACTGAGATGCTAATTGTTTTTAAACAATAGATACGCCAGGGGTCACTGTCAAAATAGTATTATTGACGGTATGGTGCTGACATTTATTGACAGAAAACGAAATTAAAATCTAAGTTTCTTTCAGCTTTGCTACATTAGTGGAAATGTTTAATGTTATTTTTGAAATTAAAATTTTAATAGTATTCCTCAATAGTGGTGGGGGGGGGGCACTTCCTCCTCCTCCTCCTCCGAGACTAGGGGCGAAAACCCTCCTGCCACCCCTGTTGACACGCGCCTGGTTCTTACGATCATTCTGTTTAAAAGTAAAAGTGAAGTAAAAAAAAAAATGGAAAAATGAACTTCAATAGAAAAATATCCAAAAAGCTGGACAATATATTAATATTTCATAACTGCTCAACACTACGCGAAAACTTATTAGCCAACATTGTTGGAGAAATCTTAGAGTGGGAAAACAAAATCCTATTTAACTCTCATGAGAAAATAGCCTGCAATGAAAAAAAAAGATGATAAAAAAATTATCTTCCGTGTGCGGAGAAACAAAAATAATGACCATTAATCCATTTATCTCTGCAAAACAATATTCTCGAAGCGGACTTGAGAACAAAAAGGCTGAAAAATATTTATCTCAAGCTCAGATTTCATCCTAAGCAACCATTAACGAAGAAAGAGAAGAGATAAAATTTCCAAATGACGTTAAAGAGATGGTGCTTTTTTTTTACCTTCTTCTCTTTGAGATAAGTATATTTTTACTCATTGTTTACTTGCAGTTTTTTATGACATTTAGTTCTGTTATTGGGGAGAAATCAGAGAAGATAAAACATAGCTCTGACATTTAAAACAGAAATAGACATACTTTAGATTATTACATTAGTTTCGAAAAGTAGGCAATATGTTTAAATTGTTTACTTGTGGATCCGTAAGACCAGTTTTATATATTAAATTCACTTTATTAGTATAAAATATTAGAAGTGACGTGGGGAATTTTGTCTTTAGAGATAATAGATAGTAGATCGTTGTACAGGCTATATAAGCATAAGGAAAACGCTCTCTCTCTCTCTCTCTCTCCCCCTTTTGACCTAATGATGCATATCTATATTTTTTTCAGGCGAGTGGATATATTTTACATATAGTCATATTTAAAACAAATTACACACAAACGCAGTTTAATTTGAGCAGGAGAAACATTTTACAATTGTTTCGGTGGAAAATCAAGCGTCCACCATCGTCAGAAAATTCGTCCAAACTGATTTGTTGCCACTAAATCAAAAACGAAAAAGTGAAAAAGGCGAAAAAAGGTAACATAACAAAAAGCCTGATTTGTGTCGCCATAAGTAATAAGTACTTAGCATTCTGCACAATAGATGGCGACACAAATCAGGCTTTTTGTTATGTTACCTTTTTTCGCCTTTTTCACTTTTTTCGTTTTTGATTTAGTGGCAACAAATCAGTTTGGATGAATTTTCTGACGATGGTGGACGCTTGATTTTCCACCGAAACAATTGTAAAATGTTTCTCCTGCTCAAATTAAACTGCGTTTGTGTGTAATTTGTTTTAAATATTATTTTTGCGCAGTGTATCGCTCATATTTCTCTCATAGTCCTATTTGGTCAAAATTTGGGGTTACGCAGAGAAATAGTAAGTCGAACGAAACTCTTCATTCTTTACTTCCTTCTTCTTCTTCTTTTCTTCCTTTCTGTTTGTTCTTCTGCATCCTTACTTCCTTTTTTATTAATTTTCTCTTCTTTCTGTTAATTTCATTTCACATTTTAATTCTTTTATCATTTTTCTCTCAAATTCTTTTTTTTTTGCGTCTTTTTTTTCGGATTTTCTGCTGTTGAGTAAATTTTTCTAACCGCAGGTTTCGAAGATCATCGCGACTCATTTTACATTTTATTTGACATTTGGTTAAAAAGTTAAGATCCGTTATGCAAAAGACTGAAAAAAGTCCTTTCTTCATACTCTATTACGATGAAATTCGTACAAATACTTAATCAAAGGGGTTTAAGATGCACGAATTGATACGATAAATTTAAATACTTGTGAAAATGGGCGTATAATTAGCAAAAGGACAACGGAATTGGAAAGAGTTCATAGATTCGATAAAAAATCCTATTGCTTTTGACTACCATTTATTGAATAAATGTAAATTTACAATGTAAATTCACACTGAGTTATAATTATAAACTTACAAAGTAAACTTACATCGATTTATAATTGTAAATTTACAAGTGTAAATGTATATTGATTTATAATTGAAAATTTAAAGTGTAAATGTATATTTATTTATAACTGTAAATTCACAAGTGTAAATGTATATTTATTTATAACTGTAAATTACAAGTGTAAATGTATATTTATTTATAACTGTAAATTCACAAGTGTAATTTATATTTATTTATGACTGTAGATTTGCAACGTGAATTTATATTGCTTTATAACTGTAAATTTAGAAAGTAGATTTACAATATCTCTATACTAATAATTATAAGGAAGTTTGATAATAACTTTCTGCTTTTAATAACTTACTAGTTTATTTTTGGTTGTCATTTATTTACCTGTGCACTGCACTCTACATGGTCTGAAGTACAGGTGTGTCACTGAAAGGAATAATGAAGGAATTTGCGCACCGATCATTGAACCAACATCCTCTTTCAGTGATTCGATAAGTGAAGGAACATTCTCTTTCAGTGAGTCGATCATTGGAGGAACATTCTCGTTCAGTGATTCGATCATAGAAGGAACATTCTCGTTCAGTGATTCGATCATTGAAGGGACATTCATTGCCGTTCAGGGATTCGATCATTGGAGGAACATTCTCGTTCAGTGAGTCGATCATAGAAGGAACATTCTCGTTCAGTGAGTCGATCATTGAAGGAACATTCTCGTTCAGTGATTTGATCATTGAAGGAACATTCTTGTTTAGAGATTCGATCATTGAAGGAACATTCTCGTTCAGTAAGTCGATCATTGGACGACTTGATCAATATGATCGTTAAATCTCATCGCAACTAAAGTAAGATTTGTTCTTTTTTTAGAGATGAAAACTTTAAGGTGAATTGTTTACTTTTTTATTTATTTCTTTGTAGTCTTTTATTTATTTATTTGTTGTGAAATCCCAGTAGTGCTAATGCCGCTTAAGAAACTCGGCACTCATTTCCCACGTGACTTCTCCTCCTTTTCTAAATGACAATTGTCTGAGATCTTACCAATAGAATTGAAGATTGTGTCATGATACCCTGCGGGGCATCCATACTACTTCCCAATGTTAACTACAAAGGCTTAATGTACACTGTACACGCGTTATAATATCCCATTTCTTACAAAAGAAGTAAATTTTTAAACTCTATAAATTTCTTGAAAATAAATTATATAATTGGTTGTAGAGTTGAGATAAAATTCAATATATACTTCTGCTCAAAATGAACCAGAAATGGTAATCTGTAATCCCAAATATTATACAGAAGATATTAAATGAATAAAAAAGAGAAGTTTTTTAATAAAATTTGATTTAAAACCGAAAACCATATTAAAATTTATTTTTGAAGAAGAATATCCCATTTTCCCAACAGCTTAATCCTTATTTTTTATAAAACCAATTCTGGCCCATAATATCAAAACCGTCCTGATGGAATAAACTAGTGAGCAAGTGTAGCAAGTTATAATGTATGCTATGTAAGCGCAGCATGTCCTACAATTGGATAAGCTATCCCAGAGAGCACAAAACATCCCCAGGACGTCCTGTTTTCGTCCTTTATATCCATACTTTGTCTACACGCAATGCGGACATATTTCGTAAGTCCACAAGACGTCTGTTTTGGAACGTCCGTAGGATATTCATTTCGGATGCCCCTAGGATGTAGCACAATACGGGCATATTTCGCACGTTCGTAAGACGTCCGCTTTGGAACTTCCGTAGGACGAAGCCACTGTGTCATATTACAGCGATTAAAGAGGTTGAAACCAAGTTTCCAAACTAACTTAAATTATAAAATTTCATATATGACGTCAATGAACAGCTACATCAACAATCAACACGTGGAAGAATGTTTGTCGAACGAAGATAAGATACTCAGTTCCAAAACGGAGTCATATATGATTTACAACATCACATGGTAGAAAAAAACCCACAAGAGAAGGCACAAAGAAACACATAGTATTCGATGCATCATCGCATATATCAGAATCGTTTTCTTTAAATGACATTCTAGAAATAGGACCTAATCGTTTGCCTGATACATTATCTATACTCTCTAGATTTAGATTAACAAAGTATACCATTACAGGAGACATCTCAAATGCATTTTTACAACTAAAGCTACATGTACAAGCTAGAGACGCAACAAGGTTTTTGTGCCTCAAAAACACAACATTAGAAGATACGGATAAGTGGATAGTTGTGACATATCGTTTTCCTAGTCTACCCTTTGGGCTAAGGAGTAGTCTTTTTCTTTAATGAGTAACCCTAAAGGAACTTATTGAAAGAAATACTAAACGGTTTCCGTTGGCATGCAAACATTTATATCATAATTTATTTATGGATGACTTTCTTATCAGTTTACATGAAGAAAACAACTTACTGAAGCTATATACAGAATTAATAGAACTAATGTCACTTATTAGCTTACCAATTGCGAAATGGGCTACAAACTCAACTTGTTTACAGAACATATGGAAATCTTAAAAAATAGTAGCAAACCATGATATCAAAATTTTAGGTATTTAATGAAATGTTTTAAGAGATGCACTTTATTTCTTACCAGAATTCATTCTTAAACGGAGAATTGATATGACACATACAAAAGGAATTTTACTAAAGATAATGTATAATCAATTAAGACTAATCACTCCGTTAACCACTATAAGTAAAATACTATTTCACGACATATGAATACAACATTTAGAATGGGATTATCCATTACAGCCTACTATTCTTAAAAAATGGAAATTCTGGTTAACCGACATCGCAACAATTCCATTCATAGAAATACCCAGATGGATAAAAATATCAGAAAGAAGTTGGACAGAGATACATATATTTTGTGATGCGTCAGCACGTGTGTACGGAGCCGTACTTTATATACGTCCAATTCAAGACGACTCAGTTAACACCGAATTAATATGTAGCAAAGCAAGAATTACACCCATGAAAAGATTAACACTACCTAGATTAGAACTGGTTGCCGCCGTTTTAGACCTAAGATTACTGAAGTATTTTTGTAGATAAGCAAACTTCGACACAATTACAGTATATTTTTGTTCTGATTCTCTGGTTAAAATAGGATGGATAAAAGGAACATCTGTTTGGAAACCTTTCGTCGCAAATAGAGTTTCCGAAATTCTATCTACAACACACACAAAACAGTGGAGATTTTGTGAAAGAACAGGAAACCCGTCAGATTATTTAACGAGAGGACTTGTTGTTTCAAAACTTCAATAAGCCCAAATGTCGTGGAAAAGACCAAAATGGTTAAGTGAATCCGAAGAGCATTGGCCAAGCAACCTAAAAATGACAACGGACACCCAGTTCAATACTGATAAGGAAAAGAATCACAGGCTTATTCTTTATATACCGAACGAACAAACAGAAATTATAGAAAATTTACTAGACCTCGAACTCTATATTTCCTAACTAAAAGTTATAAGAATTACAGCATGGATCTACCTGTTTTTGCAAATTGTAGAAACACAAGAGGCAAAAATGGGCAAAATAACATAATAACAAATCAATGAAACTGCACAAGAAATACAAAACGCAGTTTTCTTCTGAATAAAAAGAGTGAAACAAGATCGTTTCAAAGGAATAAGGGAAGCTATAGAGCATAGCAAACCACTACAAGGATCATCTAAAATTACTCAGCTAAATCCTTACATAGATAAAGGTATACTCCGACTTGGAAGAAGATTACAATCCTTTAAACTCCCTACAGAAGTTAAACATCCTATAATATTGGACGGGAAACACTTATTTACAAAATTATTGATGTTACATACCCACGAAACTATGCACCATGTGGAAGTAGCAATAGTTTTGGCAGAATTGAGAACTACCACGGGATTATAAATGGTAGACGAGCTGTTAAAAGAATTATAAAAGACTATTTAATATGCAAAATGGCCCGTAATAAACTCTATGTACAGATAGAGGCACCGTTACTAGAAGAACGCGTGGTGCCAACTAAACCATTTAGAATAATCGGAATAGACTTTGCAGGACCTTTATACATAAAAATTACAAAACCCCTCTACACTGCAAAATCATACATAGTTCTCTTTACATATGCTATAACCAGAGCAATTCACATCGAATTGGTTTCGGATTTAAGTACAACGCATTTTCTGATGGCATTAGAAAGATTCATAGGAAGAAGAGGAATGCCAGACACGATTTACTCAGATAATACCAAAATTTTCTCCCGACTAACAGAGAATTATCGGACTTATGGATCTCTATTTCCTCTTCCACCGTTCGGCAGTTTTATGCAAATCACTATATCATCTAGAAATTCATAACTCCTAAAGCACCCTGGTTGGGAGGATGGCGAGAATCACAAAGCAGTGTCTAAGAAGAACGTTAGGAAGAAGTTGTTTGAACGCAGAAGAACTCGTTACAATACTAGTTAACATTGAAGGCACCGTCAATAGTGACATCTGACATATACACAAGATCAAGAACAAGAGATATTGACGCCCTCACATTTTTTGATTGGAGAAAAATTCACAACATTACCCCAACCAAATAGGACTTCAAAAACGGTTAACCTAACGAAAATGTGGAGGGTCCAACAGAAAATGATGAATGACTTTAAAACAGATTGGAAAATGAACATTTATTGAGTTTACGCTCCTTTCACTAGAGAAAAACTTGAACAACAGAAATTATATTCAACCTGATGACGTTGTTCTGCTCTCCGAAAATAGAAGACCTAGACATTTGTGGAATATAGCAAGAGTATAAGAAGTTACAGAAGGAAGAGCTGGATATGTTAGATCCGTTAAGCTAAAGCACAATAATAAGGAAATAAGAAGACCCATACAAATGATTATACCTTTAGAGTTAATCCAGAGGGGAGAGATGGTTGCAGACAATATAGAAGACAATAATTACATTGCAGTTTAAAAAATATTGTTGTCATAAAATCTAAATTTACTGTTTTTATAAGGATCTGTTGTTGCAACAATGCGACATTGATTTGTAAGTAAAACATAAGGACATACTAATAATAAAAAAAAATAATTTCAGAGAAAATAGTTGATTTTTAGTCTAACAAGCTTAATAGAGATTAACGGTCTTCAGTATAATAGATACTTAGTTATCCTCTTACGTCTGCAACAGTATTGGTTCTTCTAGCAGCCGTAACGTCATACGCGTTTTCTTCTATATAATCTCTATGAATACTTACATTTATTTAACATCCAATCGCCATCTTGTTGACAGGGATAGCAAAATCAATTTCTAAACTTGTAATAATTTTCTGTATGGAATCTCATGAAAATTGTTTGACTATTTGTTGTTGTTGTAATGCTCAACACAGGTAGGTTTTATGTCCCTTATTTATAAAGCATTAGTCAACTTACCAGGAGTCCGGAAGTACAATTCATCGTGGATTCCCAACCACGGCTTAACTTTACAATTTACTTATTGATGGGAATTTTGGCTACAGATGAGCAATTCAGCATTCTTAGTACAGAGCCGTCGAATTTTGACTGATGAGGTAACACCGGATTTACGTATAGGCCAAGTAGGCCCCGGCTTAGGGCCCAACAAGACCATTTTGTGTTCAAAATACTGACAATTTACAGCAGCAGATATTTCTACTGAAAATTTTGAACTTTATTTCCAAATTTGCGGTAGAAACGTCTGATGCTCTAAATTGTCAATATTTTAACTTGGCTGGAGTGCATTTGGAAGAAACAGTTTTATCCTGAAGGGGAAATTGCCTTTGTGTCTAAAAAGAAAGGTCTTCAACCAGTGTGTATTGCCAGTCCTCTCTTATGGATCAGAGACATGGAGTCTAACAGTTGGAGCAATACGAAAGTTACAGACAACGCAAAGGAGCATGGAGAGGTGCATGCTTGGAATAACTAGGAGAGATCGAAAAAGAAACACTTGGGTGAGAGAGCAAACTAGAGTAGAGGACATCATTGTTAAAGTAAAAGGGCTGAAATGGCGATGGGCTGGGCATATTGCAAGAAGAACTGATCAACGATGGACAACAGAAATTCTGAACTGGATTCCAAGAGACCACCGAAGACCTAGAAAACGTCCTCAAACTAGATGGGTGGATGAAATAAGAAAACAGGTTGGGGTGACGTGGAAGCGAATTGCTCAGGATAGACTTGTGTGGAAAGCATTTGGAGAGACCTTCATCCAGCAGTGGATAGATAATGGTTGAATATGATGATGATATATCATTATATCCTTTCAGCCTAGAGACCATAAATGAATCCGGCATTGTGATGAGGGGAGCCGCATATACAGGTATAGTTACACGCGTGGCTACTCCGTCCTCTTGTAGTCGCTCTTTTTGACGATCAGGAGAGTACGGGGAGTGAAATATATAATCCCCAACCCACGGGGCGAGGAAATCTAAAACACGCCGAATATTTTAGGAAAATAATGACGACTCCTCCATTTGCGTACGTAACCCCCACCTTTAAAAAGAAAGGAGGAAATAACTAAACTATAAGTGAGATAAAGTAAAATATAAACACACAAGAACATACATTTTTTAATTCGTTAAAATGCAATTTTTAATTCGTTTGAGCTAGTCCTTTTGTTTTCTATATGCGACTTGTTTGTTTTATCGGTTATTAGTTCTTTTTATAAGTTACTAGTTTTCATCAATAATTACGTTTTTATAAATCATTAGTTTTTTATGCTTAGTTTTATTTTTTGTGTACGAACTAAGGTAAATAGAGGCTGAAGATGACACTTTGTAAAATTAGTGTCTGGAAGCTGAACAATTACATATTTCATAGTGCCTTCTTTTCTAGAAAGTAAAGTGCGTTTTCAGTTTGCTACCTACGACTGATTATTCGTTTTCTTTTAGTTGTATTGTTTCTCGAAACTTATTAACTCATGTATGTTGACCTTGCAAGAAAATAAATGTTTTTTAACCTGTTCGTTAAGCCACATTTTTTTCAAAGTTAGTAGTTTGCTCACTGGGCCATCGTGATTTACTTGGCAATTGCTATTTCCTAACTTTTTCTTATTTGGAGTGGCAACAGAAATTCACTACTTCGTGCCTCTCGAGGTAAACAGGTATATTTCTCTCCTGCCGTTTGTTAATGATATGAGAGTGATATGATCTATAGTTTTCGTTAAATTTAAAATTTTCTCAATAACGTCTATGCTCTTATGAAAAAATTCTGGTATTAGTCTGTTCCGTTTCAGTAAACATTAATTATCAGCCCTACTCAGTACAACGCTGGAAGATTTTATTCTTACCGCGTGCTGGCTGGTTTCTTGTTGAAGTCTGGATGGTATACTTGAAAATAGAAAAGATTTGTTTGTACGAATTTAAATTGTGGTAATTTTTATCAGTTTTTGAATTTGGTTTTTACTTTTACGAATTAACTTGAATTCAAAGGTTTATTGATGAATTACGATGACAATTGCTTAAGTGAAGTATAGTGATTTGATATTACGACTTATTCATGCGAAAGTTTCTATAAACGAGTAATGGTTGCATCAGGGAGTCCACAGATTGGAAAAATCAGGGAATTTGGTATTCCCGGAATTATTAGGGTATTTGTCAAAGAGTTGAAATTAATCAGGGAATTTAAATATAAATTTAATTTACAAAAACTTTTTTATCAGAAAAATTTGCTAGTTTGTGAGTACATGAAACTATTTATTTGGCTGTGTTTTTATGCCCCCCGATATTTTTGTAATCAGGGAAAAAGTTCGTAGTTAAAAGAAATTTCAAAATAACTTCTTTGTGTTACATATATATCTTAAAATTATAGGAAGAGAAATAAAAGTGAAATTTAACGTATCACATTTTAAGTTAACATGTTACAACCCCTGAAGAGTGGATTATGATAAATATCATTCTTTGGAGATTATATGCAATTCATTTATAGTAAATATGGTTCCCTCGTCATAAGTGGGAGGGGTGAAAATGTGAAGGAAGTTGTCAGACTGAAAGAGAGCAAATTATAGGTTTACTAAAAAATGTTTGGCAAACAAACTTCAGGTAAATAATTTAAAAGTTCATTGCCATAAATATTAGCAATAAAATCAAGTGGTGAAACACAACGGAAAGAACATTCACTTATTAATTACTCTAACCATACATATATATGGAAATATAGTTTTACACATATTCAGGCGAAACATGATCTGAAGAAACCTATATGTCTACGATAATAATTAGGGTTAATGTGCTACTTTCGTCCCATGACCAGCCGTGAAAGATTCAAATAATATCCCTAAAACATCCTAAAAGAAAATCCAATTTTGTCCCAATAACTACCGTAACACGCCCTGAAAACATTCTAGAAGGAAATCCAACTTTTGTCCTAAGAACAGCCGTAACACTTCCTGAAAATATCAAAATAATGTCCTTAAAACATCACAGAATGAAATTTAACTTTTATCCTAAAAACCACCGATACACGTCCTGAAAAGATCCAAATAATGTCCCTAAACCATCAAAAAATAAAATCCAACCTTTGTCCTAAATACTGCCATAACACGTCCTGAAAATATCAAGATAAAGGTCTTTAGACGTCCTAAAAGGAAATCAAACTATTTTCTTAAATACATCCAAAAAATGGCCTTAAAAAGACCTAATAATAAATCAAAATTTCATCCTAAAAACTGCCTTAACGCATCCTATAAATATCAAAATAATATCCTTAAATAATCCAAATTTCGTCCTAAAATCCGCAGTAACAAGTCTTAAAACATGCTAAAAGGAATTCCAGTTTTTGTCCTAAAATCCTCCGAAATATGTTCTCCGCGGACATCCTCAGGACCCTCAAAGGACGTACTTCACGCATGCACATGGATCACTGCAGGACGTCCCACGGACGTCCGACAGTGTGCACTGAATGTCTTGGAGACGTTGGGGATGTCCGCGCCGGACGTCCAGAGGACGTCCTCGGAACGTTTTTGTGCTACCTGGGGAGGTAGTACAGAGCAATAAAACTTAATTGGAAAGACGCCAACGAGGCGTGGGAAACGAAGTGGTTTTAGCGTGGGATATTTCTAACAAAGAAACTGCTTGAAAAAAGAATAATTTATATGGAAATAGTATTTTAAATTTATTGTAAATTTATATTGTGCCAAGTTGATTTTGTCGCTAATTAATATAAATTAGCCGCAAGACAAATATCTGAAGGGGGCTATTAAATTAGATTTACACCCCAGCGGAAACTATACTAGGAACAAGTGGCGTAGGCAGAAAGTTCATAAGGGGGTTATAGGCTTAATGGGAGGGGTTACAGAGCTACAACTCACATATTCCTATGTTAAATATACAAAATTTCATTGCGAT
>QLNU02015270.1:33486390-33497364 GCA_006491805.2 Dysdera silvatica
TCGAAACTTATGAACATGTATATGTTAACCTTGCAAGAAAATAAATGTTTTTTAACCTGTTCGTTAAACCACATTTTTACAAAGTTAGTAGCTTGACCACTGGGCCATCGCGATTTGCTTGGCAATTACTACTTCCCAACTTTTTCTTATTTAGAGTGGCAACAGAAATTTACTACTTCATGCCTCTTGAGATAAACAGGTACATTTCTCTTCTACCGCTTGTTGATATGATACGAGAGTGATATGATTTGTAGTTTTTGTTAAATTCAAAATTTTTCTCAATAATATCTATGTTCTCATGAAATAATTTTGGCATTAGTCTGTTCCGTTTCAGTAAACGTTAATTATAAGCCCTATTCAGTACAACGCTGGAAGATTTTATTCTTGCCGCGTACTGGCTGGTTTGGACGATTTTCTTGAAAATAGAAAAGATTTGTTTGTGCGAATTTTAGTTAGAATTTGTGATCATTTTTGTCAATTTTTGAATTTGGTTTTTACGAATTAACTTGAATTGAAAGGTTTATTAATGAATTACGATGACAATTATTTAAGTGAAATGGTATGATTTAATATTACGATTTAAAAATTTTAAATATTAAAAATTAAAAATTACGATGCGAAAGTTTCTGTAAACGAGTAATGGTTGAATCAGATTGGAAAAATCAGAGATTTTAGTATTTCAGGATTCATTAGGGTATTCGTCAAAAAGTCGAATCTATTCGGGGAATTTAAATGTAAATGTAATTTACAAATTTTTTTAACAGAAAAGTTTGCTAGTCTGTGAGTACGTGAAACTATTTATTTAGCTGTGTTTTTATGCATTCTTGATGGTTTCGTAATCAGGGAAAAAGTTCGTAGTTAAAAGAAATTTCAAAATAACTTCTTTGTGGACAGACACCTTGTTGCATATATATATTTTAAAATTATAGGACGAGAAATAAAAATGAAATTTAACGTATTACATTTCTCATTAACATGTTACAACCCCTGAAAAGTGGATTCTGATGACGAATATCATTCTTTGGAGATTATATGTAAGTAATTTATAGGAAATATGATTCCCCTTCGTAAGAGGGAGGGGTGAAAATGTAAAGAAAGTTGTCAGACTGAAAGAGAGCAAATTATCCGTTTGCTAAAAAAATGTTTAGCAAACAAACTTTATGTAAATAATTTAAAAGTTCTTTGCTATAAAACTAGCAATGAAATTAAGTGGTGAAACACAGCGAAAAGAACTTTCACTTACTAATTACTCTAACCACACATATATATGGAAATATAGTTTTACACATATTCAGGGGAAACATGATCTGAAGAAACCTATACGTCAAAGAAAATAATTAGTGTTAGTGATATTTTTGTCCCATGCACAGACGTGAGAGATCCAAATAATATCCTTAAAACACATCCTAAACGAAAATCGAATTTTTTCTCAAAAACTTCCGTGACACGTCCTGAAAACAGCCTAGAAGGAAATCCAACTTTTGTCCTAGGAACAGCCTTAACACGTCCTGAAAATATGAAAATAATGTCCTTAAAACATCCCAGAAGGAAATCCAACCTTTGTCCTAAAGACCACCGATACAGGTCTTGAAAAGATCCAAATAATATCCCTAAACCTTCATAAAAATAAAGCCAACTTTTGTCCTAAATATCGCCGTAACATGTCCTGAAAATATCGAGATAAAGTCCTTCAAACGTGCTAAAAGGGAATTGAATTATTGTCCTAAAAACATCCAAAACATGTCCTTAAAAAGTCCTAATAGTAAATAAAAATTTCGTCTTAAAAACTGCCGTCACACATCCTATAAATATCTAAATAATCCAAATTTCGTCCCGAAATCCGCCGTAACATGTCCTTAAAACATCGTAAAAAAAATTCCAGTTTTTGTCCTAAAAACCTCCGAAATATGTTCTCCACGGACATTTTCAAGGCCCTCAAAGGACGTACTTCACACGTGCATATGGCTCACCGCAGGACGTCCCACGGACGTCCGATAGTGTATATGGAATGTCCTGGGGACTTTTTTGTGCTATCCGCGATGCTATACCAGAATCCAGCTATCTGATCACTTAAATTCTTGGCTTTGTACGAGGGATATCTTGGCATAGCCTGAAGCGCAGTCAACTTTAGGTGGTTGATTAGTCGTAACCAGCTTCCAGATATGGGCTCGGGTTTCGGATTTCTTGTTAAGCTACGGCTTAACAGCCATCTTGAATATAGTGGTCAGCTTCAGGCCACTTTCTCTAAGACTCTTTCCTCATACAGCGTGTAAAGGAGTCACTTAGCGAGACCTCTATCCTCCAGTGAATGAAGAGTAACTGCAGTTGTTGATACAATAGTAAATTCAAAGTCTATTAAACAAATGAAAAAAATATTAAAACAAATTACAGGAACATGTGAAGAACATCTGAAGTTGGTGTATATGAAGTCTACAACAGCGGACATTGTAGGCAGAATGGTCATAAGTATACCAGGAAGATTATTTATATTTTACTCAACATGCTTCAGAATTTATTTCTAATTAATGATAAATTAAAAATATTTGTGCGAATAATTAATAAAAAATAATATTTCAATTAGGATAAATTATGTATGCAAGAAAGAAAGTTAAAGCTTACATAGTGGAGACGGATACATTATAAAAAAAACAAAACATATTAAAATAATGTTTACATAAACTTATATTAAACAGTTCAAAAGCTCAAGCACAAATGTTAAATACAAAAAACATATTCAATTATTGAGTATCAATTAACATTTTAGACCAACTGAAGAATTAAAAGATATTTAATAATTATGTGATTTATTTGTAATTTATCTATGGACATTTGCATTTTAACCAAATGTTTATCCAATTTTAATTAAACTTGATTTTGAGTTAAGAGCTTGCTTACCATTTTTAATTATTAGTGGAGTTTGGTTAATTATTTAAGCAATCTATCATTAGTTGTTTTAAACTTTTTGGGATATTAAAATTAGGACTTATTAATATAATATGTGTTATTTGGGCAATATTGCAAAAGTGTTTCCGTATCAAATAATGTTCAAATGTTTTCAGTACTCTGTCGCTACTTTAGGTCGAGTACAAAATGGTGTCTTGAAAGGCACTAAAAGTATCACAAGCCTTCTTCTAAGGTCCGTGGATATAATGTGGTATCTAATACAATTTGATGCGTAGATGTGCCGCGTCTCTACAAGAGCGCAATTTTGCAGCACCAAACACAATTTCCTTCATCTTGGGGAAGAGAATGGGGAAAACTAAGATAAAGGAAATGAAATTGTTACCTGGCCCTCTCTTTTCCCTGATGAGATCATAATCTGGATGCAACAGTAATCCGTTATGTACTCAGACCATCTCTCTGATAACCAGAGGAGGTCTCTGGTGCATTAGCTCCGTGGGAAATTGGGACGATTGGTTACGGTTGAATTGAGCCATAAACTTTGTCAATGAACATGATGATGACTCTGCCCGCTCCAGACACTATTCCCATATGCTGATGGCAGTTCCAATAGAAAAGTAATCAAATGATCGAAGTGATGTTCCACTGCGTGAGCGAACGATTCCTATGCTCTCCCCTCCGAATTTTCGGATGTGTTCTTAGGTCTATTTCGTTTTGAATAATAGCCACGGTAATTATAAGTTCCTTTGGTTTTTAAATTGAATTTATTAAATTAATGTTAATTCTATTCCTGCGATCATTGCTAAATTAATATTTATTTACATGCACTCTTTAGAAAAAAAAAGACGAAGTACTCGAAAAGCTAATACGATCATCTTGAAATTTCGTATGTAAGCTTCCCATCCCAAGTATACAAATGATTGAATTTTAAATTTTCGTGGCCAATGAATGTTCATTTTCAGACTTTCTAATACGCAACTGACATCCTATAAAACAAATAAAAATTGCGGGTTGTTATAATTTTTCTCCTCATCACAGAGTGAGGTAAACAGAATGATTCTTTATATCTATTTTCACACAGATTCATATTTCAACCCTTTCTATTGCAAAAGTTCATGTGACTTTCTTGCAAAAATTAGCATGTACGCTTTGGGTAATTTTACAGATAAGCTCCCCCTGGTGGCGACTTTTTAAATTAATTTGTTTTTTCGGAAAAGGGCTTTTCTATCCTTTCATTAAGGGATACCCAAAGTTTCAAAAATTTTCTGATGAATAGTTTCTGCTGTAGGCAGCTCTGAATAGGGGAACTTTAATTATGGATACACTTTATAGAGTGCAATATATAATTATTTTTTTAAAATACACCAAAACTGCGAGTTTAGAACTGATTTTAGTATTTGATTAGAATTTGTAATAAATCAATTTATTCTAATATATCATTAGATAAGAATATTTAGACAGCGGAACCCCCAGATTATGCAAAGCGAAGGCGGCCGGTCCGATTTTGGATAAACGAATTTTAGGATAATTTAAATTTTCATTTTCAGTATCGGGATTCTACTGTAGTTAATAGAAAATATGTTAATTTTTTATTAAAGCGTATATTTTTAGACTATCGCACATATGTATAATATTTTATATACATGGTTGGTAGGAAAGTCCGAATGTGGCCAATAATTTTAGAACCAAGATAGATCTTGCAACGTAAGTTAGGTATTGGTATAGTAAAATGATTATGCACCATCAGATAAGATGAACGTCTGCGCATCTGGTGGCAAATTGAGGAAGGTAAAAATTTTATTTAAAAAAATAATGAACATAGGAAATATTTTAGAGTTGAAAGTTGTAGAGCATCCTTCAGTTAGTAGGAAAAAATATACGACTTACGTGCAATATGTACACGTACTGTTATACAGTGAGGCGTTTCGGAAGTTTCAGTGCATCGTTTCAATTCATCTTTTCCAATGGCGGATGTAGAAATCTTTAATGGGAGGTATTTGTCGATTCCTATTTTTAGCCAAGTGTCCAGTACTTTTCATTTAATTTTCCAAAATATATAATCCTGGCTGGGGGTAGCGATCGCTCCATCATCCCACCCCCCCTTGTATCCGTCAGTGATACTTTCTAGCATTTCAGAAGTTGAGTTGAAGATATTATAGGAGAGAAACCATGGAGAACTTCAACTCAACATTTGAGATACCAGAAATCATTTACTGAGAGCGATGCATTGAAATTTGAAGAACACCTCAGATTGTGGCAGTACATGTACATATTACATGTGAGTCGTATACATTTTCCTATAAATTGAAGGATGCTCTACAACTTCCTAATTGAAAATATTTCTCTATCTTTATTATTTTTCGAGAAAAAAAAATTTTTAACTTCCTCAATTCGCCACCAGGGGCGCTGCTGTTCATCTCATCTGATAGTGCATAGTCATTTTACTATACCAATACCCAAATTCCGTGGTCAGATCTGTCTTGGTTCAAAGGTTATTGGCCCCATTCGGATTTTATTACGAACCCTGTATATATTTCCTGAGACCTCACCCATCAGCGGAATATGCAACCAGCGGACAGTGGGACGTCTAATGTAATCTAGGTGGTCAAAAGTCTAAAAATTACCCAAGGAAAAGTTAAACAAAAACAAGTGCAAACACAACGGTATTGATCAGGAATATTGAGATGATATGAATTTATAGAGGGAGAAGCCTTATATTTCCAATAAATAAAAGGCGAATCAGAAGCTAGTGTAATGAACACGAAGCAAGTCAGCGCAAAAGTGAAAAGTAGACTTGTTGTAGTGGCAAAGTAAAGTATTTTATATATACTGTTTTTGCTTGTCTTAGCCATGGTTTACAAAGACAAAGGTACATATTTGCATATTTTTTGGTTAAAATATTATGTATCAATATTACATTAGCTGTAAAAAATTCTGCAATTGAAGAATAGAAAAAGGGAAAAGTTTTCGAAAATATTGTTCTTTAAGCTTCAGTTTTTCAGGAATATAACGGAACTTGAAACTTGAGCAATATTCTAGTTCTATGATTAATATAGTCTGAAATTTACCAAGTTTTAACTGGTCCTCTTTGCCTCATTCATTAAGAACCATATTTTATTATTTTAGGGAGAAAAATCGTGATAAAGGAAAAGGAACTTGTAGAAAGGCCAAGGGAGAAAAACGGTATTATCCCGGAGATTTTTGAAGAAAAAATGTTCTTTTGAATTCATCAAAACTAAATTCAACCTAAAGAATACGTCACATACATTTCGAGAGGGAAATTGTTGAATTTTGGAGTCTTTTTTTTAAAGTTTTTAGGTGATACTGGGTGGACTGTAACAGCACTTAGTTCAAATTATCAGTCCAGCATGAACGTTGGCTGGACGGTAAAATAAAAATTTCTAACACGTATTTTTCCTTTTCAAATACCTTTTCAACATTCAATGTTGGCAGGCCTTCCAAATCATTTTCAATTTGTGGATCAAAGTCTAAAATAAGAAGAGTAAAATTTGCAAAGAAGCAGCTTGAAACGTATCAACCTCGTGACAATTACAAAGAGCTCTTAGAACTCAGAATAAATTTTTTAGGAGAAATTTCTCCAAAAGGAATATCGTTTAAAGCTGCCGCTGAACTACATCGGGCCAGATGGATGGCAAAAGCTATATATTTTTTCAAGATTTAGACGTTTCGGGATCAATTAAATTTACATTTGCCAAAAATCGGGGAACCATAGACGTTTGTGGATTTTTAGTTTGAGTTAATAATAAAGTCTGGTTTGAAGCTTCATCAGCAACGTTTGCTATGCGTAATGATTTCCGTCTGTAGATAGATCTCGACAAATATGATGCTGTAAATGAAGCCATATCAAATATTGCCTTGCAAAAATTGCTACAGCATTTATGATATTTGTCCGAAGAACCCATTTCCTTTCTTTTTTCGATGATAAAGTTTCCGACGAAACTAAACGAAGAAAAAAATGGTAAAAGTTTTGGAAACAGAAAGCAATTGTAGCTCCAGAAGTTTTATAGATAAACGCACTATATCATTTTGTTTCCTCTAACAAAAGATTTTTGGAATTTTAGATATTCCGTCAGATTTTTTACAAAAAAAAATGGAAATATGGACTGATGATGATACGTACATCAAAGCAAAAAAAGTTTTGTGTATAACAGTTGTAAATAATACAGCTGAAATAGGAATTGCCCAAATCTTTGATTACAATAAACTACTTAAGAACGTAGAGTAATAAAAGAGGGGAAGAAAATTTAACGAAATAATCTTCCTTGATTTACTAACACAATCCAAATATTTGTGGCCTTTTAACATTAACAGTTAATTTAATCCATTCATGCCCAACGGGTCGTTTTCGACCCAAGCACAAAATATGCTTTTTGAGAAATACAAATGACATCATAAATCAAGTTTTGATATAAATCAACCCTCAACAGTTCAGTGAAGTTAACCATCTGATGTTTACTTCACTTCCAACGAATTTTCGAGAGTGATAGAGTCGCAAATATAACATGTCGGCGTCGTGGATTTCTATTCACAATCGGAGACAAGTATTGTTTCAAAATAGTATTATTTTCTTAAAATATCATATAATATTATTTTATTAGACTTCATAAATGAGTTTTAAGTCATTAGTTTTTTTACTGCAAAGTTTAGCAAAGAATATTCGTACGTATTGCTCATGTGGGTCGTAAACGAACCTTTGGGTCCAAGCCCTTAGTGGTACTACCGCGTAGGGATAAAACTGCATTTTGCTACAGTCACAAGCTGTTTATACGGAAAACTTGCGCAGTTATATATCTTAAAATCTTTTTTTAACTGTAATTTTGGCACGAAAGATGAAAATTATATATAATTAGTTTAAAAGTAGGATAAATTTATAGTTTTGATACAATTTATTTTTGTTCATAACTGCATTATTTGCGTGTTGTGGACTGAATGTGGTCTGCTATTTCAGAAGTAAATTCGAAACATACAACAAAACAATTCTGTGTTGATAAATTATTGATTTACGGTTTATAAATTAATTTTGCCTTATACGCATGTATTGAAATATATTTAGAATATATTTTTCTCCTCAAAGAAATAAACTTTCCACTGTTGAATTTCTGGAGATGATGGAAGAGGCAGACAGTAATGATGGAGTCTCAGCAGATATATTTATTTGGTCTCCGAACGACACTGGTGCAAATACCGATGCAAATTCAGGAGACGGGGAAAGCAATATTCCTTGTGTCCTTTCTGGAAGACAGCTAAATGCACACGCTGAGATTGCAATACCTGGTGGTGAATAAACAGAAGATGACGATTTTCGTGTCATGTGTCCCCCATCAGCAAAGAAAAGCAGAAAAGAAAATGAATATTTTCTTGAAGATATGTACATCTTTATCTAAGTTCTATTCCTTAGTGGATATGTTCCACTTTCACGTAGACGTATGTTTTGGGAAAATTCGAACGATGTTCATAATGAATTGGTTTTGAATTCTATAAGACAGAATCGTTTTGAAGAAATTATCAGATATCTCCATGTCTGTGATAATGAAAAGCTTCCATCTAGTGATGAAATGGATAAAATTCGTCCACTTCTACAAGACCTAAATAAATTGTTCTTGGACAAGGCTCCACGAGGATAGAATATATCAGTTATTGAAGCAATCGTGCTCTATTTTGGGAGATGTGGGCATAAGCAATTTCTACGAGGAAAGCCTATACTTTTGGATTAAAAGCTTTGGGGCTGCACAACAAAAAGGCTATTCCGGAAAGAAGCTACTCCTGTTTTACTTCAAATCTATGATATAGCACAAAAAGCCATGGGTCCCATGAAAACAAAACTGCATGGTCCAGCTTATACAAATCACGGTGGGTATTTATTACGTCAGGAAATCCAAAGTGCAGATGTGATGTATGTAAAAGTAAAACCATAAAAGCCTGCCAAAAAATGTAATGTTCCTTTGCGTGACAATTGCTTTGCAAAATTTCATGAATAAATGAAAAAAAAATTGTAATATACGTTTCACAAACTTTTGAGCATATGTTTTGTATCATTATTTATATCATAATTTAAAGTACAAAATCATTTCAAAACATTTTCCTATGTATTATATGTTGATATAATTGTCAATACATTATTTTCTAACTTTCATGTATTGAGAAAGGCTCGTGTCCAAAGGGTCGTTTACGACTCATGCCAGATTTCAATGTTAAACTAATGGGATTCGTAAAAAAATTATATTTTTCATAACTTTGATTCAAATATATTAAATATGGCAATTAATTCGATTTTGCAGAAAAAAAGTTTCAGGCATAAATGGGTTAATACGACTTTTCAACATGAAAATGTTCCTCACCCCTGGTCTATGCTATTAAATATACAATGAGGATATTTGCATCACTTTTTTATTTGCTCATATAGATTTTTCAAATATTTTTAAATGTGGATGTCTGAACTTTAAATATTTTTAAATATATCCGTTTGTTATTTGAGATAGCTCTTAAACTCCGTATACCCACTGAGATAATTGTTACAAGCCACGTAGGTACTCATGGATTCTATTGTCTGCACTCATATTGTTTTTAGTTCAATTAAAATAGTTTGTTTAGATTATGTTCTTCATAAAATGATGCAATTGTTGCGTAATTTATTCTGAAATTTTAGAGGTAAGGGATCTTTCCACAACGTTCTCATTTGTTGTTCCAATACAACAGTGGTTTGCCCCATTCCTCCGAGCCTCCGTTTGTGCCATGTTCTTTCTCAACAGATTCCGTGAACCGTGAAGTCACACCCAGTACACTCGCACCCAGTAAACTGCAATGAACAGAATGGGTCTTCCTGGGGCAAATTCTAACCAGTTTTCTCCCTTTAGAAATTTTAAATTATAAACTCAGTCTAATTTCCAAAACTACGTTTTCTGCAATCTATATTTCGAAAGAGAGTTTGGAAATTGAATGCGTCAGCGGACTATTATATCTGTCGGTGCGCCATTCGAAGATAATCTATTATTTGGAAATTCAGATATCAATATTTAGAATAACCATCGCTTCAGTTCTTCCTATATCTTTTAATATCCATAAGAAAATAAAATTGTTATTAATGAACAATAGATATTCGTTATGTTATTTATAGCGATATTCATTGTGATATTGGTATGAATAGACAATTATTAATTATAATGAAATAAAAGTATAAGAAGGATAACTCATTAAGTAATTAAACAATGTCGGAAACAATCAGCGTTTATTGGCGTAGTGTCTGATAAGTAATATTAATAAGAATGATAACTACTTAGCAGATAATGAAATTATTAAATTTTATTATCCAAAATCTTTAGTAAACAATATTATTAGCCCAAAGAAATAGTTATAATGAGACTGAAATATTCATTACTAATTATAAATTTAATTTTTAAATCATATATATAAAATAAATGAGGTTTATTTGTAAATGTAATATTAAATAATTATTTAAATAAAATTTGGTAACATAGCTTCTAAGGGTTAACAAATTAGATAAAATATTTAAATTACTAAAGCATTTTGGGGGGGAGGACACACACTCTATCTCTATTTAGATTAGATTGGGAAGGGTGGCCGCCGGAGGCGGCACTGTAATCCCAGACAGGACGCTCAAACAGCGCAACAAACCTCCAAGGCGAGTTGGAGGAAGGGGTCTCTCTCTGTTCATTATCCCTCTTTCTTGTTTGTAGCAAACCAAGGTAAATATAAATCATTCATGAAGGCCCCACGTCCTTCTGGGAGAGAGAGGGAGGGAGAGAGGAAAGAGAAAAGGGAATTTATTAGTCGGAGAGAGGGAAAATTCGCCAGATTAATCGGCTCCAAGTTTATTCCAGATTACCGAAACATTCGGGTAATCAAGATTTTAATATTTCCGCGTGGTTTAATACGCACGCCGTCATCATATATTTCGTCATCGACAACGGGCGCGTGAACGAAGCAGCAATTTGCGAAACAGCTCTATTGCTCCGTCTCATAGTTTAGCCACTCATCAGAAACTACTTTGCTTAAAAACCATTGCTGTCTTTGGTAGAGCAAGGTCATGGTGCT
>QLNU02015270.1:33497464-33510385 GCA_006491805.2 Dysdera silvatica
GTATTGTATATGCGTAGAGAAGTATTGTATATGCATAGAGAATTATTGTATATGCGTAGAGAAGTATTGTATAAACGTAGAGTGTCTATTAATAAGCGTAGAGTTATATGGGGCCCGGGACAGCAAAATAGCAAAAGTTTAATATCAATTGCAGTTATATGTATATTTTGTTTTCAATGTATGTAATATGTGCTCGTGCCCCTTAATAATTTTAAGCTTTACGTTGGTTGATACAGGTTTGGTTGGAAGCGTTTTATTAATACGTAGGAACAAGTATAAATGTAAATAAGACATCTTTTACATGAATTACCAAATAGTAGCCTATTAATAATTTCTAACTCTTGCCATTGACTGCAGAATTTTATGTGAGATTAGCAACAGCTGCGGATCCATCCTAATACCTTCTTGAGATTCAAGTAAAATCCTCAATATGTTAATGATCTTCTTTTCTTCTTCTTTTGTGAGTTTAAGTGAATCTGTCTACACTCTCCTTTTCCATGGTTTTGGTCGTCAGAAACTTTCTCGCGTTGTCTATGATCCCCACGTCTGTGAAAATTCTGCATGTTCTTAGACGTTGTCAGTGTCCAAAACTATATCGAACTGAATGTCTATATTAAGTCTTCTCTTGTCCAGCACCCACTCTTCTGAATATAATCATTGTCTTCTACTTCATGCACCATAGCAATAGATTTTTAATGATTTGTAATTGACATTCCAATCCTTAATTCTAGCTGTAGAGGTCATAGGAGAAAATTATTTTATATATATATATTCATGTATATAAACGTGGAGAAATATTAAATAATGATTTTAATCAACATATTTTGGCTTAATGATACCAGCGCCGATGTTATAGCGTTGTTAGATAGTGAAACGTTGCAAAGAGATTAAATGTCGTCGTTTGTAGATCAGATGGTAGAGCCTCGGCCTGGCAAGTGAAAAATCGTGGGTTCTGGCCCACGAATGTCTGGCCAAATGAATGTAAAAAACATTTCTTTTCTTTCGAACGTTTCACCATCTAATCACGCCATACCATCGGCTTTGGTATCACTACGCCAATAAACGTTGATTGACATTGTTGTTAGATTTAATCTACGTAGTGTTAGATTTATATAAATGGAGAAATATATTTAATTCAGGTTAAAATGCAGGAAAATACTTAAATTTCGAGATACAGAAATAGATTTTAATATGGACTGGTTCTACTGTATGTGTTCCTAATTGGTAATATAATTGGTGCCAGTCCCCCCGAATTTATGTATTTTCAATTTTCCGTAAAGCTCCGTCAGAATTAATTTTTATAATTGACTTTGCTATTTACTAATAATGTAATTTCTCTCCCTCTCTCTCACTTTCTCTCTGTGCGTATGTAATATATTATATATATTACACATAATGATCGTTGGATTATTATCATCTTATGGAAATAATGTTTCTCCGAATGAGAATATGCAAATTAAACATCAGAGTAAAGTCATTTAACCTTTGTTCATGTTTTTAACAACAGACAGATAGCAAAGATTGCATTGCGCCAGAACCCAAGGGCGGACTGGGCCTCCGGACCTGTGTGCTCTTATGGGCTATAGTTGGAATTTTTTTTAGTAGCTATTGGATTCGCGCCTTCCGAAAATCCAAGGTATGCGGCATTTGAGAGGACACAGTCTAAATCCTGCCTGAACCTATTATTTTCCGACCAATCCAAACGTCTGTTACCAAGAAGACCTATCCTCAGGCTAGGCCCAGAAAACACAACACGTCTCTAGGACGTCGTTTCTTTGTCCCGTACATTCTTACGTGTTCCTGGCACAGTGAAGATATATTCCGTAGGACATTCAATTCGGACGTCCGTAGGATATTCATTTCGGACATAGATGAAACTGTAGGGGAGACCGGGGTACAGTGGGTCACGGGGCACAGTGGGGCAATTGATTTATTTACCAGGGTAAAAATGTTTAAGAAAGGGAAAAATATGCTACACTTTGACAACTTGTATGGCTACACTGTGCAAACAGATCACAGCCATCATTTATTTTGGAGGAAGGAAATAGCCATTTTTGTTCTCATCTGACCTGTTGACAAAATTAGGTAAGTGTTATTTTCATATATTTGTGCACTAAATTTTCATCCAATAATCAATATTTTTGCATTAATCCATGTTAAAATTTCTTCATTGCATATTTGTGATGGTTTTTCATTTTATTTGTTACTGGTAAGTAAATTGCAACGCTTGGTACGTGTGTGTCTCTTGGGGCACAATGGGACACCCTTGATGGGATTCACTGGGACACTGTCACCGAACATTTAAAATATCACAGATTCTCAAAAGTGGAAACAAAATTATTAGAATTTATGTTTTTCAATTAATTATTACCTAAGGGTTATCTATTCAAACTACTTTTATGTTGTGTAAACATGTAACAACACCTTGAGTTAACGTGAAATTGTTAGAACTGAATCAAGTCTATATAGGTAGCCCATATTGTGGGGGAAAAACTACAATAAATGTTTTTGCTCAAACAATGTTTAACACTAATTCATACAGCTATCTCTGTTATACAAGTTCTATTAAGCTTGGCATAGGAAAAGCTCTAACACATTTTGTAATTAGGGATTTCATGTTATTTGTTAGGTCTAACAATTTTGTTTACATTGTGATGCAAAGAACGGTGCGAAAGAGAGAGAACAAGTGAAATTGGATTAGTAAAAGATTATATGATATGGGAAGCTGTAAAGGTAGTACTTTAGTATAATAAACCATTTATGGAGATAACAAGAACTTTTGCTGTTTAAAGTAGTGTTCAACGACCTTATTTTAGCCATTGGAACATTTTTGATTGTTAAAATTTGTAAACTATTTTCCGTTATTCAACTGTTAACCTCAACCCATACAAGTTATGAGAATGAAAATAATGTATCATCATACAAACATCTGTGTTTACTTTTGTGTCCCATTGTACCCCGGTCAGGGGTACAAATTGCATACCTTAGGAGATATTACATTTTTACAAACAAAATCTGAAGAAAAAATGTGAAAAAATTAATAATGGAAGTTAAAAAGTAATACTATTGTATTATATTCTTGTTGAATTTCTAATATTAAAAATGTAAAGAATATTACCAACTAAGTAAAAATTGTCCCACTCTACCCCGTTCTCCCCTATATATAGTCCAATGGATCGCCTTAACACGTCCTGAAAATATCCGAATAATGTCCCTAAAAGGTCCTAAAAGCAGATTCACGTTTTATCTTAAACACTGCCGTAACACATCCTGGAAATATCCGCATAATGTCCATAATACGTCCTAAAAGAAGATCCTGCTTTTGTCCTAAGAACAGCCGTAACGCACCCAAAATACGTTCGAGCGAGCATCCTCAGAGCCTTCAAAATACGTACTTCAAACGTGCATATGGATCACCGTGGGACGTCCCACGGACGCCTGAAGGTATATTTTGAATGTCCTGGGGAAGTTGGGATGTCCACGCCTTACGTACAGAGGAAGTCTTCGGGATATTTTTGTGCTATTTGGGCAATACGCAAAAAAAGGGCCTTCGTTCTGCAATATCAATGGCAGTTGAACTCCGGGTAATTACACAATACATGAATGCTCTAGTACTACACCGTAAGGTAGCGAACCTAAGGTGTAATACTGGGCATTCATATATTGTGCCCGTAGGGTAGCGAACCTACGTTTTCTGAGGAATCCGAACCTCTTGGGGCATTGAAAACCTTTAGAAGGCACCATCAGGAATTGAATTTTAGGCGAACGTGTCATCTTATTTAAGCTTGCGCCACCACAGGGCCAGATGAAATAATAATAAAAGGTACGCCTGTTTAAAAAAAGAGTAATACATAAATAACTGCAACAGAGAAGTCTCCTTATGAAATGTGGTTAATAGCAGTCGACAGATTCGATTATGGCAAATAATCGATAAGGGTAAATTTTTTATCGATTACAAAAAGCACGAATATCTGAATACAGTCTCGTGGAAAGTCTACAATCGAGAATTATATTGTAGGCATTGAGTCGAGAATCAGCTGAAATAGCATTTCACTCTTAATCCACATAATAGCGGGAGTAAAGGAACTTTCCAACTCCACTATGCTATTAAATGAGGAAGAGTGGACGAAGAGGAGCGGGAGAAGGGAAATAGGAAATCCTGCAAGTCTGTTCGGACGTGAGGTACGGAATTGCATGGACGACAACGAAACGCACTTATCGGAATGAAATCCAATTAATTGTAAAATACTGTTAATATGTCTCGGACTGGACGCTGTGTCCATCAGATGCGCGACCGTGGAAAACTATTGGTGGATGGCGTGACATTTGGCGTTCAATGGCTCGTTGAATTTGCACAGTTCGCTGGCGCCCCTCTAACGATAATGATGGACACAGCGAGTAATCAAATCGCGTCCCAATAGGGCGCTCTTAAAGCCATCGATTTTGATTTTCTTATATGATTGTACATCGGAGCGTAAAAAATAGATTTAGAGGATTTATGTTTAGCCCATTGTGCTTTTTCTATCGCTTTATAACCTGTATTTTAGCATCAGGTATCAAATCATAAGAATGGGGTCTTCTGGGTAAAGTTTGTGTTATTCCAACTCATACTATTTCAAGCCAAAGTAAAACCTTGGATGTGAAGGTAGCATGGAGTTAATGCGCTTGTGCTCCGTGTGAAAAATCCAAGTTTGAGTCCGATTCACGCCAAACGCCTGCATTTTTTGTCCTGCCAATTCGTAGTCCGGTTTGATTTCTTACAACAGCGTTTCTCGATTATTCTTGCAGTGGCGGCTCATCGGATGATGCGAGGGAAGCGACACTTCACCTAAAGAAATTGGGCGGTTGAACAGTTTTTTTAATTTAAATTCCAAATCCTTTTTATTTTTTATCAAATTTAAAATTTGATTAGAAAAATAAAATTCAAAATTTTATTTTGAGCCCACTATTTTTTTTTTTTTTTTAATTTAATTCCTTTAATATAATTGGAATTACATTCAGGAACAGAAGGCTACGTTTTTAAGTCAGCGCTTTAAACGCGTTAAACGCACCAACGAAATATTGCCCGCTGAGAAAAAGGGCCGAATGAAGCGACGATAGAAATTCAGAGCTTCGCTTCAAAACGGAAATGTTTTGCGAACATGGTTACCATGGCGATGGAATATTTACGGCGAAAGCAAGTACTGTCAGAGAAGAGAAATTTTTATCGCATCATCATGTCAGCTAGTATTGCCAGATCAGAGGTTTTACCTCTGAATCTGGATGTTTTGCATGGAAAAAGGATAAAAATTACCAAAACAGAGGTATGGCTTGATCAGAAATAAAAATTGAGATTTTTGATTACCACAGAGGTTTCTAGAGGTAAAAAATTTTCTGCGGGGATGTGTTACTGGTCAAAGAAAAAAAATTAAATGAAAGGACTGAATCCAACTTTGATTCAAACTACAAACAGTTTAGTGTTATATCTGTTAGAATTATTTAATTACCCTGAAGTATTTCGAGGCACGTTGAGTGGTAACAGTAGAAGCGTGTAATTTCGTTGTGTTTTTGTTTCTTAAGGGGACACAGGACCTTTAAATCTTTAAAAAATCGATTTTTTATTTATTAGTTTAAAAAATAATATGGATTTTTGGCAGTGTTTTAAAACAAACCGCATCAAAATTCTTCAATTACTTCTTGCACTATTGTATAAAATAAAAATAACTATTACATGTTACCTTGTTACCAAGTTCCAACTTGAACGCTCTTTTTCTCAAAATCACTTTTTCTATATTGCGCGCAGATTATCTTCAGATCTATGCGCACTAGAGTTCTGAAATTTTTAATATGCTTTTATATCATAAATACCTATATTTTAAAACCAACTGACAAAGTAAAAATATATTTTCAATAATTTAAAAGAAATATGATATTTAAAATATGTCGATTTTTTATATAATTGCTATATATTGTTTTTTATACATTTTAATGACTTATTTCTTCCATATTTTCTGGTTTTAGGTTAAAGCTGGTACCTTTCTTGGTAATTTGTGTGTGTGTTTATGTGTGAATGAAATGTTTATGCGTGATAATGGGAACCGTATCATTTACAATGTGAACAGAAGATATATACATTAATAAGCCTGTGAAATGAGTAAATTCCGCCTTTCTTCCCCACCCCTTTCCTTGCAATTATATGCTACACTGTACCGCACCATGATCGTTTTAACACACTAGAAGAATAGGAAGAAGCTTGCTAGGAAGGATGAGACGTCCTTTCCACTTTCCTCACGTGACTAATGAATTACGTTTAACGTCACGTGATGTGGAGCCGCTCGAAGAGCAGTCGTTAAATTGGGGACACTGCTGTGTCCATCTTTTATATGGTCCAAAGTTCAGATATGCGCACTATGCTACAAGTTCTCAAACCGCCTAGGAAATCAATATTTCCGTTACTTGATTCGTTAGGTTAAACTTAATAGGTTCCTTTACAATATGACGTTTCCCTTAAATGACAGGGTATGTATTTTATTAGAAACCCCATTTTCCAAGCGGAATAACGATGATAAAAAAGAATTTTTAAGTAAGGAAAAGCCCATGCCTGTGTTAAATGTAAGTAAAGTTGCAAAAAAAGGACAAAGTATATAATCGGCATTTTAAGATTTCGTGATATTCGGAGTTTGAATGGCTGTGTGGGAGTTATTATTTAAATAAACTTTTTTGTATGCCATGTTTAATCATTGGTGTTAAATCAAATGTGTGGAATAAGAGTGGTTTCGAATGATTTTGGTAACGTTACCCGTGCTCTTCACAAACATCAAGTTTTTTTCGATCACGTGCGTTGTACATTATGTTTTTCAAATCTAAAGAAAAATTTAAGTGGTATTGAGGATGCTTTAAAAGAAAACTCTAGGCTATATATTAAACCCTTCAACGAGAATGTGCAGCTTAATAGACGTTTCATTCAATTGCCCGCCCATTCGTGCTGTTCTTTACTTGGGGAAGCAAGAATTAGCATTTCGTGGTCATCACAAAGATGTAACCTCCACTAATCATGGTAATTTTAAAGAATTGTTAGAAACCTTTATTTCGATAAGCCCTGTGGACATTCATGAGCACTTTTGAAAAATCACACCCATGTTTGCCGGCAATTCTAAGACTATTCAGAATGAAATAATTGACTGCATTTGGCAATATATCAATGAACATATCGAAAAAGAAATAAAGGATTGCATTTTTTTCTATACAAGTAGACGATTCCACAGATATTGTCCAAAAATCTCAATGTAGTATCATAATTAGGTATGTTATTGCTGGTGGAAAGTCAGTGAAAAGATTTTTGGGATTTTATGACGTCAGTTCCAATCGGACTGCCGAAGCATTGTTTAACCTTGTATCAAGATGCCTCGAAAAATTTAACTATAAATCAAAACTTATAGGATTACGTTTTAATGGGGCAAGCGTAATGTCAGGGCACTTAAATGGTCTTCAGTCCAAAATTAAAAAAGTGACGCCACATACAGTTTTTATTCACTGTTTGGCACATCGTCTGAATTTAGTGCTACAACAAAGCTGCAACAGCATTTCACAGTGTCGCATATTTTTTGCAACTAAAAGCGACATACCTGCATTTTTTCATCATTCTGCCAAACGAACTCACGTGGTCGATACAGTCGTCGGAAAACGAATTCCTACTTCTGTTATTACGCGATGGACATCAAACTCTAAAATGTTGAGTGTTATAAATAAAGAATGGGATTCTTTAAAAGAAGTATTTACTGAGATTATGAACGATCCAACCTCCGATCAAACTTCGCTTAGGCAGAGTGTCGGCTATTTAAATATATTTAACGACTTTGAATTTTCACTTTTGGTTGTTGTTTTTAGCGATAATTTTGGACTTACGGATGTTCTCTTCAATGTACTACAAAATAAGTCATTTGACATTAATTTTTGCATCTCACAAATTAAAAATACGCAGATTCTTTTAAACATCAAACGAAAGGAGAATACATTCGTGGAAATTTTCGAATTAGTGATTTCGAAAACAACAGTTCCAACTGAACACCGTGAGGGACGAAAAAAAGTGACGCTCACACAAAATAAAGTTCTTGCAAAATATAAAATTCATATTTTATGAAATATTAGATACTATTTCATTACAGATTACTACACGTTTTCAAGATATGGAAAAGCTTCATTTTATTACATTAATGGATACTTCAAAATTTGCGGAGTATTCCAATAAATTTCCTACGGAAGTAATAAATAATTTAAATGTGTACTACCCCAATATATTTACTGACTTCCAAAGATTGAAAAATGAATTAAAACACATATATCTGGATAAGCAGTATAGAGATATGAAATTACAAACATTCATGGAAATTTTAACAGAAAACAGATACATTTTTAAAGAAGCTTATAAACTTTTTTGCTTAATAGTGACTATTCCGTCCACTAGTGTTTCTGTAGAACGGAGTTTTTCTTGCTTAAACAGAATCAAAATCAGTCTACGTAATACGATGTTTGAAGACAGACATAGAAACTTGTCAAAAATTTCAATTGAAAAGGAACTATTAAAAGAGTTAATAGAAACTCAACCATTTTTTCACATCATCGACAAGTTTGCAAGTCTAAAAGAATCGAACTTATATTCAAAAAATAAAGACTGGGTAAGCATTTATTGCATATTTTTATTTTGTTTGTTGTCTCCACATATTATCTCTGTCTGCACAACATGTAGTACCATATCAGGTCCGATATATATATGGTGTGTGTGTGTGTGTGTGTAGAGAGGCATATACAGTGTGTTTTAACCTCCGCACAAACTCCCTGCATTTATATGGCCTGCAAAAGGGTTGCTGGTATCTAACTGGAAGGAGACCCACACGCTGAACGTATGTGACGATGTGTGGAACCGGCCAGGCCAGTAACCTAGTGTCCTACCCCGCCTTCAAGTGGTGCAGGCTGAGCTTTCTATTTATGTGGCAAATTAATATTTGCTACACGGATAGAAAGGCGGAAGGGGAGGGCTAATTCACCAACCCGTCTAGCCAGCGTGGTGAAATTATGGCTAATTCCTCCATTATGTTGACACACCAGAAACCATGGCCCCTAGTCTCCAGGTGCTGGAGTGCTCCTGATCAAGGCAGCGGTCAGTGTGGCATGAAAGCAGGGGGTGCTAAGAATCACTGGAATGGCCCAGGCTGCCGTTTGTTATTGACCTTGGCAACGTATAATGGACGATCCCTTGCTTCTGAAGCAAAACTTCAGGAATTGGAAGAAGAACTTGACAAGATCAAATGGGACATTGTAGGACTCAGTGAAGTTAGAAGAAAAGGTGAAGAGTTGGTGGAACTTAAAAGTGGACATTTGTTTTATTATAGAGGAACGGAAACTGGAAGAACAAGTGGTGTTGGCTTCTTAATCAACAAAAGAATTAAAGACTGTCTTCTGGAAGTTGAAAGTACATCAGATCGAGCAGCGAGGCTTGTTGTTCAACTAACCCAGCGATACCAACTTCAAATAGTACAGGTATATGCACCAACATCAAGCCATACCGACGAAGAGGTTGAAGAATTTTATGAAGAAATCAAAGAGTTACACACCAAAGGGAAACAACATATCAAGCTCATCATGGGGGATTTCAATGCAAGAATTGGACAACAGGAACAAGGAGAGACATCGGTTGGTAAATACGGATATGGGGAAAGGAATGAACGTGGCGATCAACTCATCGAATTTGCAGAAGCTGAAAACCTTAGCATCATGAATTCATTTTTTAAGAAGAAACCGCAAAGAAAATGGACATGGAAACACCCAAATGGGGGAACTAGTGAAATTGACTATATCCTGGCAAACAAGAAATCAATTATTGAAGATTGCAGTGTACTGAACAGATTTAATACTGGAAGTGATCATCGAATGGTGAGATGTAAAGTGCACTTAAATACTAAATTAGAACGACAGAAGCTCATTAGGAAACAAGTAAGTAAGAGGGTGGATCTAATGAAACTGAAAGTAAATACCGAGGCATTCAAGTTGGAATTAAAAAATCGCTTTTCTGCACTGGAAGGACTTATTGATGAAAGTGATATCTCAGAAGCAAATGAAAACATTGTTAAGACAATAGTTGAAACTGCTGGGGAAATTGGTGGTGTAACCTGTAAAAAGCACAATAGCAAATTATCTGAGAAGACGAAACAGCTCATGAAAAGGCGAAGAGATATGAAGGTGGACAATCGAAATACCAGTTCCAGGATTGAGTACATAGAACTTTGTAAAACTCTGCGCAAAAGCATGAAAGAAGACATAAGAAAATTCAACTGTGAGCTAGTAAGGAAAGCCATTGAAAATAACAAGAGCCTTAGGGTTGTTAAAGGAAGTTTATCTGTTGGGAAGAAACACATCATTGCATTAAAAGGAGAGGATGGCACCGTAACAAGAAATAGGGAAGAAATACTTAGAAGAGTTGAAGAATTCTACAAAAATCTATACGAAAGTAACAGTGGATTAAACGAAGACTCTGAGATAGTCGAAGGAACAGCTCCTAAAATCTTAAAAGAAGAAGTTTCATTTGCAATAAAAAGTATGAAGAAAGGAAGAGCCCCTGGTGATGATGGTATTACATTAGATATCCTAAAAGAAGCTGGAGAATATGTAGAAGACATACTTGCAAAATTCTTTACCAAATGTCTTAACAGCGGTAACATACCAAACCAATGGGATTCTGCAACAGTAATTCTTTTGCATAAAAAAGGTGATAAAGAGGATTTGAAAAATTACCGACCAATTAGCTTGTTACCTGCTATTTATAAAATCTTCACAAAAGTGCTAACACATCGCCTGCAGAAAAAATTAGATGCAGCTCAACCAAGAGAACAAGCTGGATTTCGAAGTGGATTCAGTACAGTGGACCATATTCAAGTATTAAGAGAATTAATTGAAAGAACACATGAATATGAACTTCCATTGTGTGTGGCATTTATTGACTATGAGAAGGCCTTTGACTCTATTAAAACATCAGCAGTCATCAACTCTTTAAGATCAACAGACATTGAGGATGTGTACATTGACATGGTGAAACGTGTGTATAAAAATGCAAGTGCAAAATTTCGGTTACATAAAGATACCAAAACTATCAAACTTGGCAAAGGGGTGAGGCAGGGAGATACCATTTCTCCAAAACTTTTTACTTCAGCTTTACAGATGATTTTTCAGCAGATAAATTGGAATAACAAGGGAATAAAAATAAATGGTGAATATTTAAATCATTTGCGGTTTGCTGATGACATTGTTATTTTTTCAACGAACCCATTAGAACTCCAAGACATGGTACAGGAGCTCTCAACTAGAAGTAAAGAAGTTGGACTCAAGATGAACCTACAAAAAACTAAGATCATGTTCAATAATTTCGTAGAGGAAACAAAAATACAAGTTGACAACATTGAGCTAGAAATTGCTGATTCATATATTTACCTTGGCCAGCTGATTTCAATGGATGGCAACATTATGAAAGAACTCAACAGACGTATTAAACTTGGCTGGAGTGCATTTGGAAGAAACAGTTTTATCCTGAAGGGGAAATTGCCTTTGTGTCTAAAAAGAAAGGTCTTCAACCAGTGTGTATTGCCAGTCCTCTCTTATGGATCAGAGACATGGAGTCTAACAGTTGGAGCAATACGAAAGTTACAGACAACGCAAAGGAGCATGGAGAGGTGCATGCTTGGAATAACTAGGAGAGATCGAAAAAGAAACACTTGGGTGAGAGAGCAAACTAGAGTAGAGGACATCATTGTTAAAGTAAAAGGGCTGAAATGGCGATGGGCTGGGCATATTGCAAGAAGAACTGATCAACGATGGACAACAGAAATTCTGAACTGGATTCCAAGAGACCACCGAAGACCTAGAAAACGTCCTCAAACTAGATGGGTGGATGAAATAAGAAAACAGGTTGGGGTGACGTGGAAGCGAATTGCTCAGGATAGACTTGTGTGGAAAGCATTTGGAGAGACCTTCATCCAGCAGTGGATAGATAATGGTTGAATATGATGATGATGATGATATATATATATATATATATACAGGGTGTTCCGTAACTACCGCATAAACTCTCTGGCACGCGATTCTATGGTCAATTCTGAGACGAAAGTCAAGAGGGACGATTTTTGATTGACGGATTCGTTTATGAATAATAAGCACTTCAAAATTTCTATCTGAGAGCCAATAGTGCTTCAAGAGAGCGTGCTTCTACGTCGTTTCAGCCAATGACGAAAGCTGCACCCCTTGGTTTCCCCGCTTCCAGAATAAAAAGGATTTAACTCGCTATTGTAAAGAATTTCTTGGTCACGTGCTATTTAAATTTAGCGCGCAAATTTCAGTCGGTCCTGCTTTAGAATTATGTCATTCTACGTAAAGGTTAGCCTGTGCTACCAAATTTGGCGATGCCGCACTTACTAATACTTATACTTTTAAATTCCACGTTTACAGTGTATATGGTAGCTAAGATATAGTGCAGTTAAGATAGTTATTTCCGTGGCAAATTAAGGGTCCGGCGCCCACCCACTTCCATGAAGGTTGGTAGCATAGGGTTTCTAATTCTAAATTTCTTTATTTTTACAATTTACAGTATTACACTTAGCTATTTTTTTTTATTTTAATTTAAAATTAAATTTATTTCCATCGCAAGCATAGCCTCCCTTAATAATCTTCGTATTGGCACCTCCAAGAGCCAAGAGCGGACCCAGAATGTTATTACGGGGGGCTGTTTCGGTGGCCTTCACCGGGGAAAATAGTTTTGGACTATTAAATAGTTTAGGTAAATGTTGTTATATTACTAGCCTTCCGTTTCCTTCCTACCTACCAAAATATTTAATTTACGACAATGAATTAAAGCTGGGCTTTTCTTTAATTAAACTATATGGTTTAGGATAGATAATA
>QLNU02015270.1:33515474-33532196 GCA_006491805.2 Dysdera silvatica
TTTATATACTCTCGCTGCCCACTTTCATGCCCACTTCCCTGCTCACTGCCACGGAAGTGAGTTGAATGCAGACGAGGCTTCAGATACCATTACTCTTTCTAAATACGAAAATAAGAAGCATCATTCCCGTGGCTTGTTGGCCGAGTAAGTTACGGCACTTCATACTGAGGATCCCTGGTTCGACTCTGAACTAGCCGTTCTTCTTCTTTACCAAAAGGACTCTAGCCCGAGCTTATATGGGGATGGTAAAAGTTATTCACCATTATGTTCATCATACACTGATGATCAGAGGACATTCGACAGGTCGATCGTTGATTTTAAATATCTGTATTCTGAAGCACTTTTCATACCAGCACTTAACAAGGACAGAAGGTATAATAGGCCAAGATGCAGTAATTGTTGTTGGACATGAGTAGGATAATGTAATATTAAATATGTCCATCACAGTATTATTTAAATTTATTCTAAAGAAGTAGCGAAAGGTGTTTATGGAATTGAATCATGAAGTTCCCGCAGAAGTATTGATGTATATGGAACTAAAGTACTGGTTAACGTAACGGGTCTATAGCCAAGCTGGAATAAGCAGAAACGTGGTCCCAGTTGCCCTACCGAGCTATTTATATGTATAGAACAATCCCAGGATGCCTTGTGCCCCATATGCCCTTAGCCTCGCCCCAGTTGCCCCTTCATCCTGGCTCCAGGCCTGGAAAGTAATACTTCAATAAAAAGTAGATTTGTTGCTAATACAATCTATAAAATCTATAATTGATATCCCTCTTAAGAGATTGTCTTCACTTGTCGGGAAGCCTAATCAGCTTTTACAGAACGTTCAATATGCGTATTTTTATTTTTATTTATTGTGTTTAGGATTGGAACGTTTACTTGCAGGTCCGGAAAGACGCGCTTACGTTTCTACCTGGACTCTAACCAAGGAAATGCGGCTTGTCTCCGGGAATTACAGCATTAATTAAGCGGAATCAGCCTTCAATGGTGTTTTTTCTTATCTATGTTTCGAAAAAAAAATATGAAGAGCTTATCGGATTGAATATTTTATACATCCGCCTTTTCTCCTTACTATTACTTGTTCTCACCGTTACTTTTTACACACATCATTACTTACCGCACGCCATTACTTTTCCACTCTTAGAATATTTCAATTCAAACCGGCACCGTACGTTTCTCGAACAAAAGTTTATAAAATAAAATGCGCTTCCGTTTGTAGTTAGAAACCAACCACGTAGATCTTTGAGTTGCTTGTCCAATACAGAGTTGACTGCTGTAGCTTAGCGGCTAAAGCATCAAACTGATTACTTGATAGTTGCTTGTTTCAGCCTGAATGATTGCCTTGAGTTCAGCCTGAGAAATAATCACTGTATTTCCTAATTATTGGCAGTTAACAGTAAGATCTTTGTTGAAACCGAAATCGTAGATTCGACAAGAAAAATCGTGGCAACACCGTTCTTCAAACTCTCTTTTCCAGACTTTACTCCCGTGGTAGTTGAAGTTTAATCTACCATAACTTGATAGGATGATAATGTATTCCAAGGGTTCAGTTATTCCAACATTGTTCAATTTAAGCCTTGTCATCCAGAAATATAATTGGCATCGAATGATAATTAATCCTGTCCTCATCTGAAATTATATTTATTGAAGCGTTTGACTGCATGAGGTAACTACATTTATTAGAACTGTTTGCTCCATGGAGCAAACGATCCATGGAGACCCTAGTACTAATCCGAAAATTAAGCTTTTTGCCGATCAGTAACTCCTCGTGTACTACTCGCAGAACAAGACATATCATCCACTTCATTAGCCATTACGAACCCGTATTTACTAAGCTGAGATTAGTTGTTCCTCTAATAGTGGAGAAACAATTAGAGAAAGGCCCGAAGGAGAGAAATCGGCTCACACACATATGATGTGAGGACCGACATAAATTCATTAACTTTCCCTTCGCTGCTTCTTAACTTTCACGTATTAACTGCCAAGTATTCTTGCAGGAAATGGAATGCTATTTAAATCTCCATTACTTAATTCTAAACGGGGGCATCATTTCCTAACTGCCAAGTATCAGCATGTATATCATCAATAGATAATTATCAATGCACCGAGGAACTCATTAAGCAGGAGCACGGAAGAATCAAGACACGAAGCAGACACATTTTAATTATATTACCAGATACTAAGAGATGATAAAAATTGTCAATTTTCCTCGTCAATGCTCTCTCAGGATTTTGATAACGAAATTTCATTTCATGCCATCGTTGTGTGACAAATTTGGAAATGGAAGCTAGTGGAAACATAACATTAAAAGCAAAAATGTTAATTTATCTCCTTATGGAGACTAAAGTTAGCTCCAGATATATCAATATTAATTTAACTTGAGTTAAGAAAGGCACAAATTATTATTTCTGAGGCGAGGATATTTAAATTATGCCTCCTCACACAGAGTATATAAAGGGTTGATGTAAAAGATTCTATATTTTATAATAAAGCAGAAATATAAGATAATGTAGAGAAATAAAAATTTCGTTAGTCTTAAAAAAATTTATCCAGTTACGTGAAGAGAGAGAAGGAAAAAATAGGTGAAAAAATTCAAGGTTTGCCGAATACATTGACTTGGTCAGTAAGTAGTTTTGCGCAACAGTTGGGTGTGCAGTTTCACCTCTTTAAGTATGAACATTAAGCAAACTATATTGTTTTACCTTCTGAGAGTTGGATCGAATATTTATGTGTAGATTTAAACATCTATGTATTAAATAATTTTAGACGATATATGAATTATTATCTGAACTCAACCCCTAACCAATGTACCTGTTATTCTTGTGAGCATAATTGTACAATTTAAGGAAAACGCACCTCTACAAACTTCTTCATATTCTACATTTTGGTTCATATTTCCTGAAGAGAGCCTCGCAACACGTTATGCTTTCTGCTTTCTTCCATTTTAAACCAACCTAATTCAACAGTAAAGTTTTCTGTACCAATTCAATTTATTTAATTTTATTACTGTTTACGTAGTCTTGCGACTGATAATACAGGTCAAACAAATAATATCATTGTAATATTCCAATAGGTGGGTGATAAGCGCAGAATAAAATTCCATAAGCATACGTCAACGCGAAAACGTTGCAAAATTGACTTTCCTCCTAATTAACAAATATTTTTTTCAACGTTTTCTTATTACTGTTCAAAAATGTTAAGAGGTTTCGAGTGCTCTGAAAATTTAAATATAACATTTCAAAGGTAATATAACTTTTATGCCTGAGCTTAAAATATTACCACAAGAAGAAAATGAAACTAAAGACCAAATATTTTACAGTAAGAACAAACGTATTACAATAGTGATCAGATAATTTTTAAGCGGAATTGTACAATTTTGGAATTTGCTGTTCCCACGTGGTTTTAACCTCTTATGAATCTAACTCCATACTATGGGTCAACAAGAAAAGAGAGGGTGGCTTTGGATACGTTTGTAATTCAAATCTGGAATTTTCATACAGCAGACGAAAGGTCGCTTCAACGCTAGGGCATAGCAAATAATTAGTTTAGAAGCCAAAGGTCGGCGAATATTTTAATTAGCAATTTGAAAAATTGATCGTTGAATCAAATGGAATGGGTACCCACCGACGTAAAAATTAGAATTATGTAGAAGGAATGGGAATTGCACCAAGGAATACATCTCCAAGAGTAAATAGTAATGGTATCTCATTTTCTAATAAGAATTATTATTTTCATTCTTTTGCTCCTCATTCATATTTTCATTTAGAGAATGTGAAAGTGACTAACATTTATAATTAGTAAATGAATACTTAAGAGCTAAATTTGCAAACCATCTCCTTTCACTACTCTCATGCCCTCCAGTTCCGACGCTTCTGTTGACACAATAGTCATTTTTTTCACCCCTAAGATTAGTGTTGCCATAGCAAAAATTCTTCGACGGGCAGGATTCCGAGTTATGTTCTGTCCTGTCAATAAACTTCGTCCATCTTTAAAAACCCCATTCATACGCTTCATCGTTAGGGAATTTATCGGGTTTTTTGCCAATGTGGAATGTCCTACATCGGTCAGACGAGCAGAGCTTTGTTCCACTGTTTCAGAGAACACCAAAGATATGTTGAATGCGCAGAGTTATAGAAGTCTTCTTTCGCGGTGCATTGCCATGAATTCAGCCACAAATTCCTCTTCAACGATGCTAGCATCATCTTTAAACTTCGCTCACCTTTGGAATTGGACTGCGCAGAAGCCTATTTTATTCACAAGTTCAGGAATTACTTAGTTGATGATCTTGGATCCACACTTGGCTTCCGTGGTGCTTGGAACTCTCTTCACCAGCCTACACCTTCTTCGTTTTCTTCATCAGACCCTCCTCGTGTTTTTGATTCACCTCCGCAATTATGCCTCTTCTCTTACCAGAAAGTAAAATCGGCTTTCACACAGCTCTCTTTAACACTTTACGATTAACAGTTTCTATATTTGTTAATTTTTGTGGCAACTTAACAAGCCCGAAATCGGCAACACGCCCTTGCTGCTATTCGACATTTTACAATGCTAGAACAAGGACGACCATTAATCGTCCGAAACTATCGTCGATTTTTTAATTTTTAAGTTATATTGTGCTAAAAAACGTTGCTAAATGAACCTTTTACTATCTGTGAACAATGAATGTCATTTCTTCGTCTATACCTAAGAGTGAACAGCATTTAAAGAATGAGATGAGGATTAGGTGGGGGTGCCATGGCGTATAGCCCCAACAGCCCTTGTGCCATGAAATGCCCTTGCTCTAAAACGAATCTTATCAATTTTGAAATACTTCTTATCAGTTTAATAATTTGGTTATTTTTTCATTGATTTTTTTTATAAATTTGCTGATACCTCTTCTATCAATTTCATGATATTCCTATCAATTTAACGATATTTTCATATAACTATTTTGGTTATTTTTGAAGTATGTGGCTATATTTTGAACAAAGAGGAAACATGTAATTGAAGGAAATGTTCTTATTCTTCCTTGGCTCTTAACAAAACTTGCCTTCTTTGGTGCATCAAGATCGCGGCTATACTTTCTCCATAAAATAAATTTTCAGTCCTCATATCGCTGGGCGATGCTAAACTCCAAATTAAATAGCCTCGAACAAATGTTCGTTCAGCAAATAATTCCGAGTGGTAATCTGAAATCATATTTTTCATTAAAATATTAATCATTTTTGTGCACCCGCCTATTTTAGACTTGAGATAAGGTCCATTTTTTATTTTTTTCTGTTATTAAAACAATGTAAACAAACGTACGGATCACAGATTTGTTTCTGAAAGTCGTTCATTTGGAGACCAAAAATCGCGCCAAATATCCAATGGTTCGATTCAATGAACTCACGGCTAATTGCAGTATTCATAAGGAGATTTGAATCATAATTAGATGACACAAGGAACAGCTGTTCTCCATATTGGCGAAAAAAGCTCATTATTCCAAACTAATTTTCTCAATATCGTTACCGAGTCCCCGTTTTCATTTCCATACGTTCGAATTTCGTAATAACTAGGCATTAGTACAGACAATGGAGATTCCGATCTCTTACTTTAGGTTTCCGGGCGAAGAGGCCAAAACTCATTCCCGGAAACTTAATTAAAACTTCCAAACCCGGAAAATGCTCCGGAAAGCATTTGAATTATTAACAATTTGGGAGACATTCGTTTCTGCTGATCAGACGAGCTGGGCTCAACACTACAAGCTCCGAAGAACATCATCACGAATATAAAGACAGAACAAGAATCCACTCGTTAGCGCGGCCAGCATCTGTGACGGAGTTCAGAATGTGAATGCGATATTATCTCCATTTGATAAGTGAGAGGAATAGTGTTGGAGACAGGTTTCATAGCAAAGTCTCTGATACGAACAAAAGCAATAGTTATTTTGATGATAAGACAAGTGTGAGTTTTCTCTGATAGCAAAGTTTTCAAACTTCAGCTTGCTGTCTAAAATTTGTGCATGTCAATTAAAATAGTCATAACTGATCTTGCATGACACTTCCCTCGTTAAACCATGTGTAAGGTGTTATTACCAACATGAAAAATAAATATGTGAATTAAAATTAAAAGAATTTCAATCATTGAAATGTTTCCAAGCTGTGGAAATGATTTCATTCATGTGGTTTTTCAAATGTGTTATCGAACAGGAAATGTTGCGCTGAAAAGTGGTAAGAGGCTTAAATGAAGATATATGTTGTACCATGCAATGGAGTAAAAAAGTATGGTTTGAGGGGTCACAAAACCCCCCAAATTGGACCTTGAAGCATGTTTTTCATCTTAGCATTAAATGACATGATTTTTTAACCCAAGAGCAGGCGCGCGGGATGTTTCACATCCCACAACTTACAATATGTTAAAAGAACAGTCCACCCTTGCTTCTGAAACTGGCCAAACTCTTTCCTGTTGCCTTCAAAGTCACAATCTTTTGGGGTAGGGTGACAAAGCGAAAATTCCACTTATTGTTCCCTGTAAAATTGGACGTTTTTAATGAAATAATGCTATATAATCAGATGGATGTAAGGCACCCCGCCCGCGTTCTCGTTTTCCTCTAATCCTCGAGCCTTTTCACGGGTTAAAGCTCCTTGGGGGGCCCCTTTATAATTTTTAACTTGCTCCGCCTCTGGAATCATGATCTTTAAAACAAATTAATAAATTCTGTTAAATTTAATTGTATTTAAACATTTTCTTGAGAACATAATTTTCATTCAAAGGAAAATAAAGAGAAAAAATCGATAAATTTGTACAGTAATTGTTCTCCTGTGACCAGTGCGAAGTTTTGGCATGGGAGATGGTATACTTGCATACTTGCTGTGACTTGCGAAGCCCACTAATCGCAAGGTCTTTCTAATTCACAGTGGTTAAGGTTTCTTGAAAACAAAGAATTAATTAACAAAGTGATGAATCCATAGAATAGTTAATTACTTGTACATTCAGTGTCAAACATAATTACACGTAATACAAAAATTTACTACATTCCATTTTAAACAAAATGATATATTTTAACGACCATACAGTTCGCTGTTCCAGCATGCTCAATCCAAACACCACGAAGTATTTCAAAATGTAACAAACCGCGGAATGTTAACAAAATGTTGCCACGAAACCTTTTGTGAACATTCCTACCGGAAGCCATTTGGCAAATAAATACTCGTTGTTAAAAAGTGGTTTTGTAAACAGCTCCTCCAGCAAAACATTTCAGTTGTTGTAAATGATGGGAGGCCCTCTCTACTCTTGAAGTGCTGTCCATCACTTCAAGGAGTTCTCTCGAGCCTCCTGCGACTGCACTTTGTTCTTATCAGTTTCGTGTGCTCAAACCCAACGCTAATTGTTTGCCCTAATTGTCTCTTTTGTCCGCGGGGATTTTTCCACCGTAATTAATGACTTTATTGTCATCCGTGGCAATCCTTCACCGCCCGCCGGAACGTTCAGTGTCTCCGCAACGGTATTTCAAAACATCAGGAGGCTAAATTTACGACAGCATAGCCCAGTACCACAGCATTTCTTCATCTTGAAGCTAAATTTGACATTTTCTATGTAGCTATGTAATTTCGATATGACTCTCTTAAAATACTATGCTTTTTATGTTTGTTTGGTTCGTTAATTTACCGATATACGGTGCCTTTGCTAACATAGCCAAATCCTTAAGCTCACCAATTGTAGTTCCTTTACAGCATGGTCATTTTGACGAGTGGACGCAAGATAGGAGTTATAAGTATATTGATACCGTGATTTTTAATTTCCGTTGTGATATTCAATTTTGGTCCTTTTCAAAAATTGCTCGGGGTAGATGCACTTTACGCAAAACACTTCACTTTTTGAGGATGTTGACGTTCTCATTCGAATAAACGAACTGTCCTGTCAAGGAAGAAGTGGAAAACCCAGAAACAACAGGTGTCGACGCCATAAAACCATTTTTTCCTCCGAACTTCTTTTCGCGAACGAACAGTACATGTTAGATATATAGTCTACTAGAGGCATACTAAATCGTTAAATGACCGAGTCATTAAATGAGTTTAGACGGTTTTTAGTATTTCTTTTTCGCAGCAGATTTAATTAATACTATGGCTATTTAAGTAGTACTATGGCTATTTAATTAATACTATATCAATTTATGTTATACTATGGCAAGTTAAGTAATACTATTGCGAGTTAAGTAATGCTATAACAAGTAATATTATAGAAATTTTAGTAATGCTATGGCGAATTAAGTAATTTATGTAAAACTATGGCAGTTTAAGTTATACTATGGCGAGTTAAGTAATATTATGGTTATTTAAGTAATACTATGACAATTTAAGTAATACCATGGAAATTTAAGTAATACCATGGGAATTTAAGTAATATCATGGAAATTTAAGTAATATCATGGAAATTTAAATAATTCTATGAAAATTCCAATAATGCTATGGAAATTCCAATAATGCTATGGAAATTCTAGTAATTCTGTGGCAATTTAAGTAATGCTATATCAATTTAAGTAATACTATGGAAATTCAAGTAATGCTATGGAAATTTAAGTAAAGCCATGGTAATTTAAGTAATGCCATGGAAGTTTAAGTAGCACTGTGGCAGCTGAAATGGATTAATTAGCCAGTCAATTGAGTTCACTATGGCGCAAGGACAACGGTGGACCATCATACGCCAATCGAAATGAGTAAGTTTTAATACATTAGACACATACAAGTCAAACCTTGGAGAGAAGTAAAAAAATAAATTCGATAAAAATAAATACTTTTGTGTTGAAAAACCAATATTGGGTAAAGAATTCAAAACGAGATTGTGGTCAAAAGTACCTCATAAAATATCGTTCAGGTTAAAGTCATTTCGTTCAAAAGTGGACATACGCTGCCGATTAATTTTTTTTTTGGATATAGACCAGAGGTTTCCAACTCAGTTTAAGCCGTGGACCACTTTTCCACTTCAATTGGACTCGCGGACCACTTTGAAAAATTCTCAAGAGCTGATTGCAAGACCTAAATAAAAAAAGGAGCCGGATTATTTTTGGGGGAAATGTGTTTGTAAAATCGTTCTTTAGTAAAAATAAATAAATAAACAGAAAAAGAAATAATAAAATCTAATGATAATACAGTCAAACCTCGTTAAGACGAACACGCTTAAAACGAATTACTTTTAATACGAACCGTTTTCTGAAATTCCGTCAGATTGTAAAATACTACAAATATACTATCAATTTCATTTTTATAATTAATTTTAATATTTAATAAATAATTTTATAAGTATTTTTTTTAATCGTTTTTTTAAATAATGACCCGTCTAGCGGACCACTTGGGAATTCTTCGCGGACCACCAGTCGGGAACCACTGGTATTGACAAAACATGTAAAATCATTAGAGATTCCTTGCAGGTATCGCACATAGAAGTGCTTCTCTCATTGAAAGGGCATTGCGGTGGTCAGAGTTATCGCATTCACCCACAGGATGCTGTCAATCTAGTTTCGACTTCGAACGATTTCACATTAAAACGCTCACCGAAAAATTGCATACTGTAGCCCGGGGTGTGGGGGTTGGTTCCTTAGGCCCTGAGAGGTTCAAATTCCTTGGAAAATTGTAGGTTACTGCTCAGAATGATCTCTGCCATCCATGTGCCGTAAGCACGTATCCAAACATTAATATGCACACTGTAGTCTAGGTGTTGATGCACAAGTCTAAGGGCGCGTACAAACATCCAACAGAACATCGTAACGTCACCGTATATTAAGTCTGGACGCCACTTCGTAACAGAACGTCGTAACATTTCAGCGTCCCATCAATTATCTGTTTTTCGCCGTCGCGTCGAAGAAATGTTACGTGCCTACTTTGCACACCCATATTTGGACCGGTTTGCGAACAACAGCGTCTAGTCAGTGTAGACTAGATGCGATGGGACATATTGATGTCCCGCCCTGGGGATACGTGGCGACGTTCTGTTGCACCTCAAAACATACTTACTCCGTAACATCACAGCGTAACACGGAATGATAAGCGACGGTGCTCTGTTACGATGTTCTGCTGCATGTCTGTACCCACCCTAAGAGGTTAGAAGTCCCCGGAAAACTGTAGTGTCTCGACGTAGTGTAAACTGTGTTGTCTTTCCACGACAACACAAATAACAAATTATCAAAACTTGAAGATGGGAGAAGGTAAAATAGAGAGAGATGGTTATTCTGCAACAGTCAGTTCCTTTTATTTTGCAAAAGTGATTTCATATGCGACTTGGAATCGTGAACGAATGCTTCATTTTGTAAAACGTGCTTTAATTTGTTCAAAACGTTAGTGATATCAACTCTTTAAGGATTCTAGATCCTCGAAACACCTGGTATATTCCAGGCTTCATGTTGCGCGCAAAAATAATTTACTCGTCCAGATCTCCTTTGCTCACCACCACTGATTTCGAGTTATTTGTATACGATGGCCGTCAGATGGGACACCGTGTGATATTTCGAAATCGCAAACTGACAATGACAAATCTGCGTCCAATTTCAAAATAAATCAAGGGGGACAAAACTTCGTTCTTATCCCCCTTTCATGGGTCCGTTAGCAAACTAGCATAACGCACAATATATCTATATCCCTTACTGCTCTAGAATGCCGGCTTACAATAAAGAAATTGTTCGCTATTACTTGTGGTTTTACCAGTTTTCTGAAAACAACTGCCTCATCCCTCCCAACTGGGCGCTTTAAATCCTAAACTGTAAGACAAAATCTGGAGATCACCGTGTGTTTAAATTCCTTGAAGGGTTAAGCTAATTAAACATTAGTATCACCATCTCTAGTCTGGGTGTTGATTCCCTGGGCTTTAGGAATTTCGGATTTATTGGAAAAATATAGGTCCCAGTGTAGCATGACCGTTACTATCCTTGAGCCCTGTAGGAACGCAAATCTTAGTATTACTAACTGTCGACTGTAGTCCTTGCATTTAATTTCCTAGGCCTTAAGAGGTTAGGTATTCCTAGGAAAACTGTAGATCTCGTTGTAGAATAACGTTTTTAATCCTTGCACCTTAAGAGCATATTTAAACATTATTATTATTACTGTTGATTGTAGTCCATGTGTTTAATTTCCTAAGCCTTGAGGTTAGGATTCCTAGAAAAACTTTAGGTTTCGTCGTAGTATAACCTTTTCAATCCTTGCACCATAAGACATATTCAAACATTATCATCATTACCGTTGATTGTAGTCCGGGTGTCGATTTCCAGGCCTAAAAGGTTAGGATTCCTCGAAAGACTGTAGGCATTGGTGCAGCTTGACCTTTTCGATTCTTGCGCCGTAAGAACATTATCATCATTACTGCTGATTGTAGACTGGGTGTCGATTTCCAGGCCTCAGTGGTTAGGATTCCTCGGAAGACCGTAGGTATTGGCGCATCTTGACCTTTTGGATTCTTGCGCCGTAAGAACATTATCATCATTACTGCTGATTGTATTCCGAGTGTCGATTTCCAGGCACAAGTGGTTAGGATTCACCGGAAAACTGTAGGTCTCGACGCAGCATGATCGTTGCTAGCCATGCGCTGTAATAACGTAAATATAAATATGACTAACTGAGGACTGTATTCCGGCTGTTGGTGCCTTAGGCCTCAAGAGATTAATAAAAATAATTTCTTGGAAAAATATAGGTTCCGGCGCAGTATGATCATTGCTATCTTTGTAATCCACCGTAAAAACTTAAATATTAGTGTTACTAACTGCCGACTATAGTCCGTATGTGTAATTTGGTAGGCCTTAAGAGGTTAGGATTGCCAGGAGAACTGTAGGTCTCGGTGTACCATAACCTTTGCTACTCTTGCGCCCTAAAGGCATATACGAACAATTAGTCTCACCGTTATACAGTCGGAAAACTGTAGGTCTCGGCGCATCATGACCTTTGCAACTCCTGCCCCCTAAAGACATATACAGACAATTATCATCAATGTTACAGAGTGTAGTTTCTATGTTGGATATATCATGGTATTTTAACAACATTCGTTTTAAACGTGTCCATACTGGACGCGTTTCAGCCATGTCGTTGCTATACGTTAAGTCTCAAACGGAGCCAAATTCAAGTACATGGAGTAGGTTTCAGTCGGATCGTTCCAGTTGTTTTATGATATGAGGTATATTTCGTTCACGAAAAGTAGTCCGATGGTACCGTTAGAAATAACGGGAGCTGACGTCACAAACGGCCTAGCCGATTACAGCAGAGGGGAGGACGTCATTTCAGAACTGGTTTTTGGCGCAGATAAACGTTCACTAAAAACCCTTTTGCCATCGAAACGATTGAGTTCGATGAATAATGAATATGACCTCACAAAATTGGAAAAAGAAAATTTCACCAGCGAAATCTCATTTTGTGTGTCTTATTATATTAGCAACGATATTCATCATGGCAACAGCAATCATCACAACATAAGCATTCAATAATCTATGTCTATAATGCCATTTTCTATAATGTGTCAATTTAATAAATTGAATTATAATTATTTTTAGTTTGTAAGCTTATATTATAATATTCCACGATTGGTTTGTATGTGGTAAGACATCACAAATTTAAAAACAGAAATGAAATCTCTTTTATACGAATGAATTATTTATTTTTCTTGATGCATTTAGTAGCGATTTCAAGGAGAATACAGTCTTGAAATTTTTTTCAAATGCTTATTCTTCCTATCAAATGGTTTGACAAATGGCTTGAAACCATTTTCTTTATCTCAAATGGTTTTTGTTTATGTGAGTTCGCATTACAATCTAAAGAATTAGAAAAATTATTTCATTGTCGACGGAATAAAATCTTTTTCGTTTATTAAAGGAAGATGAAAAAAATAATATTTATTTCAATTCCAGCTCGACGATTACTTGAAAATCATCTTTAATCCATTTAATTCCATTTCTATTAAACCCCACATCAATTTATCATCTCTGACATTAGGATAAGTGTAAAAGTCATTTAAAACTATTGAGAGGATCTTTTTTCTTTCAATTTTCGGAAGCCCATTGTTTCAAACGGGAGCTGAGATTTTAAGCTACGCTAAGATCAGCCATTAGTTTTGTCTGCACCTTTTTTTTAAAGGAATAAACGGTTCTCCTGTAAGTTAAAGTTGATGTGAATGAGACTGTCATTAAACGGCCTTTCCGTTAATGGAATGCGCTGAGGATGGTTTTGCACTAATTGGAGACTTTCTAAAACAGATTTCGATTAAAAACAAGCTTTCCAACAGGAGGATTGAAGTCTCGTTTTTGAATAGACCGCATATACATAACTTTTAGTATGTAATTTAGCTTTCCAAAGCAACTTCTTGACTCACGTGAAAATAAAAGACCCCCCGTCCCACCTGGTTAGCGACAGAGGATCGCTTGTTTTGTTGCTATCATTGACTACATAGGATATAATCGGACTTCCTTCCGAAACCCTCTTCGAATACCTTAAGAAGAAGAAAGCGTGTCCACAAGAAGTGAGCAACGAGGATTTCGAAACCAATTGCAATGAAAAAACTGTGACAGATGTCTTGCGTAGTTCGGAGTGAATCGCCAAAAAAAAGGTAATAAATGACATGATGATACATCTCCTGGACTTCTCACACACATATTCTGCCTGTCGACAACACAAGACCCTCCAGAAAGCAGTTATTTCGTCCCCCGATCCTTGTTAAAACTAGACTTCGTTTCGTTGGTACCAAATATGAATTATGAGAAGAGTCACATTTGACAAATGTAACAGTCGGTAATTAAAATCGCTGTGACAGTTATTTACTCCAAGTTTTGCTGTTCGTGTATACGACTCGGTGTCTGGGTAATTAGTGCAAATGCGAATATGAGAAATTAATTCCCCGACTCTGTGTCATTTGAATGAAAGTCTCCTGAGAAATTTTAATTGGATTTGCAATACTCGGTTTTCATGAGGTGTGTTTCTACAAATTAATTTCGGAATCAGATATTTGCAGTGCATGTAGTTATTTCTGTCACTTTCTGTGGCTGTTATTAGCACCAGGTGCTTGACAAATTATAAAAAATGGCAAAACGCATGTAATGGACGACAGTGAAGGTAATTTGGTTAAGGAGGAATGAACAGTAAAGAAGAACACATTTGATGAGTTGTCGTTTGCCATATTTTGATGCCATTTCCAATATTTTTGTCTAAATTATTACTTTTCTTCTATTAAGCACGTGTTGTATATATCGGTTATTGCGAGTGCGGTTATAACGCATTGATAATTAAAACATTTCTTTGGCCACGATCAAAATATGCAGGAGGAATATTTTTTATAGCGAACAAGCATCCAGTAAAATTTCCCTTTAATTTACGAAGGCCGAATCTGTAAATAAACGCCATATTTTTCAAAAAGAAAAGGGAAGATGGTTTTACTTCGTAATTATTATTTCTTTATTATCAAAAATTAACATAGAAATGGAAAAATAAAGCCGATTATACATTAGTGTATCTGAGTTTTGTGAATTATATAAAATCATACAAAATTACGTACCGCGTCTTAATTTCGATTTTAAAATGTGTGGTATTTTAACAGCTAACGTGTATAAGTATATAAAATATATTTAACTTGTATTAATGGGAAAATCTTGGAGGGAGTAAATATTGTAGGGATTATTTCAATTTTATATCTCAATAAATTCCTCATACATAAAGAAAATCCCTCTGCTCATGCAGCTATTTAATGTCAAGTTATCAAAAGTCTCTTTAAAATGCCTTTGCTTCGTAAATAATAAATTTAAGGAGAATATTCGAGAATATCCCTATCTTGAAACGTACAGTGTTGTCAATAGAAATATATTAGATTGGGATAATTGCTAATCGTAAGGAGCTCCGAAACAAGGATGGAGCTGCCACGAAACACAGCGCGGTGTTATGTTACAAAATAAATATTAATCTTCCGCTAGGGGAGCTTCATGTAAGGTTGGAGAGAGTTTCTTCGCAAATCAGACAAGGAAATTTAAGGCTGGAAGCCCACTTTTATTTTACAGTGTTGGAAGGTTTGATAACGCTTGATAAGTCAACGACATTTGATTGGAATACTGATAAGCTTTATTGATTGAAATAATGAAGCGAAATAGGGGGTCCTCCCCCCCAAATATCGTCTCGGAGTCACCCCGATTTGTTGACACTCATCTCACCAATAAAAGCTTTCGCATGGCCCAATCAAGACGTGGGGCGGCGTCCATCTTTCTTGATGAACAAATCAGATTTTGCATTTCTAATTTCGTCGTATGCTCACAGCACTGTTGACAGTGAGGTGGACTTAAACGAAAATTTGCACAAAATAAATGAAATTTGAAAACTATCGCCAATAGTTAAATCGATTCATCGGTGGCCGGAATTCATCGATTTATTTCGATTTTCGACCCATTACTAGCGCAACCCCGATGGTAATTGGAATACGTGAATAATATTAGTTTTCGGTTGAGAATTTAGTTTAAATAAAGGGGAAAGTTCAACAATTGAAGGATAGAAAACTTTAACAAAATTATGAATTATTTTTAATAACATACTTTTTCTTTTTATAACAACGCAACATACAATCCTTCTTATTAATACGTGTATACATGTATATCCATATATATATATCCCTTTATACGCATAAAATCGGTAAAGTGACAATACATGTATAAAAAATTCAGAATTCAATTTATGTAATTTTCACTGAGTCTCTTTTATAAAGAAAATTCACTTATCGAGATTAATCGAAGATTAATACGGGATGTATGGAAGATTAATACGGGAATTGGACAATGAAATAGAAATCAAGTGAGTATTTTTGGGCAGGCGTATTATTTAGTAGCTGAAATTTTCTTTGAAAACGCTGCTGAACTGACAGTCGAAGATTTCACACTCGGAAGTGAAGTAGGTTTACTCCGAGATTAAATGGAGATTAGAGAGATGATTGGCTAATGCAAATTTTTACTCACGTCAGATATATAAAATATTTAATCATTTTAGATGAAAATTGTAAAAACTTAATTATGAAAAACATGTTCATAGCCTTTTGTTTAGGTAATATTTGTATTGCATTACAATAGAACCCTCATATTGCGAATTCGAAGGTTCTCTGAAAAGACTTCGAAATATAACGACCTTTTTAATACACATGTATATTGTGTAGTAAGTTTATATTGTATTTAGAGACATACTTTCAAATCAATGAACCCTACTTTATAAATAAATAAATATAAATCATATTGTATACAGGATATCTTATATTGACAACAAAAACAAGAATTAATAGATAAAATTTGTCTAAGCTTATAATTAGATATTATTAGATTATTTATTAGATTATTGTGTTAGATGCAGAAAAGTACAGATCCAGAATTCTCCATTGTAGTTCCTTCAGCACGTGTTTTGTTTTCGCGGCTGGGACTCCATATTTAAATCACTGATACCAAATTCTTGCCTTTCTTTTAGATGTTGCTCATTCATCTTCCGCAGCATAAATGTCCATCGTTTCAGCAGTTAATGGTTGAAGGGAAGATATTAACAAAACTAAAATTGCATATTAGTTCTCGTTCTTAGGTTTCGATTCTGGGAAATGTTCCAATAAATCACGGTTGAGTACAATCACGTTTATGTTAACTTGATGATAGATGTTTCCCAGTAGTGTTCATAAAAAGTTCATAAAGGGTGTACCAGAGCTACACAACTCCATACAGATATATCTATATATTTATATCTGTATAAATATATAGATATAAATATATAGATATATTTATAT
>QLNU02015270.1:33540765-33554594 GCA_006491805.2 Dysdera silvatica
TATATAAAACAATTTTTCTGAAAGATATCAGAACAAACAATGCGAGAATTATATCCAAAAGTTATACACAAATTGAAAAATACCTAAGTGCAATGCAAAACAAAATATATACAAACAATAAATATATTTACAATATTTTACATACAAACCTTTTTCGAAAACTATGAAATATTGCTAGGATACAAATGGCAATATAGTAAAATTGTAAAGAAATGAACCCAAAAGTGGAATAAAAAATTTAAAGTAGGAGTGTAATAATAAATGAAATATGAGAAACCCATAGGATAGCACTTTTTCAAGGGAGACACCTGTCGCAATGAGTTCAGTATTGGATGTTTCTGTTCGAGTCCTAGCCAATGCTAAACTTAGGATCTCAAGTCTCTCGACATTCAATCAGAGAAAAATTCGGAGCAGTACCATAGAAAAGTAAGCATAAAAATCTTTTCAATGAGAATAAACACTTTGCAAACCCGAACCAGAACTAAACAAGCCCGAATGTAAACGAATTCAGAGTGTTATCAGAACTACATCCACAAAAGTTGCCATTTCCAAGAGTAAGTATTTAGTGCATTAAGTGATACGTCTTCGGCAGCAGAATTTGTCACTTACACAGATAAAAAAAAGAAACCTTGCTGTGCATTCAAACTTACCAAAAGTATTTAGATTCAAAGGTAGTGGTATATTATTTCCAAGAAGAATATTTTTGAGCCCGTTAATTTAACCAATAAAATTATTATACTTTTTACATATACTATTAATACTGAGAATTTGTGAAATAACAATGTTTCTGTGGACTTTTATACTTATACAAGATTTAAAGTTTGACAGAGACACAACTTTGAATTTGAAATCAGATCTTTTGTCGTATTATATAATTTAACTAAATTTACCTATTCCTCTTAGATTTGTTTTTCATGACACAAGCATATATGAGTATAATAATATATAATGTACATAATTAATATAATATATGTAGTTAATGTATAATTCATATAATATTCATAATCAGTATAATATATATAGTTAATATAATTTTGTATTTAATGTGTTTTCTTTACTCTGTTAAAAAAAAATTTTTATGCAAATGTGGCGGCGGCGGATCTTTTGGTTACTATAAAAGGGGGTCGCGGATTACTTGGTTACTATAAAAATGGGTCGCGGCTTGAAATTTGAAAATGATTGGGAATCATTGGTCTAGAGCATCAAACACTGAGCTGCAGATTAAGGGATGAATTTACAAGCTTGATTAAAATTTGAGTTCTAATGAGTCTATTCACCATAATACAAAAACGCCTTAAATTTACCGTAATGTATGGGAAGACGTCAACGGAAAGAAGGCTTAAATTGTGGGTTGATAAGCAGAGAAGTCCTCTTGCTTCAATTTGTTGGAAGAAAAATATGAGCTCAATAGAAGATAAAAAAGAATAAATTAATGCCAGTAATATAAGCGAGCTCAATAGTAGTCTCCATATCGCATTCAATGTCTCCCAAAATAAAAAGATCGATATGACGTCAACGGTCCAATGCAAAGAAATAAGGGAGAAGGGAGAAGACAAATATTTTAAATGCACTTTTCTCTCCCTCTCATTCCTAGGCGGTGTATGGTAGGTACATGAGGGCAAATGTAATTTAGGTATACATATATATATATTTGAAAAATTATTAAAAGATTTTTATTGAATATCACGTGGTTTATTATGGTTGACATATGAATAAGTAGTCAATTTCAGTGAGTAAATAACTTACTCAAATCCTTGTTTAACTCCTAAACGGACATAGTCGTCTGACTCCCAATTGAATAAATGAAGGTTTAGTGATAAATTGCACAGTATAATATTTCATGAAGGTGAATAAACAAATTAAGGAGGCAATCACTTTTCGAATGCTCCTTTAAATTTAATGAACATTAATTAATATCGGAGGGGTGAAAATGGGATTTTAATTGACAAAAGCTGTTCTAAATTTTGTATATGATAATTTTTCCAATTTCCACTGACGCTAGAACGAAGTCATTTAAAAAAGCGGACATGCTTTCGAACAAATAAAAAACCAATTTCTGTTTTAAAGTAAAACATATATAGTATAATTTGTCTAAACTGACCACCTTTGGCACTGGACTGCAAAGGTCACCACATACAGCTGGTCGGGGTAGGCGACAAATTTTGATATAGGCATGACTAAGTCTGCATCAGTTTTCTGTTATAAAACATGGCCATTTTAGTTAGGTTGTCGCTTTACCAAGTTTCACTGTAATTCACAAATCTGAAACAAATGAAGTCTTATGATTATGGTTATCTCAATTCCTAATCATTTAATCGCTGGTACTTTGGTCAGAGCAAAAATGTTTGAGTACAGAACTGACAATACTTTTTCAAATTTTTTTGAATTTCTAATCATCGTGTTCGTCACCTAGTTTGAGAAAATATGCATGAAACATGCATGACATAAATGCATAGAATTTCAACGTCATGCAAAGAATATTTTACTTCTATCCCTGCCTTTCTGTTTACTGTAAATTAATTAAATTATTGATTGTGTAATCACATGAATTATACACTAATGCGCTGCATCACTAATCATTACACCTTACTAAGGATTGTACAATAAAGGCTTAATCATCAGCTGTGATGATTGTAAAAAAAAAGCATACAAAACAGAGGAAATGATCAGCAGATATTTACGACGAGAAGACATTGATGTGGAAAACGTTCGATCCATCATTGCTGCCCAAGATGGAAGCAAATGAAGAAAAACAAGAAAGAAAGTGCTTATCTAAAAAAGAAAAATATCCTCCATGAAGAGATAATGCCGATTATTTGACATGTTTAATAGATGGAGACATTAATACTTAATAGATATATGCATAAATTAAGATTTCTCTTATTTTTATTATATAAAATCGACTCCACATACATCTGCTTTCAATTTTTATTTAGAAATTCCTTCGAGTTCCGCATCGCTTCTGTTTTTCAGTTTAATAAAGCTGGAAGTGCGATCAAAAGCTTCAATCCACGGTACTTTGTCGATCCATCGTGTTCCAAAATTCCCACTGATAAACGATGACACGCACAACGAAGAACGGCGGAACAGAAAACACTTAAGCTTCCTAATGTATTAAAAATTACTTCTAGTCCATTGCGGTATTTGAACATCGTTTTCAAAATTGAATAAAACTTAGCGGCGTTCGATCTCTGTCAGACAGAATAGGGAACTTTAAACACATTATGGCACAACAGCAACAAATTCCTTCACAGAAACTGCAATTCAGAGTACCATCAATGGAAGAAAGGATCTAAAACGTTTTTGGAGAGAAAGGGAGAGAGAGAGAGGTGGGGAGAGATGTAGTTTTTACTCTCCTTGAGACAGATGTACAGTAAACGATTTTACAGCATCGTTGTATTGTTCATAGAATTGTTCATACAATGACGGAAACCACCGAACGTTTATGCTGAAATAATATTTTTGCGTATTTTTTAATGTACATTGTATAGGTAATAATGTTCGGAGAGGAGTTTATAAGGAGAGGTTCAGGGTTTAAGCTGGCTCGAAACATGCTGTCGCAAAAATGCTAAAATGGGAAAATAATTTGTAGCAAAATGCTAAAAAATATTAGTTGCTTTCGTTGCTCGAAAAATCGTATCAATGAAATTATTTATATCAACGATGCTTAACAGGTGCTGTTAAGAATTTTGAAGAGGAAACAAAAAGAAACAAGAAAAGATCGCTAAAGTGCAAAACGGATATTCTGGAATCGAGGAATCCTGTTTTCAGAGAATAAACTGTGGTTAAAAATGCCTGTCGCATTTTCGCGATGGGCAATAATTTTTTCTTCGCATTTTCGAGCAACTCGTCGCATTTTGCGAAAAACGAGACTGCAGCTTAAACCCTGGAAAGGTTACAAAGCTACAACTCCATACAGTGGGATCGAAAGGGTTGGGTCTGAATACTTCATTGGTTAATTGGATATCAAAACACATTCCTCTCGTTAATGTGCTGTTTGAGCATTCTATCTGGGATCACAGTGCCGCTTCCGGCGGCCACCTTTCCCAACTCCCCTGCCCAATTCATCATCATCATTATCATCATCTTTTTAATTCCGCATCACATGATTTTTTTTAAAGCTGCTTTAACACACCATAATTTTGGAATCGCTCCGCCACTGACTCCAAATACGTGTAGTATACACGTTATTGTGGCATTTATGTATATAATACATTTAATTGATTAAATTGAACTATGAATGATTGATTGAGTGATTGATTGAGCTGAACCAGGGAACCAGTAAGAGAGAGTTGATGGGGTCATAAATCTCTTCAACTTTCCTACGGACGTCCATGATTTTATATCGCTAACGTTGTGATGTTAGAGGAGATTAGAATACTGCAGAACAGATTTTATCATTATGGACATGCCGCGTGTGTTGATCTTTATAAATGTTAACTACTTGATTCTAAAGATTACGAAAATATAATTTCCGTATGTGTTGTCATTTTTGTTGTTCTTTTCCTCCTACTGCTCCTCCTATTTAATTCTTAAGGGAATGTAAGGCCACCACAAAATATGTGTTTTGAATCTCTTAACCTCTCCCTATATTTTATCTCTTTCCTATTTACGCCTCCTGCAACTATTCTTCATGTGCTTTTTGATCGACATGTCCCTCTTCTCTGTGGGTTCGCTTAGCGTAATTTTTAGGGATGTAGCCGTAGGTATTTTTCGTTTTTCGAGTGTATTTTAGTAAGCTGTAGTTCCTTTACTTTGTTATTTTAGCACAGATATTGGCTTAAAATATATGAAATTCAATATTACAAAAATATTACAAAAAATTTTGACGTAGGCATGTTCATTATTGTGCGGAAGCATTCATTCATAAAAAATTAAATTTGGTTTTTACTTGTCTTTTTGGCACTTTCTATGTTTGACAAACATAGAGCAATGCTAATTCAGTGTTGTTTAAAAACTAATAGTTTTCTTCTAAGTTGTTGCGGATTTCCAATAATTTTTAATTATGCAAACTTGTTTTTAGTTATTTCGAATTCTTTATCTCGTATCATTCTCTGTTCGTAATCGTAAAAATCGTAAATCAGCCTTTGGCCCCATCACCTCGTTCCATAAAACACGAGCCAACAAAATCGATTATTGTTCGGGATTCCATATCGATTATCGCGGTATTTTACAGCTTTCTCTTTTATCAATGGATAATATAACCACGAAATATGCGTATCCACAACAACAATGAAAATTTTATCGCATAGTAAGCTATTAACTACAAGTGTGCCGGGGCGTGCTGGGTCAAAACTACTGGCATCATAACGGTACTGTTGACTATGTCCTTTCAAAGGGCGCATACCTTGAATTTTCGGAAGGCGCGTGTCCACTGGTCGATATGGTATTAAAAAAATTCTCGACTATCGCCCATGAGGGCGCATCTGCCCGTGGGCCGGGGAACCGACGGCTCAGTCCGCCCTGCAATTGTGACTATTCGTTCCTTGAACGAATATATGAATGACTTTTCCCATCATTCAAAATTGAATGTTCAAATCTATAGTTGGTGAAACCTCTTCCGGCGGAGATGCATGCTTCTAAAAGCATAATAAGTAGTGATAAAGGTTCCTAAATATCATCATGCGACACATTCTGCCAGGCATTCCTCACTTATTGCTCCAGGTCTGCGTCATTTTGCAGTGCCCTAATCTGGCGGCCTATTATGTCCCATATATATTCGATTGGCGAAAAGTCTGGTGACCTTTCTGGCCAAGAAAAGCATCAACAGCACGTACAGCTTGGTCCAGTAAGACAGTCATTGTACGACTATTTAGCATACCGCTGTTAATAACAAATTAAACGTTGTAATCAACAACTATCGATCCGATTAAGAAAAAAGGTGTTTTTGTTTCACGGTTCGAGTCATGCTGTGCCAGGTCTTTGTGTTTTCTATTAAAACCGGAGTCTAGTCGCCTTGGAGATCAAATCCAGGATTTTGAGGTCTGGAAAAACGACAGGTGCGTTAAGGCAGGACCGAAACCTAACCTACGACTTCCCTTTTCACATAGTTAGCTACTTTTTTACTATTCCTCTGCCAGGTGGAAAGTCGTTATAATCTTGATTTAATTTAATGATAAAAGATTCTGTAAAGTTATGAAATTCCCTGCACTAACATAGCTAATTGGTTAGTAGTTTCATAAAAGAAGCAGGTTAAAGAACTTTTCTAAATTTCTTTGCTGTGGGAGAAGGTTCTGTTTATTTATTTAAAGGCTTATGGCTATCAAAATGCCCGGATCTGGACCTAAATATTTCGACTTTACCATACATAGTACCATTATATAAGTTAAACTGCGATGTATTTCTACTTCCTTCGAAACAAACAATAGAATTATTAACTGTCCAAGGAAATGATAAATTTGTCTTGAAAATCGTTTTACAATTCAAAGGGTTCATGAAAGTTTGCGAAAGAGATTGCCATTATTCGGTGAACTAGAATTCTACTAGCGAAACAGTATCCGCTGTCATTGAGATTGGTAATCTAAGGAAATGAAAAGTTAATATTCAAAGTGCAAAATACTTTTTTTATTGCATTTCAAACTTCAGATATCTTGTATCTTGCCATCTATTCATCACGAACAATGCATATCAGCTAACTCTTCTCGTGTGTACATCGCTTCCGCTCCAAGCAATTATTCATCTGAGCTCTTGAAAATTTCCTCTTTGGGCACGCAAGAGATAAAACCCATCTCCTGGCACGATCAACATCTCGCAGAGAAGTCTCTCAACCAGTAAAATTAATTCTGCGAATTAATCTAATTTGGCGAAACTTGCGTAAACAAACGCTGGGCCTGTAGGTCGTATATATGTGGCTTGAACAGGTCATATCTCTAATAATAAGATATTTACTTTCTCCCATTCTATTGAAAGTTTAAGCATATCTTACTTGTTTAAATTATCTTACTTTATATGTATGTAGCAAATTAATTCATAACTATTAGTTATTTATTTCATAAAATTATGTTAGCTCATTCTATGAATGTATATTTTGTTCAAATTGAAATATTTGAAGATTATGCATATTATCTTCAAATAGTGTTAGTACTTAAAGAAGTCGAAATGTTATTGCAAGATGAAAAGTTATTTTTCCAGTGAAAGAATCTACTGAATACTAAAATTAAACACTATCGAACGAATTCACGATTCACACAATTATTATTTCGGAATTGCATTTCATATATTGCCCAAAGAAGTTGTGTGCTCCCACAATATAAATGTTTGCTTTGCAGGCTTTCTTAACCGTTGCCACTTAGACACACAATACTACAAACTTAAAAATTCAATTTCTAAAATTGGCTAAATGCCAAGTTGTTTCCTTTTATGTGATGTTTTCTATATATACATAATTTCGACTTCCGTATCTGGCAACATATATTGTATAATTATAATTTCAATTTTTATATTTGGCAACACATGTACAATTGTTTTCCGAATTCTAAAGAAAATGGGTCTTCAATTTATCATCGACGTGTGCACACGTGCCATGAAGGCTCCGCCAAAAATGACGTAATAAATTTCTTTAACGTTGTATTTAATTATTTATATTTCGTGGAATTATTGAATTAACTTAAATAATTAAAGAATTGAATAAATATTGTTTTAATTGAATGTAATTTCTGCATTTCTTCAAAACTTATATTTCTGCAAGGTAATAAGATTATTTTCTATGCACTTTTGTGCTTTTAACTTCACGAATTTTTAAATGTGCAGTTCTTGTTATGGGCGACAATACACGGCAAACTTTCTTTGATAGTTAGCTCTTTTGATCCTAAGAACTTCTTGAAAAACTACTAAAAGCGAGCTGTTAATATGCAGGTCACACGTAGAATTTTTTCAGCTTTCTAAAAGACGTGAATAGTTAAAAATTTTAAAAGTATCAAGCTTCCCCTTGAATGTTCTAAAGCTTACTTTTTCCATTAAAAACTAGTAAACAAGCGACTTCTTCAGTGCAAAAAATATTATAATTCAAACAGATCCTTTTAGTATTAAATTAAAAAAACTAATAATTATTTTCTAGATTCACGGGGCTGCAGAATTAGCAAGATAGTTACCTATCACTAAGAATCAACAGGTTTGAATCCGCAAGACACTTTGCTGCCTCTTTATCTTCTTCCAAATGTAGGGATTGATTTAGTAGACGACAGATATATGTTCTCGTTTTTGTACATACTGTACATTATCGTGCAGCATCTCCTTAAATGCTTTTTTCTAGCTGTATACATATTCCCAATTCTAATTGCGTTATCGTACAATGTACTGGCACAGAATATAGTGTGCACACGACAAATACACTTGCATTGAATAACGATTTTGAACTCAAATAATTTTTAAATTAAAATTGAAAACATGGATATTTAAGACAAATTTTATATGACGAAAAATAAGTGAAATCATAATTTATATTTAAATATTAACTACGAATATTTCTACTTATTAAACTTATTAAATAACAAGGATTATCGTCACAGGCGATATCATTTACCCAGCTAGATATATCTTCTCTTCTTATATTATTTTCTTCCCGTTTGTCAACGATGATTGATTGAGCTTTCTCTTGTCAACCTCTTATCGTGAATACTTTTTTATTATCATTTTTTACGAATATTACTATTCATTTTTTATCAAATAAAGAAATGTATGAAAAATTTGACATTTATGAACCAATAATTAAGGCTTATTTACATAATGAGCAGTAATGCATAATTATATATAAATGGATATTGATAGCTAAAGACAAAAAATTGGTTGGAGTATAGGCAAGAAAAATAATTCGGAAAGCATGTTCGGAGAGAATTCGGAGAACAATTAATGAAAACAACAAGCGGAGAATTAGAAAAGACACAGAAATGTACCATTTGTATAAAGACCAAGAGTTTGTGATAGGAATAAAGATAAAAATTTAGACGCCTTGGACACACAGAAAAAAACGGGAGAAGTTAGGGTAGTTAATAAAATCATGAGAACCAACTAACAAGGGAACTTTTCATCATGTTCGTCGCACCTGGAGTCGATACTGGGATTATTTTGTATAGATTTTAAGGTTGAGTCAAAATATGAATTTGGTTTTTTGCAAAACTCATTTTTTGAGTAAATATGACCTCTTAAAAGTGACGGGTTGACGACCTTTTGGTGCGAAATCAGAATTTGAATTTTGTTAAATAAAATATTATAACCTTTTAATGGTAGTGAAACTGTATATAAAATGGGGAAAACGCAAAAATTATGACAATGCATACATTTTAAAAATGAATAGCTGTCATAATGTGAAATGTCACAGCTTTCGCAATCCAATTTAAAAAACAGTTCTTGGACGTTGGTGAACTTGCAAAACTGAGTAAATCTTGTAAGCATGTGAGATTAGCGAAATACCTGAAATGCACTATACACGTTGAGTGAGCACCTGACTACGTTGGCTAAAAACGAATTTTGAGCCAATTCTTAAGCATGCCGCAATATAAATTTTGCGCCAAAAGGTCGCCAACTCTTCATATCTAAGTGGTCATAATTTCTCGAAAAATGAGTTTTGCCAAAAACTAAATACATATTGGGAATCGGCGTTAAAATGTATAGAAAACAGTTCTAGTGTTGACTCCAGGTGCGACGAACATAATAAAAAGTTCCCTTGTAAGGTGAAAAATGAAAAGAAAGAGGTCCAAAAAAAGATGGCGGCATAGAGTGAAGGAAGTCTGAGAACAATACAGTTGCCATTACAGAGGCCCAGATTTCTCACGGACTGTAGGGTCAGAACAAGAATAAGATACAGTTACTGCTGATTCGCAGTTACTTTTAGCATGTATAGTTAATGCAATCGTATAAGTATTAATTTAACTGTATTTGGTTTGTTGTAAATGAGAAGGCCGGGACAAAGGAAAATATTAATTCTCAAAAATAGAAATTGTTATGATACACTATGACAAAAGATATTATTGAAATAAATGAGTGTAAACATTTTACAATACAATACAAACTTTATTCAGGAGAATCAATAACAATCTTAAGATATATTACATATTCATGTATTATGGAAGTATTAAATTGATTCACCAGGGCAGCAATGGATAAAGACTGACTGTCTTGCTTCATACCAGCTGAAAACATGATGATGTATGCTTATGTATAATACATGTATATATAATTATATATATATTACGTATGTAATATATTTTTATGTATTTTCTCCTGGACTATTTCAAACGTGTACCAACTAATGGGTAAAGGAATCAATACATTTGTTCCCGGCTTACCCAAAAGTAGGATCTTAAATATATGTAAAAAATGTGCACTTCAAATACTGATAAATATTTTTAGATAAGTTACAAAACATATTAGAAAAATAATGTAAATAATATAAAGTAATATGTAATAATCGGTGGTAAGTCACGTTATGCCTAATTTTGATGTCGTAAATAGAATGCATATATCAATAAACGATTGAGCACAAAAATATACTAGTTACTTAGAAGAATTTGAAGATATTGACGGAATATTTTATGGTACAAATGTTAGGATAACTAATGACATTAGAATTAAATATGTTAGAAATTTCTTTGGGTATGTTTGAAGTGAATAATTTTTTATTATTATTCTCACCAAGACAAGGGGTTGGGGGAAACTGCGGCCTACTGAATCCATTAGCACGACCATTTGGATGAATCCAAATTTTGCAAACCAAATCCTTTTATTTTTATTAATATGATTTTGTTCATCTTATTTTTTATTTATTTACTTTATTTTAATTATTATCTTAAATGAATGTATTTAAAATACAAAAGATAAAAGAAGTACCATCTTTGCGTGCACTCGATACACATAAAAAATATGCATATGCACATATCTTTTTATATGTCCAATCTATCATTTGTATTAGTTTCTCCTTAAGGTTGGAGTACATTAAAAATCGAATATTAACATTTGCACCGAAAGTATTGAACGAGTATCTACTAAAATAATAAAATAAGTACAATTGGCCATTTTGGTTAAACAGATCCATTACAGAATTTTAAAATACATTTAACAGTGTAAATTTTTTTGGGGAGGAGGATGATAAAAATATCAATATAAAATAATTGAAAAAGTTTTTGTTCAACCAGTGTGTATTGCCAGTCCTCTCTTATGGATCAGAGACATGGAGTCAAACAATTGCAGCAATACGGAAGTTACAGATAACATAAAGAGGAATGATGCCGTGCGTGAATGGAATAACTAGGAGAGATAAAGAAAGAAACACTTGGGTGAGAGAGCAAACTACAGTAGAGGACATTATTGTTAAAGTAAAAAAGGCTGACATGGCGATGGTCTGGGGATATCGCAAGAAAAATTGATCAACGATGGACAACAGAAATTCCGAACTGGATTCCAAGAGACCACCGAAGACCTAGAAAATATCCTCAAACTCGATGGGTGGATGAAATAAAAAAACAGGTTGGGGTGACATGGAAGCGAATTGCTCATTATAGACTTGTGTGGAAAGCATTTAGAGATACCTTCATCCAGCAATGGATAGAAAATGGTTGAATATTATGATATGTGTGTGTGTGTGTATGCGTGTGTTTATTTTTTATTCTTATTTTTGGAATAGTACAAGAAGATGGAACCTTTCAAAATTTATCGGGAATAGGCAGTGCCTTAATATGGTATCATATTTACCGTCACACCGGCTCTTTATGAGCCGTGTAAGCATATCTATTTTCCTGATAATTACAAACATCTCTTTTTTAAATTCGTTTTTGCTTCGATTTCTTAACAACAGATGGCGACACGTAATTGACGCATTTCGAGGCACTAATCGGTTTTGATTTGGTGGCAAAGAACGAATCTGAAAGAATTTCTTGACGAAGGTTGCGCGTTTCTACACTGAAACGAAACGTAAAAAAGTTGTACCAGCTCATAATAAATTACGTTTGTGTGCATTGCGATTAACATATATGGTTGAGCAGTGCATCATTTATCTATTTATATCTAGTTAGTTATCTCTGACACGTGAGAAGGAGCCTTTAATCATCCATTTATTTTCAACCTACTCTAAATGTGCCTAACCATCCTAGTCATCTCCTTCAGTGTATTGGTTCATTAAATGAAGATTTACTAGCGAATTTATTTAAACAAGGGTGGATGAAAGGGAATAAACGAATTAAAGAGGTAATCACGTTGCAGATGCTCCTTTGATTTTAATGATTATTAATTAATACTGGAGAGGCAAACATTGGATTTTAGTTAGCGACGAATGTTCTAAATTTTACGAATTATAATTTTTCCGATTTCCTTTGACTCGATAACGAAGTTATTTCATTAGCAGATGTGCTTTCAAACGCATAAAAAATTTCTTCTCTGTATCAAAATGAGCAAGATAAATCAGATCAAAGGCAGAAGAAGTCGTTTTGTCTTGAATGGATTCTATTTAGAATAGGTGGCTTATTATTGCTTAGAAATTAAGAATTTTTAAGTAGTTTTATATTTGCTGAGCAAACTGAAGTCAAAAATTGTAAATTTAAATAATTTTGCTTTAATTAGAGCGTTTTGTGTAGCAAAGAATAGTTTTTAAAAGTATTCGATTGCGGGAGGGGGAGCAAACACATATATATTTTTATGCATAAAAAATTGCAATTTATTTTAATTTACTGGGGGGGGGGCTCGGATTTGATAAGTCATTATAATTCTACCCCCGTGGTTCTTGGTATCTTTAGATAGCATTCTTTTGATTTGGAATTGTACTGACGTATTTTTTATTTCTATATATTCATATACTATGATAAACACATTGAATATTTTAACTAATATCATCTAAGTGTGTTGATAACTTCATGAATAGCAATTCTAAATAATTTAATCCTATCCAAAGAGAGAGAGCGCAGCGAAATAGGAACATACTTTTCCGCGTTTGTTGTCGGAAGCTGAAGAGCTAAACGTTCAGAAAGTGACCACTTCCCTGCACTTAGGTAGTCAAGCTGTCATTCTCCAAGTTCGATCTTTTCAAAGGTGACAAATGTGTAACCAAGTGTTCGAAGTCGAAGAATACTGAAAATTCTTCTCTAATACAAAGTTCGTTTCGGAAGCACTCAAGCACTTGTGTTAAAATACCGTCAGAAGTCATTTTTCTTGGTTTTGTGACAACCAAAGAATCTCCCGCTGAAGAAGTATCAATCTTCCAACCTTCAAAATTTGTGACAAACAAAACAGATGAGAAGACCAGTTGCTTTCGTGTATATTTGTCATTTTACCTTCAAACCTGCCCATTTCTCTTCTTACACTTTTTACTCAATAGCTTTTGGTTTCAGAAAAAAAAGAGGGAAATCTAAAGTATGAAACGCCTATATTTTGATACATTTCCGAGGCATACTATAGAATGACAAAAGGCAAATCCGCAAAGTTTAAAATAGAAGGTTATGATGCTGATATTTTCTGATCTCTTTGCTTCAATATGAAGAAAACCGCCGGATGTAAAGTTTAATTTAAATTCAATCTGGAAATAAAGGTAACAAAAAATTTCCCGCTTCACTTTCTGGGGGAGTCACTCTGCGACTTCTTATCCCAGACGTCAACAAGGGATAGGGTGATCCGTACAATTTGCTGGCGTTTGTTGTGAGTGTGACAGATAATGGTTTTTATCGGTTTGAAACTGCCGACGGGATTTTAAACCAACTCCATGCCAGATAACAATTCACTTTATATCCCAAAGACTTACTGAGAGTTGGAGATATTCCTGACCCCTAAATTGGTCTTCGATCGTCCGCTTCTCGCCAGTCCACAAGTAGGGACCAAGGATCCGTGAAGTACAATTACAAAACCAAGTG
>QLNU02015270.1:33570014-33597292 GCA_006491805.2 Dysdera silvatica
TGGTGAATTAGCCCTCCCCTTCCGCCTTTCCATCCGTGCAGCAAATATTAATTTGCCTCTTGGATAGAAAGCCCAGCCTGCACCACTTGAAGGCGGGGTAGGACACTAGGTTACTGGCCCGGCCGGTTCCACACATCGTCACATACGTTCAGCGTGTGGGTCTCCTTCCAGTTAGATACCAGCAACCCTTTTGCAGGCCATATATATATATATAATCACACTTATTATAATGTGATTATATATATATATAAACATTATAATAAGGAAAATAGGAAGTAAAACAAGTTAAAGATAAATCTAAATTAAAAAAGTAGATGGGAAGAAGAATAAGCAATTAACAAAAGCTAAATTCATAAAAGGCGACTGCCCAAAATCTGCAAGTGCATTATTTACATAGAAAATAAGTACTTTTTGAAAATGTAAGGTAAATTACGTAGAATTTAGATGACAGGAATTTGACAGAAATAAATGTACTAGGAACACAGTAAAAATAAAAAAATAATAAAAATAAACAGAACAGCAGTAAATTAGCATAAAAGTCACAACAATGAACTCAACAAATAACAGGATACACAAAAATACAGCAAATAATTAAAATTAACAATTTCAGATAAGGACCGGAGTGAGTTTGAAGAAAATAGTATAATAAATGGAAAAATAGAAGAATAAATGGAAAAAGGACACGTGTAGGAACGTTTTCAAGGGAGGCTCCAAATACGTGGGCCCTAAGGAAAGGAATGGAATGTTTCTGTATGGAAATTAGCTTAAGCTAAACAATTCTCATGCCCCCGCCATCCAAGCAGAAAAGAAAGAGTAGCAATAAAATGAAATTTTTCTTTTTAAAAAATGAGAAAAATAAAAGGACTTACATTGGGATGAGGACGGACTTACGACACAGCAAACAGGATAGGAACAAAATTTAGGCTTAAAAGGAAGAGAGCGGAGGGTAGGGCAATAGGGCAGCAGAGTTGCCAGTCTAAAGCTGAGGAAGTTAAAGGCGCCAGGAAAGCCTCCAAAATGGACAGATTTCAGAGCAAACTTCTGTTATTCTTGAACTTATTAATAAAAAAACGAGCAATAAAACGGTCCGGTACTAGATCGTTCTTTAGTCTGTGTTTCAGCGAATCTATTGCTTCTAAAAGGGTTGAGTTGAATTTGCCTCGAAGACCCATTCGATAACATGGGCAATATGCCCAGAAACCTTGGCCGATATCTTCTTTGGCCCCATTTGGCTGATGAGTCATTCCTTCTCACATACCAATCTTGCACGTGTAAGTATAAATCTAGACAGTATCATTGAATTTAAACACATTAATATAAAAATAGTAATAAAAATGAGACGCGTCGTCCGGTGAAGAACTTTTGTTGTTGTTGTTGTTTAATTAAAAGATATTTTTTTAATATTAATTTTCATCTTAACACCTGAACTAATTTTGGAGAAAATGAAAAATAATAAAATTAAGTTAATTTGAATATATACGAGTACTGTTTAGTCACGTTGAGTCCCTGCATTTTGTTTTAAAAGATTAAATTTTGAATAATTAATTAATTTGATGCGAATAATTAAGTAATTTTCAGAAATGATGTTGTGTTGGTACTTTTCAACCTAACATATTGGAATTAAATAGAAGAGAGAGTACACTGTTTTTTGACGAAAAACTATTTAGATTGGAGGAATAAGAGCATTTTGTTAAAATATTGGCATGCTATTCGTAAAAAAAGTCCTATTCTTCAGAACGTTAATTTAATTTAATGACGTGTCTGGTAATGGTACGGGACGCGTTTTCAGAAGATGGAAAAACGCGCTATGGCATTCGTTGTTACTAAAACGAATCTAGAGAAATATCAATTGTTGGTAGAAAATCTGGCGCGAAATACGCCATTTATTCAATTTGGAGAGTCGATTTTTTCAACATACCATCATTAGTACTTACAGTCCCCAATCACCGCACTTATGAATTAAGCAGAATGCCATTGCTTTATTTCATTGTCCTACAAGTTGTCCAGATCTGAATATGGCGGTTAATTTTTGGAACGCTTTAATTGGATCCGCAAGGACTTATGAAAATACCAGACAAAGAACGCGCCTGTTAAAGAAAGTTTGAGGAAATGATGAAATCTAATCTTTAATTCCACTTCAACAATATCCATACTGATAAAGATCATGAAGAAAAACGGAGTGTGGCGGAAGGATACAACACAGTAAAGATTTACATAGGACAGGTCAAAGAACGGACTATATCGTGCAAACCTATGGAAGATTCAACGCCACCTGCGTATATAAACTCGGGATTGAGATTATCCACTTCTTTTTTTAACTATCCATCACATTAACACCGCCTTTTAATGAGAGCAATGAAAAGAAAATTTTAGACCGTAACTTTAAACACAATTTTCTCGGAATTGAAATCTTTTAACATGGAGCGCAAGATATATTTGGAACCGTGGAAAATAAGTTGCTGAAATTTAGAATAGCGATTAATATTTACATGTAATTTATTTGTTTGCTCAGATGAATAATATTTTAGGAAGAAAAATTTTTGGCATATATTAGCTTTAAATTTATTAAATGAGTTTCGTGTGCTACTTTAAGATGTTTTAATTTAGGATTACAGTTACACTTTTACGTTTATGTAATATTATGTTGCTTTAGTTTTCGTTAAAATGTAATTTTATTATATTCGCTATTTAATGTCAACAGATCAATTATCCTTACGAAGGTACCAAAACATTAATCACACTCAAAGAATAATTATAATAGATGACATGGGCGCTCACATTTGGGCAGAGGGGGCTCGGTCGCCACTAGCTGGTAAAAAATTAGATTTGCTCGAACCTACTATGCATTTATTTTCAAAAGTTTTACAGTCACATTTTAAAATAAGGTACTTTTTAGCTCATTACTAATTGTCAAGCAGTATCAATTATTTTTGTAGCGTTTTGGTATCTTGTACATTCACTAAAATTCTCGACAGCTTTGAGAAGAAAGTAATAATTTTTCTCAGTTCCCCTAGAAATACTTGTTTATTTTTCTCAGCCCCTCCCCTGTACTCGTATGGGCGCCCATGGTAGATGAGTACCATTCTCCTTAAGTGCATTTATGGAACACTGGCAGAAAGTTCATCTAAAACTCCATTCAACTTTATTGTCATGTTACAATCTCTTAAAAGTTAAGATAGACGAATTTTTCTGTTACTGACTTAAAAAATTCTACTTTGCGGATCATGCACTTATTTTATTTTGGTAATGATTAAAACTTGCAATTAATTTCCCCATTTTATTTATTACATATAATGGTTTTTTCCTTTTCTATTTCTTGTGAGACTTTTGACCTTTTTTCCATGACACTTGTGGCGAAAAATATTGCTCTACAGTAACCCCTTAAACCCATCGTCCCCACTGAATTTCTGCAACAAAGGCTTTGCTCGAATGCCGAAAGACCAAAAGCTCTCCTAAAAGCGAAAACATTCTCGCTTTACTGCGCAATAGATCTTCATTAAGCCGACAATAGCGGCTTAGTTTTCAGTCTGCCGACATCGAACTCCCGCTTTTATGAGATATCCAGGTGAAATTGGGATTCGCAAAGTATATTAATCTGCATACCTCAATCTGTCCGCAAAGAATTAGAACTCCCGCGGCGTTGGGATCAGGTGCAGGTTTAACTAATTTCCTACTTTTGAGAATTTGAATATTCATTGGCTTTTGCGACACGGTATCAAACATTATCCTTTTACCACTCTTTATTAAAATTATTTTCTGTTACATTAGGATTAGTTAGAAAAACTGGAAATCGGTAAACGTTGGAAAAAAAGGTTGTAAATGTTGGAAAAAAGGTTGTAAACCCTACAGCCCTTATTCACTTTATTCATTTTGAGCAAATAACAATTTAGCACTGCAAGGCTTAAACTTCTTAAAAGCACACAGCTGGGACAAAAATATTTGTCCACACTAGATCGAATCGAAACAAATGCTGTCATTAACCGTAATGTGTACTTCCATCTTACTTTCTCTGTACTGGTCCTTCTTCTTTTCTTGTCGCAGTATTCACGTCTTGTGGATGAGTCTGAAATTATTTATGAATGTCCGATTGAGTCCGTTATTGAGTCGGAATTTATTTATGAATTTGCAGCAAAGTGTGCTGTTGCTGGATGAAATTATATGGACTATTTTAATTTGTCTTATATATTTTCCATTGTCTAAGTCTGGAGCAGAGAGAGAAAATAGTTAAATATAATGTTTGTTTCATGGAAAAAAATTTTATCGTGAAAAAAAATTAGAATCGCTCTCGGTCACCGGTACAGAAAATTCTTCCTATTTCTTCTTTTCCTTCCTTTTTTTCACCTTCGGTCACCAGTACAGAAGATTCTTACTTTTTCTTCTTCCCCGTCCTCCTTTTTTTCTTCCTCGGTCACTAGTACAGAAAATTTTTCCCTTTTCTTCTTCCCCGTCCTCCTTTTTTTGATCCCTCGGTCACCAGTACAGAAAATTCTTCCTTTTTCTTCCTCCCCGTCCTCCTTTTTTTACCAGCTATACAATCCCTGAAAGACCTCAGCCACCTTAAAGATAGCCGCTCAGTCTCCTCTATCCAAGGTTTTTCTTTGCCATTGTCTCACTCCTATTCTTCTTAGATATTTTCCCCCACTCCATCTAGACCTCTTTCTCTAGGACTTCCCGATTTTGTTCTCACTACCGGATTGGTTCACATACTCTTCTCAGCCAGCCATCCTTTATATTCTCCCATACCTTCTAAATAGCCGAGCCATCTATATCTTCTTTTATTTATTTCTCTCGCAAGTTCATGGTTTCCATATAGATAGTATATTCTCCTCATTTTCTAATTTCTCCATATACCGTTTACATTAATAGCCACGATTATTTTCGAGATTCTTTTCTTTAATATTTTCTCAGAAATTTTTATCTACAGCTCTCAGTGCCCATATCTCGGCCCCATATAAACAACAGGCCTCACTATTGTTTTATAAATGCCAAGTTTTAATTTTCAGAAAAAATGTTCGCGGAACTTTAATACCTTCTCATAATTTAAAGTAACATTTATTACCAGATGTTATTATTGCTTTAATCTTTGTATTTGCATTGCAATCGTCTGTTACATTGGCTCCTAAATATTTAATTTGTTGTATTCGTTCAAAACTACTATCCATTATTTCTCCATATTTAGAAAAATATTGAAGTGACTTTGAAAGTTACAAAATCTGATAAAAAAATCAGATTTTGTAACATTTGATAGTGGCCATTAATTTGAGTGGTTTGAAGCATGTTTATGTATTAATCAACGACGAATTTTCAGGTAGTCAGCTGTGATTTATACTGTTTCCGCAACGTATGTATATTCTACAATTTTCTCAAAAGTTTTTCATTTAATTTAACCTCTTCTGATGATGATTCGCACAGCTCGAATCGAAACGTAAAGTTTTAGCAATAAATAATCGTTTTGCTATACAGCTGACTACCTGAAAATTTGTTGTTGATTATTATAATGCGCTGTGAAAGTCTACGTGAAACTATGTTTATGTATTATTAAATTTTTTTAACCACTTCAACTTTGTTCTAAAACTAATTTATATTTTGCGGTGAAGTGATTTGCATTTATTCTGCGCTAAAAATAGTAAATAGTATAGAAATATAAATTGTATAATTGTGCACATAACATATAAATAAATTGCGTATATATATAATCAAAAAACAAGTATTTATTGTTAAAACGTAAAGTCCATAAAATTTGGTAGAACGCTAATGATGTTACTAAAAATGAAATAAGAAATACTTCAAAAATTTTATTATTATTTCAAGTTATCCATGAAATATCTATATTGTATTATTTGTAATATGGGAATGCAAAGAGTGAAATAAAATGCATATACGGTTATCAAAATTCTTTTAGTACGAAATGATGAAATAGGAGCTGATTTCTAAAAACGGGATACAAAATCTTTTCCTTTTATTTTTTATTGAAAGTACCACAGAGAGAGATAAAAAGCTACTACAAATAATATATGTTAAAATTACCGCATGCAATGCAAAAAAAGAATATGCCATTCACCAAAACTTATAAATTAGGTCGTTAGGGAGTTTGTAACGCCATTAAAATCATAACTCGTGAATGTTTATTATTCAAGAAAATATTTATGCTTAGTTGAAAGCTTTTCGCTTAAAATGTGATGGAAAATTCCTTAGAAATATTTTTATTAAATATATGCGTTATTACAAGAGACAGAATACTTATAAAAGTAGGATAATGATGTCAACTTAACAACAGCTGCGGCTCTGGAATTCATTTAGGTGCGAAGGTGACATCCATGTCTTTCAGAAAATAAGTACTTCTCGATTCTTGACTATCAGTAACCGGTAAGCTAAAGAAACTATCCAGGAATCCTCGCAGCATCATTTCCGCTTTCGAGAGGCGAAAAAAAATATGTGACACCGAAGACAAGTAGGCAAGAACGGTATGGATCATTATAGTATAGCGGAGAGCTTCAATCTTTGAAGACAGAACCATTAGAGGAGACGCCACAACAACTCTTTCTTCTTATCCTCCTCCTCGTTCGGTGCGAGACGTAGATGTTGGGGGAGCTGTCAAGCACTCAAGCGTTGCAGAAAATCAATAGCCCGTTATCAGAAACCTGTTCCTTCAATGGTAAACCATTCTTGAAAAGCTACATATTTCCTTAGCGAAATTGTCGCAATTTACCAAGATAATTTCGAATTTGTTGTTGGGATTTTCAAATGGTTCTTCTAAAGTATTTCTCCTGATATTCTACTCATCGTTTTGTAAAATAAGGCTCAACTTAGAAAGGACTCAGGGATAGAAATGTAAGCATATAAATTGATAGGGCTGCAACGGAGGTGTGATAAAATCATTCGCTTCAATGAGTAATTTTGTCAAACCATTCTTATCATGATAGATGATATATATAAATATGTATTGCTCGCAACGAAAAGAATGATTTCATAGTGCCTGGGGGAACAGTGAAATCATTCTTTTCTTTGCGAGCAATATATCATGTATTATTACCACGTCATCGGCTATGATAAGAAAAATTTCCCGACTTTAATATCATGCTAGTCTCGCTTTTCGGATGTTAGCTTCTTAGATATCGATTTAGTTCAAAAATCAGCCCAAACACTGTCCCACTTCGCAACTCGTCTATAGTGAAAGTTTATATACTAAAGAAGGGAGGATGATCGGTCGCCTGTAGCTCAGTTGGAAGAGCACTTGTCCGGATACCAACAGATCGTGGGTTCGGTTCCCGCCAGGCACCATGAAATCATTATTTTCTTTGCGAGCACTACATGATTTATTATTATTATTATTACATCATCGACTCTGATGAAAAAAATTTCCGGACTTCAGTTAGTGATTCTGGTTATATTTGCGATTTCCATTCCTTTGCGTCATTCACACAGTATTTTTCCATCCATTTATGCATGCGTAGATCCATATGCACGTACGCATAGAGGGCGTAAATGTATAGGCAATTGGATCCAGTTGTAATGAGTTTAATTATAGAGATAACGAGGTTAAAACATTCATTATGTTACATTCACCAACTGCATAGGACGAAAACCCTTTATAGCGAGTAAAAATCTGCTATAGCGAGCAAAAATTCAGTATATATTCCCCGCCACCTCCAATTTCAGAAATTCGAATCTAAAAACATATTTCATCCATTTTGTATAGCGTTTCTATCTAAGATTTTTAAGCAATAAAAAAATTTTCCAAGTAATAATACGAAATTATGCAAATTCCTTATACTTAAATTTGTGATATATACTATCTATAAACGAGATGATATAAAGATCTAAAAATTTTCTTATCTGTACTTTTTTCTTATTTTAATTATAATGCCGCATTCAACGAGAACTCGGAAGTTCTCGGAAACTCAAAGCGCTAATACAAGGCTGTAGCCATGATTTTATTTTGGGGGGGGGATTCAAAAATTTTTACAGAATGCATCGATAAAATTACACTGTGCAAGGCCATAGCCGAGATCAGGAAGGGGAGGGGAATACAAATTTTACTTCATGTATCAATATAAACTCAGCATATACGACTAATTTATAGAATAATTCGATATAACGTGTATCTATGCAATTTCAACGTATATCGATATAATTTTTTTTTAATTTTAAGGCGAAACTGCAAAATAATCGATATAATTTTTTTAATTTCAAGGCTAAACTGCAAAATATCTCCACACCGCATAGTGGGGCAAATCGCGATCTAGGAGTGCAAAATTCTGAAGTTGATAATGATTGAGATTTTAGGATAGAAAAGGGTTCAAACTGTCTTATATCAAATGAAATAGGATCAAGAAAATCGATTAGGTTGGTGCAAATGTCTAGGAAAATTATTGTTTGTGTATTTAAGTATCTGATAAAAAGCTAAGTTCAGGTAAGCTGTAGAACGACTATAATTCGCGGTTTTATTATTATTTATTTGTTTGAAATATATATTCACACATAAATACTATTTACGAGGGTAGAAGGGACAAAAATGTTAAAGTAATGCTCACTCCCGGTTATTCTGATCTTTCTCTGAATCTTCTAAAAGTTCTTCTCTTCTTAAGTTCTTAAAGTTCTTCTCTTCTTAAGTTCTTAAAGTTCTTCTCTTCTTAAGTTCTTAAAGTTCTTCTCTTCTTAAGTTCTTAAAGTTCTTCTCTTCTTAAGTTCTTAAAGTTCTTAATCTTCTTAAGTTAGAATTAAAGGATCTTTATTAAATCTTGATGTCCGTATCTCACTATGCGCCGCGTGATGATACAAATAACTATCTAGGAGTGTAAAAGCTCTAGCTACAAATAACTATCTAGGAGTGTAAAAGTATCTAGGAGCGAAAATCTAATGTCATATTTATCAGTTGAAAATATGATATATGTCAATTACAGTATTTTTCTAAAACGAAACTAAATTTATTTTCACTTCCATTGCACGATGTTTACAAGTAATTAATAGAACTTCAAGTTTGAATAAACGTTCTCTGATATATATCACTGTCAATGATAATTATAAAAATAATAATGATAATTATAAATAATAATAATACAAATAATAGGGTTCTGTTATTATAGATTCGACAAGATTTCAATGGATTAAATCGTAATCAATCCGTCTTCCAAAGGAAAGCTATATAGTTTATAATAGCTATATATTTTTATATATTTTTCCTAATTTTTAATTGGAAAGCTCTAAAAAATTGAATTTCTTAAGTTTAGTTATGCATAAACTATGAGATCCATAAAGTCCCGCGATTATTTTAATGTAGATACAAACTGCTAGATGCGTATTTTTTAATAACATAAGAATTAGCTGCTACTAAGTGCTACTTTGTAAGATTTGTAATTTTCTTTAGAAGCAGCCGTGATTCCTTGAAGGGAGATTTTCCACGTTTGGAAGACAAAAATTATCCTAGAAGAGAAGATTTCTGCATTTAAGGTATCCGCCAACCGTGAAAAAGTCATTTTTCGACTACCTTGGGGAATACTTTATGTATGTATATTGTAGTTTACATGTTTTTGTTTCCAAAACAGTTTTCCTTTTTATTCTACGTCGATTAGAAATAAAATTATAGCCATTTTAAAAGAAATTGTCAGCTGCGAAATCAAATTTGAAGCAGCGTTTCGGAACGGGAAGTTGTCGGAAAATGCAGCATTGCGCTTGGTTTGAAAAATTTTTGATTATTCAAATTTTAATTAAATAACAACACTTTTTATTATTTTATAATTATTTATAGTTATTTAGTTTATTTCTTTACACAAAAATGGCAACATCGTTACTCTCAATGTTTGTTTAAATGGAAAAACACGTTTCATTTCGTTCGATCTTCATTTTATGTCTTTTAGTCGTGATAAAGTGCATTTTTTAGTGAAATATTGTAACTGAATCGAAACACTATAAAAAATAATGGGCCATAGTAAGAATTATCGTCCAAGAAAACGAAACTTTAAGAGAAATAGGTACACTGTAAAGTTCGAAAATCATACTGTTCAAGATAGTGATACTGTAATACCAACTGCGAGTTCTTCGAAACGTAGTAATAATAAATAATAAGAAACTTTTCCAGATAAAAAATTATCGTGTAAAAGTATGAACTGTATGGAAATAGAATAATGGACATTCAGACTTAAATAGCTGCGTTTACAATACTATGCTGCCTACTTTATTTGAAAGACGAACTCTACCTAGAAGAAGATTCCCGATTTGTTTTGTGTTCGAATTTTTGTTTGAAATGTAAGATTTGTCCTTTTTCAAAAGGATTTGCCTCTACAAAAAAGTGAATTATTTCCAGATGAACACATGTGCAGTTTTTGCACTGAGACTAATGGGAAAGGGCTATGTAGCAGGTAATAAGTTCTTCTGCACGCTAGATTTGCCTTTCTTCTCCAAATAGGCTTTTCAAAGGCAGGAGCTGAAAATTCTGCAGGCCGCATCTGAAGCTGCTGTAGAGAGTATGAATGATGCGGCGAAAGAAGTCAAAACGCTGAACATTCCACAAGAATGTACACCGAGTTTTTGGGTATCAATGGACGGCACTTTGCACAAACGTGGTTTTTCATCATTGAATGGTTTCGTAAGCTGTATATCAATTGACACCGGAAAGATATTAGACAATGAGGTGATGTCGCAATTCTGCAGGTTCTGTACAAAGACGTCCAAAACGGCAAGCACCTATTACACACATATTTGTCATAATCACCAGGGTTCGTCTTCAAGCATGGAGACAGTTGGAGCATACCGTATTTTTGAACGGTCGGGAAACCTCAGAAACTTACAGTATATAGATTATTATGGCGATGACGATTCTAAAACTTTTGAATCTGTGAAGGACATCTACGGTGTAAACACAGTGAGCAAGTTAGAATGCATCGGGCATGTTCAAAAAAGGGTTGAAAGTTGCCTTCGGAAACTGAAAAAGACTACGAAAGGACTTGGAGGAAAAGAAAAATTGACCGTTTCATCCATAAAGTACAAAACTATCATAGGATTGCATTTCGTGACAATAAAAGTAATTTAGAAGGAATGCAGTGATGTCATGCAGCTTTTTACCATTTTTGTTCGATCAGTAAATACCCAATGCATAGTCAATGTCCGTCAGGAGCCGATAGTTGGTGTAAATTTCAACAGGCCAAGGCATTGGGTGAAACGTTTATCGATAAATATTCTAGGCTTCCTCAGAATATCATAAACATTATTAAACCAGTATATATCCAGCTATGCCGCCAAAAATTATTAAACAAATGTCTTCTTGGGAAGACACAAAACTGTAATGAAAGTTTAAATGGCGTACTGCGTCATCGTTCCAAAACAAACCTTCATTGAACAGTAAACATTACAGTTAGGTTCCTGTACAGCTGTTCTTCTGTTTAATGAATGTGCCAGGGGTGTGTTATTAGTGTTAAATAAATTAGGATTAAACGCGGGCATTTACACACTAAATAGGTTGGAGCTTATGGACTATGTGCGAATAAATTACTCAACAAGACATTCTCTGCCCTATGTAAAAACTCAAAGAAAAATATTACGTGCCCGCCGAAAGAAGAAAACTTGAAAATATAAAGAAAAAGAGGGTCTGACTTATCAGGTGGGTGAATTCTAGACTATTTTGTGAAGGTAAATTTAATTCTAGACTGATCTGTGTAGATATATTCTGGTTTTTTTTTAGGATAACAACATTCAAATGCGTTTTTCTTAAAATGTTTTTTTTCAAGTAAACTCTTGATCATTAACATGATATCTCAAATTTTAATTAAAGTATTTGCATAAAATTTTCAGTATATGTTTAAAATGTTATTAGCAATCTAATAAACTAAAATTTTTGATGTTTTTGAAATACTTTTTTATTTATAGCAGTTTTTATAGAAAATGGGTTGCAAAATTTGTAAAAAATATTAAGTATTAATACATCATTGTCTGTATTTTACTTAGACTTTAATATTTCTCTTAGATTTTAGTTCATTTAAAAAAAATCATTGTCATATATACCTTGTGTTCAAAGAAATTTAAGATTGTTATATTATAATTTTATGCACAGTGTTAACCGTTTTGGTTAAATTTTACGAAAATTCACCTGAAATTACCCAATATTTTAAAAAGTATGATACATATAACTAAATTTTCTAACGTTTCATTTCACAATTTACCTAATAGCAGTAAAAAAAAAAATTAAAATAACTTTTTTCAAAAAAATTAGTCGGAACGTAGGCGGTTACCGTAAAGACTATGCGTGCCATCGACTGGACCTGGAGGATAGAAATCAAAGCAAGACATCCGTTTGTCTTAAAATAAAAACAAAATTAAAAGATTTAATAGCAAAATTAGAGAAAAATAGATCGCATCGACGAATCGACTTATAAGTTTTTAAATTATTTAACTTTTATTATTTATTTAACTGCAGTTTATGAATAATTTAACTGAAATCTCCAAACTTCATATCAGACTTCATCCCTGGCACCACATTCCTTCCAGTGTTCACTGTATTCTAATTCGTGCATCGGGCATTGTTCAGGTAGCATATCTATCGATATGGATGTTGTCCGAAAAAGCCCTTGAGTCCCGCAACAAAGATCTAAGGGGATACCGAGAGCGAAACACAAGAAAGTGTTGTCATATTTTCGGAATCACCGATTTCTTCTATTCGTTTCTATTTTCTTTAGGCCCCGTTATTTTAAAATTTTCAAATCTGAGAAGATAAGCTAATTCCTTTGAGAAATCAAGATTCAATAAAGACCTTTCAATTCTAATTTAAGAACCACAAAAAAATTCAGAGCAAGATTAGAAGGTCTGCGAATCACAAGTACACTGTGCATTTCATTTGCATTTTTGTCTTATTCACCCTTGTAAATAGTGTTTATGTATGAATACATATTTCAAACAAATAAATAATGAAACCGCGAATTATAACCGTTCTAAAATTTACCTGCACTTAGATTTTTCTCAGATACATAAATACATAAACAATAACTTTCCAGAATATTTGCACCAACCGAATCGATTTTCTTGATGCTATTTGAGTTTAATTAAAGACAGTTTGAACCCTTTTCCATCCTAAAATCTCATTATCAACTTAATCATTATCAACTTATAACAGACTTTTGCACTCCTATATCGCGATTTGCCCCACTGTGCCCCGAGCCAAATTATCGCATAAACAAACAAGACAGATGTTTAGGCCCCGCTTTTTTTTGAGGGGCCAGGAGCTGTGAAGGCTCGACACAACTTCAGAATCGTTGGCATTTAGGCCTTATCACTAGGAGAATAATCTTATCGCGGTATGAATTTCCGCGAAATTTTCTGCGAATTTTAGATTTTTTGTATGTATATTGCAAGCAAATATGCTACCTGTACCAACTTTACTTTCAATGTTTAAAATTTAAATTCCGAGACGGATTTAGCGAGCATTTTCGTTGGGGCCAAGATCCTCGTTATATAAGGCTCGTACTGTAATTGCACAGGCTTAATTTATGCTACAAGGAGCTAAGAAAAATTTTGTCTAGGGCTAAACGAAACCGTAATTCGACTCTGTATCCATGCTAAACTATGTCATCTATTAACGTAGAAATTACGAAGTATACGAACATTTCTCATGGTAGGGAAGCATGGAAAATGTATATATAATTCGTGCTTTCTTCAATATTTCTATTCATTTATGTATATCTTTGATATTTATTGTCTAGAAAAGCCACATTTTATATTCAAAAACATTTACATATTTTTTGCAATAGTTTTATAAATCACATCAACTAGTATGCATGTGTGTGCCTACATAAATAAACTATAAAATTAAAAATTAAATATAACTACAAAAGTAACGCTGAAAAATTTTTTATATCCTTTATGGTAAAGATGAAATATAAATACATCCAACAAATAAATAAGAAAATACTTATTTTGCCTTCAGACATCATTGTAAATTCTTACTTGTAGTTTTTCCATCAAAATTTAATTTTTTATAATGCCCTCCTTTTAAAGGAAACGGGGATATTATTGTTATACTAAAATATTTTCCGTATTTTTTTCTTTAAAGTATTCTCAAACAAGTAGTCTTCAAAATTTTGCCTTGTGATTAAAATTTTACTAATTATTCAAGTTCCGAATTTTTTTCCTCTTTTTACAAGTTTGACAGATAAATACATATACATATTTATCACCTTTTTAAAAATTTAGTTTCGAAATAGACATCATGAAAAATGAGCAACAATTACAAAAGTTGCACAATAATGAACAAAAAAAGTTTTTTGAGAATTATTAATTTACATTTAAAACAGCATTATTCATTATGCAACAGAAAGAAGAAAAAACTAAAGACCTTAGAAATTTCGTCATCAATGGAGACATTTCATGGAGATCTTAATAATGGAATATTTATGGAATAGGATCACAACTATTTATTTAATTTTGTTTTAATTTTATTATATAAGATGTAAAATATTTTTCATAAATATTTGTCATCGATAGTTTAATGCTAAAATTATAAATTAAAACAAGTCTTCAATTAATTACTCTTTTAATTGTGTTCTTAATTTATGCTGCTCTTCCTCATTTAAAGACGGAATTTGCAAACCTGTTTCGTGTTGATGTGTGTATTCAGTGACTTGCATAATTGTATAAGTTATTTGTTTAGTTCTAGGCCACTTGTATTTTTTGTGCGTATACAAACAGTAGAGGTACGTATAAAAATATATAAAGAAGAAAAAAAAATGAAAGGAAGATATAAAATAAGATAAATTTATGCAAGTTTCTCTAGCGTATAAAAAATGTACCTCAGAACGGCATAAAGATGCCAAGTCAAAAAAATGCAACACGTATTTCGAATTTGCAGGTAAAAGTTACAATGTGTACGAACAAGGAATGCGGAGTATGTTTTGGTGTTCCTCATCCCATAAAAGCGCCGTTTGTTCTTTGTCCAGTGGGAGTTGTGAGGGTGTAAAGAAGGCCGTTCATCATCATACAAGGGAACCATATTTGGAAACCAGTCAAAAGCTAATGGAAAAGAAAAACAATTTACACCAGAAAGTCTTGTTCCAACGCGGAATGAGAATTCGTCAACGAAATTTTACTCGGGAGAAAAAAGGCGCATTTTTACAAGTTTTTTTTTTTAAATTTCTATTATTTTAACTCCTTTTTGAATTTTTTTTTGTGTGTTTTCCGGCGCCAGAGCATCTAAGGAAATACTACGTCGGTACCTACAGGTTTCCGTGAGATTCAAAGCCCTGTTTCCAAAGGAATCGAAGTTCGGGTTCCGGCTGAAAAAAAAGTGGCGTGCGTTCTTCGGTAATATTGAAGCTGGCTTAACAGCACTCGTTCTTGGGTACTATTGGGCTTAACCGGGCTTAACGCCACTCATTCTTCGGTATAATTGAAGTCGAACCCGTCTTAACGGCAAAAGTTCTTCGGTATCATTGGAGCTTAACCTCGTTTAATGGCAAGCGTTCTTCGGTATCATTGAAGCCGAACTTGGATTTACGACACTATAAACGAAACCGTTACCACTATGTCCTCATAACGCCCTTTGTAAATTACAAAAGGATGATCTGGTGTATATAAAGCTTAATTATTACAATTAATAATGTGAATAAATAATTATTAGAGGCATTTTGTTTTAACTATTTTTGCCCCGCCATAGTAACACTACGGATTAGGGAAAACGCTGTTGTGACTAATCAGTAATTGTGTATTGACTTCTTATTAGCAGATATTGTCACGTTTTCCGGAATACGTGGTTGCATGAAAGTACAAATATAATAAATGCGGTTTTAAAGTTAAGGATCTGTGGAGCTTGAATAAACGATTTGATTCCCTTGTTGAGCATGTTCTCACATTTCTGTAAATAAAACTTGTCTCTGAGCCGGCATATACACAATACACACTATTGTATCTTTCGCCATTCAAATGTAAATGGGGTGATTCTGACTCCTGGTCGACCCTGCGGTTACGTATTAGCAGTAATTATCTATCTTGTTATCTAGCTCGACTTTAAAGGGGGTTCGACTATCAATGGTGGAAAAAAATAGGACATTCAGCAACTAACTGCTCACCGTAGATCAAAGATTAACCCCCCAAGACTTGAGGCCCAAGGCTTTGAGAAGTGTGCAGCCCTTGGGAAAACATGGGTTCACTGCACCATACAGAGGTGCAGAGGTAGTGTTTTCGCACCATTAATTCGGGTTCCCAATGGTATCGTGAAACACGTGTCATATTTCTTCCCACTGCAGTCTGGGTTTTTGGTTCATTTGGCAGAAGAGCTTCGTGACTCTCAGAAACCTTTAGGTTCCAATCCAACATAGCCTAGGCTGTCCTTGCGCCGTTAACCCCTTCCCGTACTTTAACAAATCTGACTCGTGATGAAGATTTTGGCCCAAACACGAATATCACGAGCCAGACTCGAGACAGAAAATCGAGCCAAACGTAAACATCACGAGCTAGGCTCGCGGAATAATTTTTTGCTAGTTACGATCGTGATTGAGTTTTAGTTCCTACCAGTACGCCACGAGAGTTGGTCAGGATTCTTATAATCTCTGTTACAAAGCAACCGTGCTGGTGGTTTTGTGCTTTAGGTTTTGAGGTTTAGTTATTGAAATTTAATAAACCCTTACAAAATGCAAAATATGGAAGTTTTAAATGGAAGCAATGATAACGAATCCAGTGATATTGACATGTTTGTACCAATCAGAGAACGTCTAAAGCGTTTAATTATAGATGAGAGTAGTGAAGAGGAAAATACGATGCGTCAATCATGGATTTGGCAGAAAGTGAGAAGCATACCAATAATTTGGAAATATCCTGAAACTCATAGCATGAAAGCATCTGTTTCAAATAATTTAAGCGAGGACCCAGGATTAATAGAACTATTTTCTATTATATTTGATAACAAATTTTGGGAAATACTTGTTGCCGAAACAAATCGCTTCGCACATCAGGCAATGCACGACGAGCGGAAAAGACGGAAAGTGGACGACACTTGGTATCCTGTTACCTCAGACGAAATAAAGTCCTACTATGCACTGTGCATTTTGATAGCTCAAGTAAAAAAATCAAATATCCAACTGTATTGGTCTAAAAGAGAAGTAGTAGAAATGCCAATATTTAGAAAAACAATTCCTTTTAAAAGATTTCGACAAATTTCGAAATTTTTACATTTTTTATGATAACGAAACTGCTGATAGTGATGCCCGACTTCGAAAGATAAGACCTATCGTCAACCTCTGGAATGAAAAATTTAAGGAAATGTACACACCCAATGAATGTGTCAGCATAGACGAATCCTTGATGAAATATAAAGGGCGTTTAGCGTACAAACAATTTAATCCGTAGAAAAGGGCGCGATTTGGATTAAAAATTTACGAATTGTGTGAGGCAAGTACCGGTTTCCGTCATGGGTTTGAAATATATACCGGACAGGGCAAAATTGATCGAAATGATAGTGAGTCGGAGAACGTTGTGATAGAGTTGTCAAAATATATAATAAACAAGGGATATACTTCGTTTCTGGACAACTCGTATTCTTCACCCAACCTCTTTAAAATTACACAAGAAAAACACAAACGTTATCGGGACAGTACGCAAGAATAGGAAAAAATGCCAAAAGTCATTCAAAAGAATATGTTGAAGAAAGGAGAATGTGTATGGAGGAGTTGTTATAATTTGTTACTCCTGAAATGGATGGACAAGCGCGACATGTATATGATATATCAACGAAACACGAAAGTGTAGAGATGGTTGAACAATCAGACAAAGAATTACAACAAGTAACGAAGCCCAAATGTATCCTGGAATATAACAAGGGAATGGGTGAAGTTGATCACCAAGATCAAATGTTAGCCTATTTCCTAATCATGAGAAAAGTTATCAAAGGATACCGAAAACTTTTCCTTTACATGTCAGACATGGCTTTGTTCAATACCTATATTATGCATGAAACAATGCACAGTCGAAAAAGGGAGACTTACGTTCATTACCGAATAAATGCAGCAGAGGCAATTTTACGAAATGTCCAATTACCGGACTACAAAATGCGTGGGATAGGTGAAACACCACTTCGACTCCAAGCACAATATTGGGCTCATTTCCCAAAAACTATCGATTCGATTCCTCAAAAGACACACCCAACAAGGACGTGTAAAGTTTGTTTTAAACACAAAATACGAAGCGAAACGAAGTGGGAATGCACGAAGTGTAAAGTAGCTTTACACCTACCAGAATGCTTTCGGAAGTATTATACCATGCAGGATTATTAATTTTTAGAGTTGTAAGTATTTTCCTATTAGATATTGATTCAAGATGAGCATTTCTTATAATTAAATTTTTTGTTTATAATATGCTATTTATTTTTAGGCGTAGTATTATTACGTTCCTTAGGACAAAAGCACACTTGAAGATACTCAGAAGACTGTAATTTCTATTAAAATATTGTTTATTCATGAAATATAGTTTTTAAACTGTTACTTATCATCTATTATAAAATATAATATATTTATAATATCTATAAAAGGAAAAAAAAATAGTGTTTACCTCCACAGCAGCAGTATCGCGTAAAACAAATGACTATAACATAGGTAATTACATATCGGCTGATATTGCAACTGTTTTCGAGCATCAGTCTGGTTCATTTACAGCGCGTTGACCCCTACCGCTTAGGCCCGGATTTCGTCGCGCTAAATGGCACGGGAAGGGGCCAAAACGCAAACAAGCACAAGATTTAGAGCAACTTTTCCCTACGTACGTCGCTTTTCTGAAGTTATATCCCTACCGCTTATATCCACCACAACGATTATATCCACGCGAGTCAGTAAATTATGGCAGAAGGCTGAAGAAGTATTTGCTTAATGCCATGGATATACCTTCAGTCCAAAACGACTTCATCTATTTCTAACGATTATTTCGAGTGCGGCTTGTTTAAAGGCCAATTAATTGTCCAACTGCACTTTGGCCTTTCCGTAAAAGAACCGTTTAATGCCAGTTTCCCCGTGAGTCCCAAACTTTAAAGCGTAAAGCGGTTCCTCCATTAAAAATTCGACAGCCACCTTTCCACACCCCACTGCGCCGCGAACATTCCTTTAAAAGAAGTGCAGATACAAAATAAACGAGTAACGTGGCTAAAAATTCCGCATCCTGGCTGAAACAATGGGCTTTCTAAAATTGGAAAAGGCCCATTTAACTCAGCGGCTTTAAATGGATTTCTCATTCACTTCAAGGGCATTAATGATGAGTTGATACGTGATTTAACGCAAAGGTGTTTCGGTAAATTGCGGACGATTCAAAAGACCTTGCCGAAGTGACCTTTGAATCAGAGTAGGAATTAATATTTTTAACGTAACAAAAAACAAAAAGTTCAAATTTAGGGAGGAAATTTTCAAATATAGTCGAAACCGCATATATGCAAATGGACGCGGCAACGAAATCCTATTCATATAAGCGGGTTTTATATATAAGCGGCATATTCCGCAATATTGCGTGCAAATAATTTGCTTATTATTATTATTATTTTTTTTTTTTATTAAATTAGATATTCTTATTTCTAATTTTATAAATCATATACATTATTTATTTCAATATTTATAATGCACAGTACTATTACTCTATTAATAAAAATAACAAAGTAATGTAGTACTTACATAAACGCATGTACCGTATTAATGAAAAAAAATCAATTTACTTTCTTTGCCCGCATGGATGTCATGATGACTGATTAAAAAATTAATCTGTTGAAGTATTAACATTTTTCATATCAAAATCGTTTGATCTTAAAATCTGCAAAAGCATTAGAGCAGAAACAGCTTCTTTATAAGTAGACATATTTTTCACTTCATTTGGAACTCTATCTTCGTCTATAGGATATAAATCAACTTTAGCATTTATGACTTCATTGAGAATACCTTTATTGGTAAATTCACTATGACAAGTGTTAACAGCCATTTCCGGTTGGGAAAGCGAATTCTTAAAAAAAGGGCTGCCAGCCATTTACTGTGGATGAAAACTTGTTCATAAAGTTTGTCTACATATATCCGGTTTAAATTCTATAATAAAGCATTCATTTGGCTTTAAAAATACTTGCAAGTATGCGGTTTGTGCATGTATAGAATCTCAATCGGGCGGGTTTAGATAACATTTAAAAGATAGTAGAAAATTTGAGGCGCGATATTTTATGCATGTATGCGATCTTCGTAAATATGCGAGTTGCATATAAGCAGGTTAGACTATAGTATTAATTGCATGAAATGAATTCCCTGCTGAGATTTTGAATTCAACTTGCAAATTAGTTCAGAAAAGTCATTGAAGGCGAAATCCGTTTTGGCCTAAACGTGGACCCATAAATTTTCAATTGTTGAACAGACGCAATTAACCCTAACTTACTAAAACTAAATATGCATACTTTGCTTTCCAAGTGCATGTTTGTGAAAGTAGGGGAGGGAAGAGTGGTTGGCTGGATTGTGGAGGGTTTGAATTGGACTGATTCTTCTAACCAAACATAGATTTGACCCAACCCTGAACCTCATGCTCAGATATGAAGGGGATTCCAAAAGAATTAAACAAGAATCGAACTTCTGGCCATAAAAACAACAGAAATGAAGTCGGAAAGACAAAATTGCATAAACTTTAAATATTAAACGGAATTTGGTGTTTTACTTGTGCTTTAATTTTGTGGAAATCGAGAATTAAATCTTTGTGGGACGGGAAACTTCGTACAAAACAGAGTGACAGAAAAGACAAATTAGAACTTGATTTTATATTCATAGAAACTAATTTATTTTTAAGTTAGTGTCCAAACTAGAATTTATTATTTGAAGTTCTTCAGCCGAAAAACTTCAATGAAATCTCTGTGTCTTCTAAAACCGTGTTTCTCAAAATTTTGTCGCTCACGGACCTCTCTAAGCATTTCTTTATTTATTGCGGACCACCGGGAGGCATTTCTCCCCCCCCCAGTAAAAATATATTGCAGGAAATTAAGGTCGCCAACTATGGCGCTTAATATACTATAACCAACTATAACCGCTTAATATATTAATAATATTAAGCGGTAATTAGCAACCACCATATTGATCTTCGCCCACCTCGGTAAAATAAATCATATAAATCAATAGTTACGTTAGTTATATCTTTTCTTGGGAGCAAGGAAAGATATAACCAAAATAACCATTGATTTATGTGATTTATTAGCAAAACGTACATGAGCTCCGGCAGGAGAGATTTATTCATCCCTTGAAATATAATTTGTAGTTAATTTTAACTTCTTTTTCGGTAAATTTTGAACATTTCTAATTTTTCTTTTAAACTTTAGAAAGCACCAGCTCTTGACAAAAAATCTCTAAAATATCCGACCATGTTCTTAAAACATGGGTTGGTTGCCAAACTCACCTGAAACAAAATAATTTTTAGAGTAATGCTATTTGATGAAAAGAGTGTCAGCTACGATCTTATTTTATCAAATTTACAAAGAAATTAATATCATTAATTTAAATTATAATAAGCTATGTAGACAGCATAAATGTATTCAGAGGATTCAAACATTTCACGAAATGTAATAAAGCATGGTTTATAACAAGCAATATTTATGAGAAATCCTCTAATTTAAATCTCACCAGAACCTAAATCCTACCTACGCTGTCACTTTCTATTTTTTTTTTTTAAATTTGGTGATAACTCTGCTGACCACACTTTGAGAAACACTGTTCTAGAAGCAAGCGTCAACAATGTATCCAATACTAACCGAAATTAACTAATATATTTAGCCACTGTGGATTTATCCATTCCAACGGAACGCTCGTTCTCAAAAGCCGGATACACTCTGATAAAAGCGGAAAATGTCCTGCGGGGGGAAAATAGTTTCCCAGATAATTTTCCGTAGATGATTCTATGTAGCCATTTTAAATTTTATACTTTATTGTAATTGAAAAATAATGACTATACTGGCATTTTATCTGAAATACGTTAACATATTTATACTGTATATATATATATATATATAGTTTAGTAGCATATTTATTGGGTTTACCTAATCTCATTAAACACATTTTCTTATGCTTTAGGTAAACCGCTCTTTTACGAGGGTAAGTCAATAAGTTTTACGAAAGAGTTAATGAGAAACAAATGATAAGGAGCATAAACTTACTTTTTTATTTTTCTGTATGATCACTATCCTTTTCAATACATTTATCCCGTATTTTTACAAGGTTGCCAAATCCATGAGAAAAAAAAAATTTATGATTGTCCCTGACACCAATTTTGGACCAAATTTTCCAGCTCCAAATCCGTGGAGCATATTAAATACGCGTAAACAGATAAAAACTACACGGAGCTAGGTCAGGAGTATAGGGAGGATGTGCTAACAGTAACAAACCAAGTTTTCTTAATGTTTCCATAGTATGTTTGGCTAGGTGAGGACGTGCATTTTATGGTGGAATATGATACCATGTTTCAGCTATCCTGGTCTTTTACGTCGTATAGTTTTACGTACTTGACCTTTTGTTAGAGTAGAATTCTGAACTTATTTTACGTTTTTCTTCCAAAACGTCAATGTATATTATAACGTTTGAGTCCCAAAAAACGTTGATAATCTTTTCGGGATAGAAGTTGAAGGTCGCCCGCAACGTTCGACGTCGCAAGAATCTACACGTCGCGATTTAAATTTATTATGCCATCAATGAAGTGTTAATTTACTCATGTGTGAATTCCCATACTGTACTTATAATCTAGACAAAATTTGATTAGGTTTTACTCCATCTTTGATCAGAAATTTTACAACAGAACGTTGCTCAATATTTGACAGGCCTCCTATAGTCACCGCCATTTGTTTCTATTTATTACGCATGCGCCATGACTGATAGGAAGACGCCAATTTGTCAGAATATTGCCAAATGTTTACTCTATAATGATTTGCATTTATGTTTCACATAACTATCTTTATAGTTTTTTTTCTAGAACTTTTCACTCAACTACACATATTTTTATAAATTGAAACACCAACGATGTTTTGTTTAGTTATGAACATTTTTCTTAAAATATCGATATAATATCGAACAAACATCAAGGTTTATAAATCGATATTTTTCAAATATTGTTTCGTTTAACAAAAAAATGGTTAAAAGCTTTGTCGTTTCTAATCTTTTAGCAACGATTATGTTAGGTTAAACGTGATTTTAAAATATCGATGAAATATCGAATAAATATCGATTTTCAAGTTAGATCTTTTTAAAAAAACGATACTTGATGATCTGTGATTTGCTATCGATTCCCATGATTAATTTGCATAACTTCTGAAATAATACTCAATACTGAATATTGAAAAACCTGAAATAATACTCAAAAAATACTACATTAATAAAATAAGAGTAAGACATACAATTTAATAAAGAAAACTTTAAAATAGTCTCTTGCTCCACAATAAATTTTGATTCACTGTGACATTGCTATCATTTATTACCCCAATCCTCGTGGCCACGAAGATAAAGTTCCATTCGATTCTGTGGCATCAATAGTCATGGAGAGAGCTATGCGTCCTTGGGGCCTGAGCCTCTTCCTCCCAATAATTTAAAATAAATTGCAATTTTACATATATTGTAATGCATATGATATGTGCTTGGATTGCAAATATTTTTAAAACTCTACATTACAGATGGCGCTCATCTTGGTGCGCTTTGTCTTGTAGTAGTAGTTGTTTGCAGATGGCAATTCTCTACTGACAAAATATTTCTACCCAGAAAGAAGAGCGTTTAACTGACACATGGATATCCAGTGATTGAACGGAAGAAGCCATTTATGAGGTTTTTCAGTAAATTTTAGTAAGTTTCTCAGTCGCAGACGTGCGAAGAAAGTTCTTAAGTGGGGGTGGGGTTACAGAGCTACAACTTCATATAATCGTATGTATGTATATATATATGCAAACATTCATCACAATGAGGGTAAAACCACCCCTGCGTACGCCAGTGTTCACAGTAAATACGATTTAATAAGTTTCTCAGTAGAATTATATAATCAAATATTTTATTCATTATTTCGTGTCTTAGAGAACTTCAGTGGGTTAAAAAAACCATAATTCAGTTATGACGTCATTAAAATAACTCCTGTAAACGAACACGAATTTTATACGTTATCATGCATGTAAATGTAGAATTAAAAATCTGAATAAATCAACGGTTAATAAACTTCCAAGTGCATCACATACTTGATTTTTTTTACATTTCCAAACTCTTAACAAATCTCAGGAAATTACCACTTACTAACCAAAACCGGAATATACCAGCACTTAACATTCTTGGGTGTGCATTTAAGGCGAGTAATCTCCATTGCTGAGCTCTTCAACATTTTCTCTGCAACCACTCAAGATGTAGAGCACCTTCACGATCGATATCGTTCTGAAAAGTCTTTTATTTTGAAAAATCAAGTTCGTTAATTAATTTAAGTTAATGAAGAGGATGTAAAATATTATATGTTATTTTACCGTAAATTCGAATGGGTACCATTAATAATTAATTTTATGAATATTAATGGCTTACTTGTAATAACAGCATGTCATTGATTTATATAAAATGTTTATTTATTTTTATTATTTAAATTTTGTTTCATATGTTTGCTTTGTTCTAACTTATCGTTTATTTTTATCATAACTTTTGGTATTTTGACTGATTCCATTCTCGTAGTAGAAGCCTTTATTTTGAAAAAAATTGAAAGTGATTATGAAATATATTTATAAAATTTTGGCCTATAGGCTGTCTTGAATCTCTCGTGAATACGAGCATAAACGATCAGAGCCATCTTAATAATCTTGGGGGGGGAGGATCCTGGGGTCAAATAACCTTTGAGCCCTTTTCATACTAACTGTTAATTTCTAAATTTTTGAAATATTGATAATATAAAGTATAATGAACAAACCTTAGCAATTTGGAGCCTCTGTCTAGGTCAGTGGTTCCCAACCTTTTTCAATCAGCCACGCACTTTTACAGTAGCTAAGAAATCCGCGACACCCCCTTTTTATAGTAACTAAAAGATCCGTGACCCCCTCTGTTTGCCGCCGCCACATTTGCAATAATAAAAGCATTTTTAACGGAGTAAAGAAAACACATTAAATAGAAAATTATATTATATTAATTATGTAAATTATATTAATTAAATATATTAATGTATATTATAGATATAAAGTTAACAACCATTAGTAGCATATTGCAATATATATATATAGTCATGTTGATATATAAAAGCATTGGATGTATGAAATTCCTTATAAAAATAATTGCAACTAAAAATAGTTGCGGCGACCCCCAGAAACTTATTCGTGACCCCCCCTCCCCTTGATAGTCGCGACTCCAGGTTGAGAACCCCTGATCTGGATTGAAGTTCTAGGTTCAGACCTACTTAGCCCGTCATGATGACACTGTTAATAAGATATCGAGACCAAATTTTCTGTCGTTTGTATGCAAAAGATGAACATAAAAGCAAGATAAAAAGTGTTTCCACATCATTCACCAATGTTTCCGCTTTTGCTTACGTGAATATGGTGTGGAACCCCTTAACTGTCATTACGAAATAGAAAAACGGAAAACAAATTGCCTTCAATGAAGGAATTCACAAGTTACGCTTTAAATATTTAATAATTTCTCCCCACCCCCACCACCACCTCGATTTCTGTGGAAGTAATAGAATTTCGCTTACCGTTGTTTATTTTTAGAATTTTTGAAATATTCATTCTTGAAACGAGGCATGCATAGTGAATTTTAATTATCAATTAAAATTTTCCGTCCTAGGACATTCCTTAGTAACAAGGAGAAAAAAGCAGTGTTTACGTGCAGATCACGGAGGCTATGTAAAAGAACTTGACGTTGAAGAAACGCTTTCAGGAGGTAAACTTTCCTCCACCCATTAAAAACTTAAACTTATTTAGTTCTTTAAAGCTGGCTAAACAAGCAGTTTAGTTTGAATGCAAAATTTTACTTAAAGTCGCGCAATATTCTACATACAAATATCGTGTTAAATATAATTTTTTCATATAGATTACATATATAAATATTGAACAGTCATATATGCAAATGACTTTTATTTATTTTATTAATTTATGTATATATACAGGGTGGTCCTAAACTATATGTCAAAAATGTAAAGGCAGGTAGAGGGGACCTAAATAAGCAGATTTCGTATAGGAATGTGTGTGCGGTAATGACACATTAAAGCGCTAGCTTGTAAAGCAGTATGAATCACAGGAAACTGAAAAGACAAGTAAAGACAAAAGAAAACAAAAATTTATTAATAGTTTACAAGAGGTGCTCGAAAGAGCGGCCACCAACAGCGATACAAGATTCACAGCGACGGCGCATGGATCGGCGTACATTAGAAAAGACGTCAGGCATGTCGATCACATGTCCAGCAGCAACAGACAAGCGGGCAACAAGATCTTCTTCAGAAGTGACGGGACTCTCGTACACCAGGCTTTTAATATGACCCCAAAACAAAAAATCCAAGCAGGTTAAATCAGGAGGACGCGGTGGCCAGGGACCTGGACCGCCCCGTCCTATAAAATGCTGGCCGTAGACAGCGTCCAGGTGATTCCTGACGTTTCGACTGAAGTGAGCTGGGGCTCCATCGTGCTGGAACCACATTCGTCTGCGAACAGCTGGAGGAACATCGACCAGAAATTCAGGTAAGAACTCCTGTATGAAGATGTTGTATGTGTGGCCAGTTAAACGACTAGGTAGAATGTACGGTCCTACTAAGTTATTGTGCACAATGCCTGCCCAAACATTAATGGAAAACCTTTCTTGGTAGGCGTGTGTTATTGTGCCATGTGGGTTACTATGAGCCCACAGGTGAGAATTATGGATGTTAAACATACCCGACCGCGTAAAGGTAGCCTCATCAGTAAATAAAACATCTGCAGGGAAGGTTTGATTGGCTGCAGTCTGTTGTAGGTACCAACGAGCAAAGTTGAGACGTGGAAGATAATCGTCAGGGGTCATTGCCTGCACTCCCTGTAAATGATACGGATGCATTCCGTCTTCATGTAACGCCCTCAAAACATTTTGATGGCTCACACCCAACGCACGTCCTACAGCTCTCGAGCTTGTCGAAGGATTATCCTCTACTGTGTTCAGTATTCTTTCTTCCACTGCAGGAGTTCTGCGATATCTTCCAAAGCCAGTTCCACGCCTGGAAGCATAAAATGATCCACTCATGCGTAACTCCCGATGCAGACGCTCGAATGTTCGACGATCCAGCTGATTCCTATCCGGGAATCGCTCCCTGTACATCCTTTGAGCAGCTAATCCATTTCCTTGTGCAGC
>QLNU02015270.1:33597392-33613675 GCA_006491805.2 Dysdera silvatica
ATGTTCATCAAATTTAACTTGACAACACATTGTCTCCCCACCGGTGGATGTCTAACGGACAGCTGGCTAACTTAAGTTTAATATTCAGTCAAAAAATGAATAAGTAGATACGTAGAAGGATGCACAAGTGGATTCATAGGAAGATACGTAAATTGATGTATAGGAAAGTAAATTAGTAGATCTCTATGAGGATAAATAAATATATTTTTAGAAAGATAAATAAGTATATCTATAGAAAGATATATGAGTATAAGTATATCCATAGAAAGATACGTAAGTAGATCTATGAAGAATACCAACAAGGTATAGAATATATCCATGAAGATACGTAGAAATAGATGTATAAGAGTGAAATAAATAGGGTCCTGCAAAGTATTAATAAATAAAAACATGCGTACGTCTGTAGAGATAGTAAGTCTCTTGAAGATAAATACAAGTAGAAATCAGCTAGAAAGACGGTCAAATTGGTTACATAGAAAGATTATGAAACCAAATGAATTGAATGAAAGGATGAATGAATAAATAAATAAAATAAATAAAATAAATAGAAATAGAAGTTACTAAAAGAACATAATACGTAAATGTATAGAAATGTAAATAAGTAGACCTGTGGGAAGATGAGTTAATCTAAAGGTTGAAAGAAACCAAATGGCCGAGAAACTTAAGTAAACATTTTATTTATTTATTTAAATTTGAAAATTACTTGAATTATAAAATTCAATCTCGTGGTTTGAGCCTGTCTGTCAGTCTGTCTGTCTGCCTGCCTGCCTGTCTTTCTGTCTCTCTCTATCTCTCTCTTGCTTAGAGTAATTTGATTATTCAATCAAATACTTGTGAATTAAATCTTTCTTCAAATTGTTTTATGAGCGGCAAATTTAGACTTTGTATAGCGAAAAAGTTATTATTAAAATTGCACTCAATAGTATATTTTGCGTTAATTTTATGGTTTGCATTCAATACATTATATAACTATCAATAATAAACGTTATTAATTGTTATCATTACCAAAGAACTTTGTTATTTAATAATCCTAATTTTAATCATTATCTTTTTAATGTGAAATAAGCAAAAAACGAATCTAACCCCACGTTTTTCTGCGAAATTTGAAATTTAGCGGCTACCCATTATTTATAGAGGTGAAAAAATTGCGGCAATTTATAACAGATCAATATAGCAGTTAATTACGCTTTCGGAAGGAAAACGTTAATTTACGGTTAAACGAATTTGGCGGCGTAAACAGTGAAAAAAAAAATCTTTACACTTTAACCTGAAATATAATGAATTAGGTTCAAACGAGAAAAACAGCTTTGATAATCTAATTTTGGACTGAACGTTGAATTTGCGCAGTTAATACGTGGGGCAAAAAAGTTACTCTTTTTTTTTTCAAGTCTCATTTACAGATGAGAGCTATTACAACAGGAAAAAAAGTAATTACAAAAAAAAGAAACATCCACTATTAAGAATAAACCTGTAAAGTGCTTAAAGGGAATTACAAAACAAAATGTGCGTTTCTCTTAAAGGTGATTATTTAAAGGTGTGTAAAAAACGTGTTTCACAATGTACGATAACGCCTTTCTATTCTGAACCTGTTATTTTCAAACACTGTTTATCACTTTTTATAAAAGTTTACTTGTAATGTTGTAAAATGTGGTAACTAGTTTTACTATTTTATACTATAGTGTACAAGTTTTACTATTTTATATTACAGTTTACTAGTTTACATTATATTATACTGAGGTGTACTAGTTTGTAATATGTTATACTACCACATGTATTATAAATGTGTATGCTTGTACAGTGACGTGTTTCCCAACAGGCTATGGACTAGAGCAATACAATTTGAGGAGCGGTATTATAATTTTTTTTCGATAGTATATTTTCTAAAGCAAAAGTAGATATTTATTTGACTAGGACGGAATTTTGGAATTGGATTTATTATATATCAAAAATAAATAATACTGCAATATGGGATAATATTGTTTAATATTTATGTTTCATTATATGAGTTGTTTTTTCAATATTTTTAGTGCTAGTGCAAAAATTTTTGGCGTATATATTGAATGTAGCAATTTGTGTATTCCTACCACTGATCGAAGAAAGTACGGGTAGGAAGGGGCGGCAAAATGGTAAATCCGCCCATGACGCCTGTACCATATGCTTACACAACATTATATTACCATGTGTGTATATGTAGAACAATTCATTATATGCATGTTCCTGCGCGTGTAATATAATATACTTTAGCGTGTAGTATGGAGTATTATATATACATTGTATAGAACTGTATACATATATCCACCGCATGTATATATCCACATTGTACCAGATGTATTTAATATATTATGCTATATGCATATACAACATTGTATTTACTCTCTTATGCTATATGCATGTACAATATTGTATTTACTCTATTATGCTATATGCATATACAACATTGTATTATATGTATGCACTACATTGTAGTATATATGTATATATATGTTATATTATACTAGTACATATACTATAGTTTATAATTAAAGCGAATATATATCCTCAACGTAACGTTAATATATGTAGTTTTACATTTCATTACAAATAAGAATAATTTTCTTCAGTTTCTACTCGACCACAGACCACCACCATAGTGAGAAAAGAGATTAGTTACAAGATATAGACTAATTTCAAATGAATATGTTTTGGTCACCAATATTTTATACCTCATTTTCATTACATTAAAACTTAATAGATCTCTGCAAATTATTCCCTGTCGGTGTTGAAAATAGTAGCATTTTTAAAAAAAGAATGCACCTTGGTTACAGTAAGCTCTTTTATTTCTAATGCTTCATTAAAATACGAAAATTTTCAAGGTAACAACATAAAAGAAAAGGATTACAGAAATTAGTGATTTCTTATGTGTTAATTTATGCAAACTGGATTGTAAAGTATGAAGCAGTTGTTTACTAGTAATATTGACATAAATATGTGAATAATTTCTTTCTTCATGGATGCTCTTAACCACAGAGAAATACGCTTGGAATATTTTTAACCTTGCAAAGAAAGGTAGAAAGTACATCGAATAGAATAAACTGAAAGCGAATATATAACGAATACCGTAACATAAATCAAAGTAGGAAGGGCGAGGTGGTAGATCTGTGCCCTGAATGTGGAAGATCATATTCTTGAAAGAGTTGGGAAAAGGAAACAAATAAGAAAGAACGGAGAAGACGAAATTCAGCTTTATCGACGGAAAGATGTTCACAAGGATACTAAAGAGGATGGAAATATACGACAATACCCATCTTTTGTTGATTTGGCAGTACGGATCGAAGTCCGTTAATTTGAATGACGTCGAAGGCCTTACATAATAGGACTCCATATAGAAATACAAGAAAAAGTAACATCAGCAAGTAGTTTATTCAGACGATGCACATAATATCTTCAAGGAATATAGTTATTGATATATCGATGCATTCATATTGGACAGGCGCATAGTGGCTCAATCATTTCCGGCATGTTAGACAATGTCTGGTCACACCGGAATATAAAATAACAAGCCGGGTGTGAGCTGGGGCATAAGGGAAAGAACTAGTCTAGTTTCCTGCAAGTATGAGAGGAACAGGTTTCATAGTGTTTCCGGGGTATATAACTTGTAGCAAATGAACCTGTTTATATAAAGGGTTTACAGCTAATGTTGTATGTGAATTTAGCTATTTATGTTGAAGAACTATTGCTTTTCTAGCTATTAAACACATTAATTTTAAGTGAAGTGGGATCCTTTGAACAGCAAAATACTCTTTTCATAGTCGATAATGTTCAAGATTATAAGAAAAACCCGAATATTATCGGCTATGAAAATAGTACTATAATATTCAGGCTTTCCTTATAATCATCTTATAATCAAGAAAAGCTGGTCTGAAGCCGGCTCTTCTTACAGCCTTGAACAGTATGGTCTTTCTTAATAATTAATCGGATTTTTTATTTAGCGACCCTAAATAGGATTACAATTACAATCAAACTCAATTAGGAATAACAGGAGTATTTTTAACAGAAGGCTGTAAGAAGAGCCGGCCTACAGCAGGCTCTTCTTACAGCTTTGAACATTATGGGCTTTCTAAATCATTAATCGGATTTTCTAATAAGCGGCCTTAAGAAAGATTGTAATTACCGTCACACTCAATTATGATTAACAGGATGATTTTTTTCGCTGAAATCACAGTGTTTGAATCGTAGGATTTTCTTCATTATAGCCATTCTTCGCTATAAATTTTATTCTATAAAACCGTCTATATTAGCGGTTCTTCAACTATGGGCTGCGAGACCCTCCTAGTGTTCCACAAAGGTTAAGAGAAAAATACTAAAACAATATCACCTACTCTTTAATACCAAGGATAAATTATGCGGGACGAAAAATTCCTTCTTTAAGTGGTGAAAATCGGTGATGAAACACCAGATGAAACAAGTTTTAGGCTTTAAACTTCGAGTTAATTTTTGTGGGTCAGCGAGAACGAGTGCTCTCTGAAAGGGATTCAGTGTCTAGGAAAGTTAAAGAACCGCTGATCTATGTTATACAGGGTGTCCATAAAAGAAATATACAATTTCAAATTTTATTTGCATTGAAACTACAATAGCTATATAAATTTAATTATATGTTTAAATACGTGATTAACGGTCAAAAAAATTTCTGCAAGGTTAGAATGTCTCCACAGTTGTGCCGTTGTTCCCTACGAGAGTGTGCAAGCGAAAGTCTAATTCTATCCCCGTTTTCTGCAAAATGTCGGGTGTTACTCTAAGCAAGGCTTCGTCAGTGCGCTTTTTAAGCATCTCAAGAGAAGTTACATTTATTTTGTAAATAAAGGGGTAATTTCTTGTGCAGGTTGCTGAAATTTCGTTGAAGTCATGCTAGCGATTTTGTCTCCATAAATCATATTGCACACACACACACACACACACACACACACACACACACACACACACACACACAAGAAGCCTTCCCTTCTGTCTATGCCAACATCGTTGCTTTCGGAACCCGTTGTGTTCCATGAACGCATATGCACTATTTGTCACATGAAGATTTTCTAACTATGCAGAAAAAATCTTCGAATGTTAGCCACATCATCAAAAAAAATGAAATGAAGAGTCTGCATAAAATACATATTTTGACGTTGCCTTCTTTAGCTGATGCCCATCCTTGGTCGGTGGCCTAAACCTACCGCCTAGATCACCTATGTCTAAAGCCGTCCCTGGCTGTATGTTGTGGAAACACCTATGGTATATCGCTGACCCCGTGTATGAAAATGGAAGATACCTAATCATGATTGGCTGCATTTTTTCAAAAACCTATAGCAGGGGGAGTAACATTAAAACATTAGGGGGCTGAAGTAGTTTATGCTATATCATGTGATATTACCTCAAAGAGAATAATGTATTTTGTTTTCCAGTGGAGGATTTGAAATCCCAATGCCCACTCTTTTCTACACCACTGGCCGACATTAGTTTCTATTATAAAATTAAATTGTCGTTTTCCAAATCCACAGTTTTCGTGTCCCCATTCGAACGTTCAAAATATTGTGTCCAATAAAGACCTGAAAGAAGACAACTAATATGGAACGTGTGCTTCTAAAAATTTGCTTGAACACATAGGATATGCACTTAGAAAGAAATTAAACAATGGTTGTAGACAAACACTGGATTGGAAGCCTTAATGCACGATAAGTGAGAGTAAACCAAAAATTACATGGAGAGACCATTAAGACATGAATTTAGTAGGGAAGGAAAACATAGGGAAACATTAATAAACTTGCAAAACCACCATAAAAATGATCTCTTCTAAAAGTTCTACGTTCCAATAGTGCTTAAAGGAAAAAGAATAAAGAAACCTGCATTTAATGAACCACTTGTTCAATCGTTCTACGTGGCATATTAAAAGTACTTGACAGATCTTTCATCAGGTTGAATGATTTTGTTTATTAAATCAACTATTATTGATGAGCATGTTAATCAGTTACTACACGGAGGAAAACTAGAAAATTTGAAGGTAACAAACCTACCTCCCTTCAGTTATGAATATTAATGTATCCTGGAAAGGCCAAAATTAGATTTTAATTGACGAAGCCTGTTTTTAATTAGGTTAATTATAATTTTTCAAATTTTTGATGAAACGATAATTAAGTTATTTGTTTAATAAACAGATTTCTAAGCACGTAAAAAATGGTTTATCTTTCCCTTCCCACTCCAGTCCTTTCAAAATGAATTATGCCATTCGAATCAGGAATAGGGAAGTTGTTTGATCTTGTTTGTTTGAATCTCCTTTCCATTTAATTGCCTGTCTTTTCATCATGTCAAAAACAGTAGAATGAAATTGATAAGATACGTTTCAATTTTGTTTTCGAATGATCCATTTTTTTCAAAATTCACTTGCAAATAAAAATACACAAAATTTTAATTTGTGTGTGTATTCACTGCTTAACAAATTATTTCACTTTCATTTTCTCGTTGCTATAAATAATTATTAATCCATTTCTGACGAAGTAATATTTATTATATTCTATTATATACAATCAATAATTTGATATACTGACAAAATCCTATGAATTCCCTAAGTAAGAAGAAAGATAAAGAGAAACAACTGATAAGGAAGAAAAGGACCATAGGGGTATTCATAATTATTATTGGGAACAAACATATGTTATATACATTTATACATCAAGATATATGTAAAATTGCAATTTATTTCAAATTATTTGGGGGGGCGGGTCCCACGGGCCATATAACACTAAGCATATGGAAAGGACACAGTAGGAAAAATAAAGCGAGGGAATACCTCAGAAAAATACGAATAAGGGAATGGCAAAAGATATATTTTGACAGAGGAGAATAGAAATCGATCGTTTAAGAGGGCCCTATCTTTCAAGCACTGTAGTCAAAAAGAAGATTATGATGGTGATGACGATGATGAAGTCTTCTTCTTATTCTATATCAGCGTTTTCATTAAAATATAAATGGCTGTCAAAAGTATAAATGGCTATAGATTGTACTTCGTTCTTCTAGCCCATTGAATAATATTCTGTATCAGCATTTTCCATACAAATGGCTGTCAAAGATACAGATGGTTATAGCTTGAACTTCGTTCTTCTAGCCCATTAAATACTATTCTATATTAGCATTTTCCATATAAATGGCTGTCAAAAATATAAATGGCTATAGCTTGGTTCTTCTAGCCCATTGAATTGATGTGAAACGATTTTACAATTCTTTCAGCTTAGTACATATATCCTCCCCGCACAGTACAGTCTAGTTATTCTGTTTTTAAGGTTACATTAAGACAATTGGAGCAGCCGGATTCTTTTATTGTAGCAATTAATACAGGCTTGATATAGGTATCTGAAGAACGGAACACCAAAAATGATACCTAATAAGTATTTTCTTTTATTTTACGACAGAAGAATATCTAAAGTTACATTGTATCTGGAATTACAGATTTCCAAAGATGCTGAAGCTCTATTGCCTAGGGTACGAGATACTAGATAGGCGAGATAGCCTAGGATACCAGATTGTACAGACAATATGGCATTGTATCACTAATGTCGAATACTAATTAGTGATGCAATAGACGAAGGGGTCAGCAGTTTCCTACCATGGGGCTTCGTAATAATTGGCCACATATACAGCTAAAATTTTTTAGGATGATGAGAAAACAAGAAAAAGAAAGAACGTAAGGAAGAAATTGTAAGACATTTCTTAAGAGGACCAAAGTTCTTACTAATCTGTGTTTATGATTTCAACAACAATAACTCGAATAAGATGAAATGAAATGGTTTAAAACAATTTCTGAAATTGATCGGCTGAGGTAATGAATATATTTCAAATAAAAATTAAATATTCATCTTGATAAAAATCGCCAATAAATAAGGGAGAATTTCCATCTCCAGAAAATGGATTTTATTTCTAAATTTTTTGAAGGAAAATATGTTACTCCTATTCTCCTAAAATTATTGAATTTGCGTAAATCACCTCGATGAGAGGGCGAATCTAGGGTCAATAAAATCCTTGTTCCGAAAAATTTTCAAATTGGTCTCCGAAGATGCCGTGACCAGCTCGCTTTTTCAATCTTCATCTTTGCAAACAGATTTATGAGGAATGGGCGCTCGTGTCTTAATGGAAATGGTTTCAGAGAAAAATAATGGAAGTTTAATTCATGAAATTGATGGGTTATGGAAAATATCGAACGGCTTGTGCACGAGACCTACGTTTTTTACAAGGAAAGTGAAAATGAAATTTCGTTCAATCAATGTACACGTTTTTCTGATTTTCCATATTTATTGTTTCGTTAAAAGTTAATAAAACTATGTCCAAGCACATGCCTTTCGCCTGAAATTTTCCTATAACGTTTTATATGTATTTCTGAAATAAAAGATGTGAAATTTGCTTGCAATAAAATTCTCTGGGGTGAGGAAAAAGTAGGCCTAGCGAGAAGTTTCAAAACTTGTACAATTCTGAAAATATCCCATCAAATTCTTCCTTCCCTATCCTGCGCAATCTACAACTCAGAGTATGGTGGTCACCGTGGAACACTTGTCCTTATTTTTGCTTCTATGGATGAATCTTTCTCTTCTTTCGCCTGTTCAAGTTTATAGGCCGGCCAGCCAGCCATCCATCCATCAATCCATCCATCCATCCATCCATCCATCCATCCATCCATCCATCCATCCATCCACTTCTTTTTTGCCTCGTGGACTCTTCCCCATGCAGTAATCTTTCTCCTGGCAATGATCTTCCCTTCCTCTATTGATCTTTGGTCATAGTTTGTGCTTTTTACCGTATGCTAAGTATCTATAATAAGTTAATTCATACGTCAATATTTATTGTATTTACGACAACTTCTTTTGAATTAGCTTTGTTCAGGACTTCATGGTTAGAGATCTTGTCAGTTCATTTTATTTTCACTGTTTCTCGCAGAGTCTCTATTTCAAACCTATCTATTGTGTTTGCGATATCATCACTATCTAGTTCTCACATCCACGTAGCACAGCCCAGCTTGTAACGGTGTTTTGCCTTGTTTGGCAAAACACATGGCTAGCAGAGCCACACGTTGGCGGCACAGAGTTTACATATTTGGATTGGGTGACTCTCACGGGCCTGGATTCTTGATTACGTCATGAGTTGCTATATGCATTGTAAATAGTATAAATGCTTTGGTAGCTAGCGGGTTTTTGACTGTTGCCGCTTTGTCTTCCTACTGCTTGTTATCCATAGCCATTGTTCCCGAGCGGGTTCCCGAGAGGGTTCCCGAGACAAACGTTAGTAGATGTGGAATATGATATAGTCAATAACGTTAAATGTCGCGTAGTCTTCGTAGTAACCTGTTAGCGTGAATTGGTGCGTTAGAGTTCAGAGGGGGAGAATTCGTTCTACGTGGGATACGTATCTGTTGGATAAACCATTATCTGTGCGGAGTATATCCTTTCGCCTTAAGACTGAGACACTCGTTATCATCGACCAGAAAGACAAACGAGCAAGTTTAATGTCAGGAAAGACTTCCTCGGATGAAAGATGTTGACTTTGACAAGAACTGAACTGGATGCATCTGACCGTGCGGACTCGGAATGGTCGAACTAAGGAATGAGTACCCTTTTTATTAACCATGGTATTTTGTGCGTGACTATTTGTAATTAACTATTTGTTAGTCTTTAAGTAAGTTAGACTAATTAATGTTTCTTACTGATTAACTGTTTTAAGATTTATTATGATTTGTGTGGTATTCTTGCACTGTGTATAGCCTCATAGTAGAGGGTTTGTTGAGCTCTGCATATAGGTACTAGAATTGCAGGCCCTGTTTACGACGAGTTCTTAGGTATATTTGCAGGCTGACAAAAGTTAAGCCAAAAATAGTTTCCGGTTAGTGTCAAACAAACCTAGCAAATTAGCAAATCACGATGAAGATTTTTTATGGGTGAATTAACTCAAGTTATTAACCTTCCTTAACTATTGAGTTGTGTTGTTAATGATATATGTATACTCATATATATATATACTCATACAGTATACCAATATGATATTGCAATATCATCATTGTCTAGTTCTCACATCCACATAGCATAGCCCAGCTTGTAACAGTGTTTTGCCTTGTTTGGTAAACTATAGGTATACTATGCAGTATACCTATATTAATCTAGGACTGTTGAACGTGCCGTATTCTGAAATCCGACAGATGCGTCGGAGCGGATTCGGGGAAGACCTTCTGTGATTCTAACTTACTTGACTTCGAAGGAAAAACTGAGTTGTAACTGACCAATTCTTCGATGAAAATAAACGAATTACTTTCAGAGTTGATTTGTTGGCTTATTCGTATTCAACCACTGAAAACCCGTATCCGATAATTTGAAAAAATTGATAAAATTTTAATCAAAGGCTTCGCTTAGAGGTAATTAGTAAAAGCAAGGGCATCGGTAATTACAAGCTATCGCGCTTTGTAATTTAAATTCTATAAATTGTAGACTTAGTTCAATAACCACCAAAAGTACACTGAATTGAATAAAAAGTAAAATTCTTTCATACAAATAATATAACGATTTTAAAAAGGTTAGTTGATAAGTTTAAATTCGTATTTCGAAATCAAATGCCGCTCAATGAAGCGTGAATGATTGAAACTAGTTAGGGCTGCATCTGGTTCCACCATAGGCTTAAGCAGAAAGTTCATAAGTGGGGTTTACCGGCACAACATGGGTCACAGAGCTCCATACACTTACATGTATATATACAAAATTCATTGCAATCTGCGGTTACAACGCCAATCAACCTTCCCCCAGAACGTACGTTAAAGGATTTCAATGAACAATTGTTCTCATGAACGTTAGATGAAACAAGAGAAATCAATACGAAAACGCAGTTTGGACAACTCACGTTATACTGCATCCACCAGCATAGAAAAGGTGGAATAAGGGGACTCAGTACTCCCATTGAATATCAAAACACAAATTATTTTCTCTAACGCTGCACTACCTGATTTTTTTTATATAGTTATTGGAGTCCCCCACGTAACTTTCGAATTGCTACATCACTTCTATATTTTATCCTGGTAGAAGATATGAAGCTCAATTGTGGGTGTAGAAATGTGTTGTGGCTACCGGATTTTAAAAAAAAGTGTGTCATCCTATTCTTTGGTTTCATGCACTGATCTTAATTTTCCATATATTTATCATTTTGGTAAGTAACGTATACTCTTTGCTTGGCATCTTGGTGTCCAAATACTTTTGCTTAAGCAGTGTATTTTAAGAGAACTTAACCTTATTGTTAAAACCTAATTTTTGAGGGTAATATGGAGAGAGAGAGAGAGAACCTGGCTTGCCGTCATTTTCTGAACGCTCTTCTTACGTTTAGAAATATGGCCCTTTCCAAATAAATCCTTCTTCTATAACGACATGTCGCAATTTTTAATGCCACAACCTAAAAGTTAATGTATAATCAAATTCTTGATCATGGAGAATTAGCTAAATCTGTTTCCACTCCTAATGGCCGCGTTTTTAATTCCCTGAGGAAAGATTGAGGTCTGCAGATTAATACACTTGCAAATCCCAATTTCATCGAGATATCTCTTAGAATGGAGGGTCCTGTGTCTTCAGAGTGAAAACTAAGCCGCTATTGTCCTCTTAATGAAGATATATAACGTCATAAAGCGGGAATGTTTCCGCTTTTAAGAGAGCAGTAGGCTTTCCTGTACTCAAACAAAGCCTTTGTAGCTAAATTTTGGTGGAAACGATGCGGCTTAAGGCGTTATTGAAGAACCGTCATCACTCCTTGAATTGGGTCGTTGAAGTTGCTAAGAACCTCGTCTACTTCGCAACATATTGCAATAAAATGAAATTCCAATTATTTGAGCTGTATATCCCGTTGCTCACCAGTGAATAGTTTCACTACCCGAACAATTATATTAGCAGTTCTTTCCATGGAGGCCATGTTTTAGCGGAGAAGGGTTAATGCGTTCTTCCAGCGTATCTCCCATTCGGATCCGACTTCCCTCAATGTAGGGGTAAAAAAACTCACACCCTGTCAGTTCACTGTAGGCTAGGGGTTGGTTTCCTAGGACTTAATAAGTTATGATTCCTCGGAAAAATGTGAGTTCAGTGCCTTACAGTGGCTTGGTGATGATGCATTCGGCCATGGTGCCACTGAACAGGGTATAACTGCTAATTATATCGTAAAATGCGCCGTTCTCCAGCACATCGTAGCTTGGGTATCATTCCCTTGGCAGAAGTCAATCTTATTACTAGTTCTATGCTAATTTTTAGTTGATCTGATTACTAGTTCCATGCTAATTTTTAGTTAATCTGATTACTAGTTCCATGTTAATTCTTAGTTAATCTGATTACAAGTCAATCGTCTAAAATACCAATAAATTTGATTTCTAGTTCCATTACAATTTCTAATTAATCTATTTATTAGACAGTTGTCTAAAATACCAACCAATCTGAATACTAGTTCCATGATAACTCCCAGTTAATCTTATTACCAGTTAATTATCTACAATACCGATTAATGCGTTTCCTAATTCCATGATAATTTCTAGTGAATCTGGTTACCAATCAATTGTCTAAACTACCAATCAATCTGATCCTTAATTCCACGATAATTATTAATTAATCTGATTACCATTCAGTCGCCTACAATACCATTCAATCTGGTTGCTAGTTCCATGAAAATTTCTAGTTAATCTAATTACTAGTCAATTGTAATGTTTAGTCGACTAAATTTTAACCAATCAGAATTTAGGATCAAAGTTTGTAAAATAAATGAACATTTTAGGATTAAAAAGAGGTTCTGGATGTTATTGCTCTATGCTTATGTTTAAAGTTCGTATTTGGCATTGCATATGAAAAATAGCATACGTCTAGGTAATTATTTGTACACAGTACTTGAATTTAATACTGGTACTTAATATTTGTATTTAATAATCGTAGATAGTACCCGCATTTATTACTTATGTTTAATAATTATATGAAATTTTTACTTAAACACGAAAGAAAAAAAATTCATTTCCCGTTTATTTACGAAATTTGAAATTCAACGGGTTTTCATTATTTTGAGATGAAAGAAATGCAGCTATTTATAGCAGATCAATATAGCAGTCAATTACGCTTTAGGAAAGAAAGCTCTAATTCACGGTTAAATAGGTTTAACCGCGCAAACAGGAAAAAAATCTTTGCACTTTGGCCTGGAATATAATGAATTAGCTACGAACGAGAAAAAAATTCTCTTGATAATCTAATTTTCTAGCGGGCGGCGGATTTGCTTGTGTTGTATAGGAGACAAAAAGTTACTGTTTTTTTAGACTCATTCAAAGAGAAAAACGATTATGAGCAACAAAAAGTAATTACAAAAAAAGAAGTACATACTGTTATTATAAATTCTATGAAATGCTCAAAAGTAATTACGAAAAAAAAGTTTTTGCTAATATCTCGGTTGCTTAAAAATAGCATGCGGTTTTACGTGAGGGAGATTTTTTTTACATTATCGTAAAGTGGCAATATAATCGTAAATATCATCGTAAGTTATCCAATCCCAGGATATTTCTCGTAAAGTTACGATGCTTTTAATAGTCGGAGAGAAAGTGTTACTTTTATTTTTTTCATATTCATAATAGAAAAAATAGCTATTCTCTATTCTATCGCTCTGGTTCTGTTGCTACTTTGGCCGTAGATACAACACGAACTCAGCTATATTATGGCCGAAAAGCTCGCAATGTGGAAATAAGGGCAAACAATTCTAGTTGTTGTCTTAAATAATAACAGTGCCATATAATTCTTCCTTCTAACTCTTGGCATAGGCTCTTTTGCAGAAAAATCATGCGCGATAAGATAGACCAGTGAAATTATAATAATATAATTATAACTATTTTTATTATACTATAATTATAATATAATAATAAATAAAACTAATACAGAAAGTTCTGTGAAACAAATAAATTACAATTTTTCAAGGTAAAGCATTTTTCGTGTCATTTGTCATGAAATCGCGTCATACATATGGATTGATATAAAATCTATAAGCATAACCCTCGATAGAAGATCCCTTATTACACGATACTGGTATAATACCCATATATACAGTACGTTCGTAAACTATTTCGATAAAATAAGAGAGGTGATAGTATTCATCAAGATGAACAATATTTACTATGGAATCTACGATCGCATCCCACTCACAGTACCAGAAAAAAGCAAGTTCGAGAAATGTGCAGCATGCACCAATATTTACAATCAGTGCATGAGAACCACAAAATACGATGTCTTGATTTATCAATGTACTTGATCAGCAGACCCCATTTGTAGCTTGTGCACTTCATGCACTGCTAATAAATACTTGTTCATGATGGATGTGTTTCGAAGTTACTCTGTGCTGTCACTCTGAGAGGAATGTGACCCTAGGCTCCATAGTAAGTATTGTTCATCTTGATGTGTACTATCACCCCTCTTATTTGGTCAAAACAGTTCAGGAACTGTTCACGTACCTGTTCTGGAACCTGTATATATTATCATAAGCATCGATGAAGGTAGGAATGAGCTATCATAAGATCAAAGCGTCAAATTACAGTGATTTGTATAATATAATTACGCTCCGAGACATTATTTTTATCAATGCCTACCATGTGACTCTTCGATCTTTTAGCATCGAACGGTTCGGTAATGATAAAATTAACAGTTGTTCACTGGATCATGATACTAGATGAATGATATCGCCCCAGCCCACAGCGCACAGACAGTTTTGAGACAGGTCATCGAATTGAAAGTCCATCTCCCTAATTATTGCTTAATTTCGCTGATTGGACAAGAAATGACATTTACATCAATGGGTTGCCGTGACTCCGTATGTTTATTATAGGGTTTTCAAATCGGTCGTCCAACGAAGGATTGAACAATTTCACTCATTTATCATCAACAAGCAGACTCGTTCAATAATTCGGTCAGTGACCGATTTGGTATACTACTAGTGTCTATTATAATAGAATCTGCCTAAAGTGACCACCCTTGTGATAGGAACGCAATGACCATCATACAGAGGTTTTCATTATACACGACAGATTTTGGTAGAAGCCGGACTAAGTCCCCATCAGTTATCTCTAACAAAAAGTGGTCACTTTATTCAGGTGATTAATTTATCAAAGTGGTCAATTTATTCAGGTGGTCAATTTACCAAAGTGGTCATTTTATTCAGGTGGTTAATTTACCAAAGTGGTCACTTTATTCAGGTGGTCAATTTACCAAAGTGGTTGCTTTATTCAGGTGGTCAATTTACCAAAGTGATCACTTTATTCCGGTGGTCAATTTACCAAAGTGGTCACTTTATTCCGGTGGTTAATTTACCAAAGTGGTCACTTTATTCCGGTGGTCAATTTACCAAAGTGGTCACTTTATTCAGGTGGTCAATTTATCAAAGTGGTCACTTTATTCAGATGGTCAATTTACCAAAGTGGTTGCTTTATTCAGGTGGTCAATTTACCAAAGTGGTTACTTTACTAGATTGAATTGTATATAAGTGTATATATAGTAGAACCTGCTTAAAGTGACCATCTTTAGGACAGGACTGCAATGGTCACCATAAACAGGTGGTCACTATACATGACACACTTTGGTATAGGCATGAATAAGTCCCAGCTATTTGTCTCTCTCTCTTATAAAAAGTAGGCAGCCTTTCAAGGTGGTCAATTTACCAAGAAGGTTAATTTACCAAGGTGGTCACTTTACCAAGAAGGTTGATTTACCAAGGTGGTCACTTTACTAGGGTCCACGGTATTTTGAACATTGGAATTCGTAAAGTGGCTGTCATTTCCGACATTATTGAATCCATGGCGTGTTGTAATATTCTTCAGATTTTGTACCTTCTTTTCATTACAAATGATAAAACCGAAATTTTCGCCAACCCTTGTCCTCGTTTCTGTTATTTCGATTAACGTAAAAACGTCTGTAATAGGAATAAATATTTAAGATAATATGGCCGTTGGATGAAAAAATTCACCAAAGGTTTCTATCGTCATATGGAAAAGTAAATCTTGAAGCGCTTGACTATCACTCTGAAATCTTTAAATCATGCGAATATAGTAGGAGTACAAAAGTCAATGAATTTAGTAATTTAGAACTTCATTGACAAGAAGAGAAGATTACACCTGTCAAATAATAGTTTACATCAAATATTAGTATCAGCGCTTTGGAGCAGTGGTGAGGTTGATCTAGTCTGGGATGGTGTGATTTGGCGCCGACGCTGAGGCGCCGCCGTTTTGGTGCAAACCCGTTATGGCAGAGAGCCCA
>QLNU02015270.1:33613775-33636311 GCA_006491805.2 Dysdera silvatica
CACCCGAATAAAGTGACCACTTTGGTAAATTGACCACCCGAATAAAGTGACCACTTTGGTAAATTGACCACCCGAATAATGTGACCACTTTGGTAAATTGACCACCTGAATAACTTGACCACTGTGGTAAATTTACCACCTGAATAAAGTGACCACTTCAGTAAATTGACCACCCGAATAAAGTGACCACTTTGGTAAATTGACCCCCTGAATAAAGTGACCAATTTGGTAAATTGACCACCCAAATAAAATGACCACTTTGGTAAACTGACTACCTGAATAAAGTGACCACTTTGGTAAATTGACCACCCAAATAAAATGACCACTTTGGTAAACTGACTACCAGAATAAAGTGACCACCTTTGGAAATTGACCACCTGGATAAAGTGATCACTTTCGGAAATTGACCACCTGAATAAAGTGACCACCTTCGGAAATTGACCACCTGGATAAAGTGACCACCTTCGGAAATTGACCACCTGGATAAAGTGACCACTTTGGTAAATTGACCACCCGAATAAAGTGACCACTTTGATAAATTGACCACCTGAATAAAATGACCACTTTGGTAAATTAACCACCTGAATAAATTGACCACTTTCTATTAGAGATAACTGTTAGGGACTTAATCATTATATCTTGTACCAAAGTCTGTCGTGTATTGTGGCCACCTGTCTATGGTGACCATTGCAGTCCAGTCCCAAAGGTGGTCACTTTATTCACCTTCTACTGTAATTTTTAATTATAAACTTGGATTATTGTGCTACATATAACTGTATATCCAGAGTAAATGTTGCAATACCTAAATACATTTTTGTACCTGTTTATATACAATTACTGACGTGTTCAATAAGCTGTCATGTACTTAATTACCATAGACGTAAGCAGACTTTTCCAATAAACCTTTGTTCGAAATAGAATTTAACAGCAGTCCTTGATTGGTTTAGCCATTTTGTTAAACATGTTCGTTTATTCAATGACACAAGATTTAATAAGCAAATTAAATATCCAATCACGTTCTTAATGTGTCCCGAATTTTGCTGAATACCAATTGATCAAGAAAATGCGAAAAGTGGTTTGTAAGTAATGAACACTCTTTTTAATTTTGAGAATTTCATAATTTCCCAATTTCTATTGAAGCGAACTAATCAACGAACGTGCTTTCTGGAAGAAGTAAAAAATGGACTTAACTTTTCTAAAACGATCTGAATAATTCAAATTGAAAGTGGATGAACTCATTTAATTTCAAGCACGTACATTTCATGTTTTCAATTGATTGTTTTTTGAGCACAATAAAGACGTTTCGAGTGGAACTGACAAGATGGTTATTCAAGCTTTTGAATAATTTAATCTTTTGTTATCTAATATTGAATAAGAGAAAGTGAAATTCCAATTTTTTGAATTTTTTATATGTCATTTTTTTTTTAAACCGGGCATACTCGTTACTAAAAGGAAAATTAAATCTAATTCGGATTTTAAAGTATTAAATATACATTAATAATTACCCTCTCTCTCCCTCTAATAATTGTATATATATATATATATAAATGAAGAATCAATAAATTTAGGCAGATCATAGCTGGTCTGAATTAGAAAGAAGAATTGGACCTGCAATGTACGAACTTTAATTGGCGTTATGAGCCAATAATCATGGGTTAAACAATGTTTTAAGGATCCAACATTCCCCATTCAATGCAGACATTATACAGGAAGACCTGTTTGTTTATAACCATCCATGTGGCAGAGATTAAACAATTTTTTGTGTTTGAAAGAGACAAAAATAGAAAGAAATAGAAAGTCGTATATACATCTCACATCAAAGTAACACTGTTGAATAACTTACAAGTAGTAATTCAACAAACTCAGTTCAAGTAATACCACAAATGTAAAAAAAATATAGATGAATTTATTCAGTGTCAGAAATTTTTTATTTTTAAGCATTTTTAGCCGAGTTTTTGCAAGCATATTTTATTAATAATAAAATAGGAAGTGGTTAAATTACCTTGTAATAGCAGTAATGTAGAAATTAAATTCAAACTCGTAACTAAAAAGATAGCACATGATCAGTCAAAGGCAGTTTTGAAAGTGTTTCCACATCTTATAAATTAAGCAATACCAGATATCCAAAAGGAGTAATGAACAGGTGCTTCCATCTATATTTGAGAACTGCGATTAGATGTATTTAATTGCAATGATTATTCTTTATAAGAAACATTTAAGATTTCTTTCTAGGGATGAAATTTGCAAATGTTCTATTTATATAGTTCATTGGAAAACCATTTAAAACCAAACATTTTTTAAAAGATCTTAAGCCTTCAGAAATGGCTTCAACTCTATTTGAAAGCACTTTCTGTCTGGAGAGTTCACCTAAAATCAAATTTTTTATAACATGTTTTCTGAGACATGTGTCATATTGCAAGTACTGAACAAAAGCAAATAAAAATTGTTTTCTTTTATCGCATATTTGAAAGACAAATCTATTATTTTCATTGATAGTAATAAGTAGATCTAAAAAGTGAACTTAAGTTCTAGATACAGAGGTATCTTTCAGTGTTAATCCTGAGGGATAAAAATCAAGGTCCAATTGATGCTCCATACCATAGCCTATACAGATTATATCATCTATATATCTGCCAAAAAATAAATCCGTTCTTGGTGAAGACAAACTTTCATATTTATGTAAGTATAAATCTGCAGCTACAGAAGAATACACTCCCCCTTGAGAAAGCCCTCTTACCTGTTTATAATAACCAGTGCCATTATATACCATATTATAGTTAAGACAGAAGTTTAGTAGTTTTACAAACGAGATTTTGTCAATTGATTTTATATCATACTCTGTAAATAATTCTAATAACACACGATATAGCTCTCTTAAATTGATTTGGTTAAATAGATCCTCAAAATCAAAGCACTTAATGAAAGTGGGATTCCCATCGCTGGAGTTCAAAATCTTTAAAAGTTGAAAACTATTTTTTTAAAATAAAAGTCTTTAAAGCAATTTACAACATAAATCTCTTTAAATGTTCGAAGAAGCAGTTTAACAGCTCTAACACTATAAGAGCTAGTAGCACATCTAACAGTGCGAAAACCAATTGGATCTTTATGAAATTTAACAGTAAGCGTCATGTATGGGAAGTTGATTGGAGATTGGATGGCTTTGAGATTCTCAAAAGCACCCTGTATGTGTTTGAAGACAGGAGTAGAGTTTGTACCCAGATTTCTGTATTGCTCTGTATTATCAAGAAATTTCTGTATGTTTGAAGCCTGGCGTAACATGAACCTTTCCAATTTTTTGGGTCGTAAAAACTCAAGTAAACAATCGATAAACTAGTTCAATATTGAATTAATGGACAAAGGACGAGAGAATTAATGGATGAACGTATAGAGGAAAATGTAATAAGGTGTTCAATGATGAATCATCGTAAGCACGTAGAGAGTAATGCCTGAATGCATCTTTCTATTACCCGCGTTATGTCTTTATGTCTTAAAATTCCTTTTAAAATTTGGAAAACGCCGAGAACCAGCCCAAACCGATACATGAGAGGAGTACCAACGATGACTGCGTTATACCTCCATGCGTTTTAAAAGTCTTGAGTTGGGTAATGTTTTAGATGAAAATGAGATAGGAAAGACGGTGTTTCAATAGAATAAATACAAGAATGAGTAAAAAATGACAACAGGGTTTGGGATGGTAGAAACGGAGATAAGTATTATCAGGTTTTGTAATATATGTCTGTCAGTTATTCGTGTGAACATAAATTCAATTTTTCTGTCACGAATGGTGTTAAAACACTGAGGTAAAATTTGAAACAGCGACGTTTCGGGAGCCATCTGTGAGCTTCGTCAAATGAAGGCCGAATAGAAGGCAAGTGCGTATCTTAAGTTTTCACTTCGACTGTTGGGCAAGATGCATTAAATTTCTTTAGTCAAAGCGAGGTCAATATGTTGATATCTTTGAATCAGCGATGTTCCATATCGCTCAATGACCACCGAAGCACAGAATAAGCCTGCTCGTACGTAAGGTTGTAAGATATTGTTACCTTTCTCAGGGTTAACACAATTGGCAAATAACAGCCAACACGCAGAGCCATCGAGGCTTGTTTTTGCAACATTTTCGTGAGGAATTTTTATAAGAAGTAATGTCCGATACCAAAGCTTGATCTTAAAGTAGAGCCTTGAAAGCATAGTAGAAAACGAGACCCTTTAATCCCTAAGGATCTCGTTATTGTTCAAGTGGTGTCACGGAATTTTATGGAAGTCGTATGAAATAATATGGAAGTCGTATGGAATCATATGGAAGTCCCATAGAATCATATGGAAGTCCTATGGAATCATATGAAGTCCCATGGAATCACATGGAAATTGCATGGAATCACATGGAAGTCCCATGGAATCACATGGAAGTCCCATGGAATCATATGGAAGTAACATGGAATGATACCGAAGTCACCTGGAATCATATGAAAGTTCCAAAACCTACATGGGAGTGCTATGGAATTCTCGTCGAAGGAAATAAGTGATGGATATAACTGCTGGTTTATTATTATAGGATAAGTAAGTTCATAAAATATATTAGTCCCTTAAGTTGCTCAGATATAACGAGTTTATTTAAGGTGCCTTTAATCTGGGTTTAATTTGAAACTGTGTAAAATACACTCTATAACAAAAAAATCGATGCACCAAGAAGGAGTTGTCCGATTGTAATGAAATTTCGTATGCAAAGACATTTTGACCGAACATGCAAATGATTAAAATTTGGTGTCCAATGAATGAATAGCGGGAACTCCAGCGCATCGGAACTGCGCATTCAGCAGGTGTATATAAGGAGCGATTCTCAATATGTGGTCAAAATTTCTGTTGCATTTTGACTGCGGATATCTTACGTCGACTGTAACAATGCCTCGCCGAAAGATTCGTGCTCATTACGAGCATATGTCAGAGTTTGAAAGAGGTCGTGCTATCGGATTGAAAGAGGCTGGTTGGACGAATCGAAGAATCGCTGGACATGTGGGTCGAAGCGATGCGGCGATTGGACGGTGCTGGCAAGAGTGGGTCAACAACGGCAGATGTCAGCGTCGGGACGGCAGCGGTCGACCTAGGGCCACAACAGAACGGGAAGACAGAGCGATTGTCAGAGCAGCTGTCACAGCACCGGATTCGTCGTTATCAACTATCCAACGTGTGGCCCGCACACATGTGTCCAACATGACCCTCTGCAGACGACTGAGAGAGCGAAATTTACGCTCGCGCCGACCGTTACGCCGCTTACCTCTCACGCCATTACACCGTCAAGTCCGACCAGCTCGATCAACTTGAAAATGCGCTTACTGGGGACGTATATTCTTTAGCGACGAGTCCCGTTTCCAACTGTGTCCTGACGACAACCGCAGACGTGTCTGGAGACGTCCAGGGCAGCGTGGGGATCCTGCCCTTACTATCGCACGCCACACATGCCCACAACAGGGCGTTATGGTCCGGGGTGCCATCTCCTTTGATAGCCGGACCCCTTTGGTGGTCATTTCTGGCACACTTACAGCACAGCGGTACGTAGACGACATTCTACGACCGGTTGTGTTACCGTTCCTTTTGCGACACCCTGGACTTACGTTTCAACAAGACAATGCCCGGCCGCACACGGCACGTGTTGCTATGAATTGTCTTCAAGCTTGCCCAACACTTCCTTGGCAAGCTAGATCTCCTGATCTCTCTCCCATAGAGCACATTTGGGACGCTATGGGAAGGCGATTGCAACCATCCCGGAATGTTGACGATTTAGCCCGACAGTTGGAGACAATTTGGCAAGAAATTCCGCAGGACACCATCCGGGATCTTTATCAGTCTATGCCACGCCGGGTGACAGCTTGCATCCAGGCCAGAGGTGGACCAACGCCTTATTGACTTCCTCCCTTTGTAACGGTCAAACTCTGCAATAAATCATTCAATTGTTCTGAAATTTTAATGATTTCTTTTTCTATGTATGTTCTTCATATCCACTAATTGTTATCGCAATCGGATAATTCCTTCTTGGTGCGTCGATTTTTTTGTTATACCGTGTATAAGTATAGTGAGTTCATTCTAGTGAAGGAGTTGGTTCTCTAGGACCTAAGAGGTTCGAGTCTTTCGGAAAACTTTAGATCCTGGTGCAGCATGAATCTAGAGCAATTTTGCTGTACTTACGTCATAAGAACATAAACAAACAGTCCATAAAACATAGAACCCGTAAATGTAATCAGTGGATGTTCATGATGAACAGGTGCTTGGAAAGATCTTCAACTGGTCGTTAATAACAACTGAAGTATGTGATAGAAAAGAGAAAATGCCCTTGTCTGAACTTTATTTTACGTCGGTGAAGGTAATCTCCAATCGTTTTTGAACAAGTTCAATATACCGAATTTTTTGTACAAACTGTCGAATAGAAATTACCCTAAATTTATTTTTATTACCCGAAATTTATTACTGATGTACTTGCTTTCAATATCAATTTAGAAAATTGTGCGAATTTAAAGTGGCTGCTGTCATTTTTCAGTTTATAAAAGCGGGAATCGTGCAATCAAGAGTTTCGAACCCGCGTGTTTCGTCGACCAATCGAGTTTCAAAATTTTCGTTGATAAACGACGACACGTAGCATTGACGACGGTGGAACAAAACTATTTCACTCCGCTAATGTATTAAAAATTACCTCCAGTCCATCGTAACAGTTGAACATCGTTTCCAAAATTGAATAAAACTTAGCGGTATTCGATCTCTGTCAAAGGGAACCGGGAACCTTAAACACATTATCACACAACGGCTACAAATGCCCACAAAGGAACTGAAATTCAGAGTAACATTAGGGAAAGAAATCATTCTAAAGTATTTTAAGACGTCTTTGAACAACAGCCGATGTATTTTTTTTTCTTTTGGTGGTAGTTTCTGGTTTAAAGGCAGATAAACACTGAGCGTTTTATAACATAACCGTATTGTATCAGCAGTAGTTAGTGGAATGGAGAAGTGGTTCTTAAAGTGTAGTTGGAAAACTCCAGGATTCCACAGTATTCGCACATGGGGTCCACAAATAGTTGAAGAAATTTTTAACGTGATCTCGTTTACCTTAAAAATAAATGATTGAAAAATGTAGAGTGGGAAGTTAACTTTCAAATATTAATTCAATTATATGAAGGTAGGTGAAATGTAACACCAGACTTTTCATTAATGGATAAATTTTTGATGATTCTAATGAATTTTTAAAAGATTTTTAATGAACAGTTTTATGTTTAGTGTTATTTTTTATAGTTTGATATTTAAATGCAATCAGTTTAACAAACGAATTATAGCAGGAAATGTGTGTATATACATTTATCCATCTTTTTCCTCAACTTTCAAGAGCCTTGTTGGGCAATTTTAAATAGATATATACAGGGCCGGAATTAGAGTGGGCAGGAAGTGACCATCGCCACCTTTGAATAAAAACGAAACATTGAAAAGACACAAGTTAAAGGTCCAATGGTGTATTATTCCCAAAAATCAATGCATTACCCGCCCCTCCTCCCTTGAATGATCTCTAATTCCGCTCCTGCATATGGGAGAGATGTAACTTAGGATTTTAAACGTAAGTTTTAAAGGTCTTCCCAAAAACATTTAAAGTGGTAGTCCTTGGTGAAGCAAATGTAAAGAACTGCTACAAAAGAATAGAATTTGAATTTAATACAAAGGTATAAGTTTTGCTTCGTGACTTTCTATTTAATGCATACCCAGTTTAATAGGAATAGATTCGTATTGGATCAAATCATATGCAAATTGATTGGCCTGTTTAGCAATTGCCACGTATCGCTGCCTGGGGGGCGAAAGGAAAATGATCAATAGAGATATGTCGTCCTACATTTTTTCTACTCGTCCTCACACGTTAAAAAAGGCTACAAACTGATATATTAATACCGAAATCAGATTAAAATTAAATTAATTTAAACATGCGTGTCAAGATATACTGGGTGTCCCACAAAGTCTTTCACTGATTAAGAAAATTAATAACGTAGAAACTAATGAAATTAGAAACAAGTGGTGTTTTGCAGTAAATAGAGCAAATATTGGAGTTAACTAAACCTTTCTGGTTAAACTAATTATGCTTATAATTTGCTCAGTTTCTGTATTCTTCTCAGTTTCTCTATTTTTCAGTATCATAAATTTTCTTGATCAGGAAAAGATTTTATGGACACCCTGTACTTTAAAGACGATAATCTATTGAAGGAGTAGTTTATAATTAACATTAAACAACAATTTATGATTAGTTTACATGCATTTAATTAATATGCTAATCATTTCTGTTGTTGACCGTACGAATTTTTGATGGTGTTAGATTACAGTCTATTTCGAAGACCAGATTTAAAATGACTCCACGTGTTTGTGTTTCCAATGACGTAGGCACGATGACTCAAACACCAATACCAGTCACTGCACCTTTTTCACAAGCATTACTGTACATCAAGTTCCGTTCGCCGTCACACATACACAATTCGACGTCCGTTTCAAACGTAAATTTCCACAGATCGAAGTAAGTGACATGCATAAATTCATCATGAGTAAATATTATGCATGAAAGTAAATTTTAATTCCTCTTGCATGGAAATTTCTAGTTATAAATTCACTAAATAAACATGAATAGTAAGCGCTTAAAATCGTATCAAATTTCAAAATTTTTTCGAAGTTCATAGTTTTAAGTTTCTTAAACAGGTTTTTTATATTAAAAACAATTCTTTGGAACGCTGATTCGAGTCGCACATTCGTATGAACGTATATTATATACTTTATAATATAATTATCAAGGTGATGTTGTGACAGACTTCAATTTCCTTAATTTTATTTAATGTCTGTGCATTAAATTACATAATAATTTTTAATTAATATTCACATGTGTACCACAAACTTTTTATGATTAGAATCCCTTAATAACGCGTATATGTATAATTAATATAGAAAATATCTTCTTAATTGAAATAAATCTTCAAAATTGAAAGAAAGCAAGGCCGCATAAAATTGTTTTTCATTCAATTGTTTTTGCGATCCATATATTGAAACATTACATCATATTGTAAACTACCAACTATCCTTCTTCACTAATCAATTTTCTCAAAATATTCCTACATTTAACACCTCAAAACAAAAGTATTTCTATCCTCAATGACATGACATTCCCTATCAATAATGTTTTAGTTCCATTACCAACTAATACTAATTTTTTGGGGGTTAACCTGCAATTCTGCGCTAAACTAGGAAGTAGTATTGGTATCATCGGAAAAATGGGCTACTTTTTGCTTAAGCAAATAATTATTTCCCTTTATTACCCACTAATATATTCATAACTCACTTAGTGCACCCCATTGTGGTCTTTTACCACAATAATTAATATTGACCGAATTACCAAACTACTTCTTCTTTTGTTTTTCCATTTCCCATGTTATATGGGGATGGCGTTATGGTCCTTTAATCTTCTCTTCCACAATCTTCTATCCAATGCCTCTTCTCTACTCCATCCATACTCTTCCAGATCTTCCGTCACTTTATCCTTCCATCTCAGCCGTGGTCTTCCCCTCTTCCTCTTACCCATTACCACCAGCTTATCCAATACCTTTCCCACATATTCCTCATTTCACCGTTCCATATGCCCAAGCCATCTTAACCTATGTTCTTGTATTTTTCTTCATATGGGTCCAACGTTGACGTACCTCTAATTAAGTTATTACCAAACTAAAAAAAATATGACGCCTTCTTTTGCCAACTCAGTATCGTTATTCTTCAGCTCATATTCTTGAGCTACAGAGAAGAGTTAATCTACTCAATTTTGATTTAATTCAAAAATTCTGAATTCTTTTACTGATGTTCAATCGTATTAAATTTAATAAATTTATTGATTTCATACCCATCCATTCTTCTAATTACTGTTATCCAATTTCCCGCAGTTCTTGTCTTCTTCCTTTAATATGCCGTATTTAGTTTGATCGAAGACGCATGGGGTGTGAGGTTGCGAAATTGTGGAACTCGTTACTGGATAACTTTAGGAGTCTTAATTCTATTTCGACGTTTAAAAAAAAGAGTTGAGAAACTTTTCGTTAGGCCCTCAACCGGGTGTTTTGCGTTGTATTATTTTCTTTCTTTCATTTTCCCTTGTTTCTAAATTCAATATAACTATGGGGGACAGGGGCTTTGTCAAACTTTTGGTTTTATTCCCACGTCATCCAGCAGGCGTGGTTTCAGAAGTTTTTTTGTGGGTGGACCTTCATTGGAGTTAGCTGGGAAAGGGGTTCTTCCACGGCCTTCGTGAAACTCCAGGCCGGAGACAGCCTCTTTTAGTGACGTCACAGCCATAAGCTATCACCATTTGAAGCGAAATATAGCTTTTAACGTAATTAAATTAACTTTATGAGTTTTTTGATGGCTATTTTTATAATTGCAACACATTTAATATTTTATTTAAGCCCTGAAACGCATTTTTATTTATTATTAAATATAAAAAATATAAATTTTAAAAATGCCTGAAAAAAAAGTAAATACGTTTTAACTAGATTCAAAACACCGTTTGTAGTCAACGTACCTTTTTAATATTTACGCTATGATTTAGCATTTTAAAAAACCAATGATATGTATAAAATTATCAAACATAACTAGATATATTAATTGTAATACATTTTCCGCCTGGAATGGTCAAATAAAACACGTGTACATGATTTACAAAATATTCCTTTTATTTGTCGATATTACAAAAATATTATCAAAATCATAAGTTCAAATATAATGAATATTAAATCAGCATATAAATGCTAATATATTTTAAAAACCCTTTTAGTTCACATTACCCTTTCCTTAATATTTATATTATGTTTAAAAAAGTAGGATAAGTATTAAATTTTTCAATCAGTAGATAAATTAATTATATAATATACATACTGTTCTTGGAATGTTTCAGACATATATACATGATAAAAGTAATGTCCTATTTTATCTACATAACAAAAATATTACCAAAACAGAAGTTTCAAATCTTTTTATAACAAATTACCATATTTCATGTTATAAACATGGGCAACCCGAAAACTACTGAATTTCTATTACACATCTATTTCAAACATTCCAGTGATTCAAATTACACATTTACTGGTCAAGTAAATGTAACTGTACGTAAATGCTGTAAAAATGTAATAATGATGTAAAATGTAAAAATGCTGTAAAGTACTGTAAGTAAATGCTTTTGTAAGCATGTAACGTTTACAGTAGAATTTCCATTATAGTAATCAGAATTTCGCTTAACTGAAATGGCTAGCTATATTAATTTTTATTATTTTTTGGAGCACTCATTCAATGTTTTCAATAAAATATCCCATATTTATTTTTTAGTGTACTCTGGCCTTAATAATTAAAAAAAATGTATATATATGTGTATACTCTCCTGTGTTTAAAAGACAACAATATTGGAACCTATCAGAAAAAGATTACTCATTCGATAATTGTAAAAATCTAGTCGCCAAGAACGACCAGATTTATTGAGACCTGGATAGAATATATATAAAGACATTAGACACTTTCCCAAGCAATTAACATCTCAACGTATTTATTTTACTTATACAAATACATATTTGAATTACACCATAATAGGGTGAAATTCAAATGTAGTATAAACCTGACTAAGTATAACCACGTAACTGAGTATATAATAACTGATAACGCGTAACTGAGTATATGAGACATATTATGTCTCATAGTTATACTCAGAATCGTTATATACAAAACCTAATTAAATTAAAAAAAACACGATTCAGAATCAATTTGTGTTTTAATATTTTAGAAAAGCTAATTTGATCTCTGAAATGATGAGAAGATGAATATATACAATTAATACTTTCTCATATTTCTTCGCAATTTTATCTCTATTTCTGTTTTTTCTTCAATCTCTACTATCCTCTTATATCTCTGCTCTCCACTATCCTATTATCTTTCTATTCCCTACTATTTATTATCCTCTTTATCTCCATTTTCGCTATTTCTTTCAACATATTCTTTCATTTAATGAATATTTACAACGAAAACTGACGTCGTTATCCCTTTCGAGGTGCAAATTTGTCAATTACTGTGTCAGGATTAATCATGAGGGCATTGCTGAAATGACGCTCAATGGATATAACGGCTAAGTTACGAAGGCGTTTCCCAGCCATGTTTGCTTGTAGGCATGTTTTAATAAGCTTCGTAGTGGAAAAACTCCGTTCAGCCGAGGCTGAAATAAAGAAATATTATATATAACCCTTATATTGTTTTATAAAGGTTTAATCACCATGTGTTCTGCATACATTAACCCAAGCATTCGCACGGTCCATGTGAATATTTATGTTCATGTCTGTACCTTTCTCGCGTATTTTCTTCATTATAAACAGAAATAAGTTTAAAAAAGTGGATTTACGGCAATAAAAATAGAACATTTAACAGTTAAATTGTATATCATACAATTTGGATAATCATGGTAAGCGGAAAAAATGGGTTGGATAAAATAGACAATGGCAAAATAGTTATGGAAAAAGAAGTATGGTAATGGTCTTTAATTTCCTAATTGAGGAAATGCATAATTATTAAATGAAATTTCTTAATAAATAGCTATAGAAATTAGTTGGTACATCATTTGATACATCAAAGGAAATCATCCTTATCAAACCCACTCGATTTGCATATTGCTATCATGAAAATATAACTACACAAATCAGTAAGATTTGATACAGAAATGTACATGGAATTTAGTAGATGCGGTTTCAGTAGCAGCCGAGATAAATAATAAGGAGCTTCGGCATCCCTCGATATGCCCCTGATAATCATGATCATGTAAAGGGTACCCATGTGTGCTGTCTATGAAATTTGGTAAATGTGGCTTCAATAGCAGCCGAGAAAAATAATGGGGGGCTGTTGCACTTCTCGATACGCCTCTGATATGTTGTCATGTATAAAGACACTCATGTGTACTATCTGTCTATAAAATTTGGTAGATATGACATCCGAATAAGGACACCTTTCGATACGTCAATAATAATAATCGTTTTAAGAGGGTTGCAGTCAGGGACAGATTAAGACATATGGGGCATGGGTGCCGACGGCATAAAAATATTGGGGGAGGGGGCAGTATACCAGTGGCAGGCAGCTTGTTGTTAAACAGGGTCGTGGCCAGTGGGTGGTTCCAAGGAGGACCCGTCCCCCACTTTCCGAAATGATTTTGCTTCCAGTATTCATTAGAGAGGTTGCAACAATTTTTTTTTCCTCCGTAAAAACTCTATTGTTAAGACCTTGTTGTTAACAAATTTTACACGGATAACAAGCACCAACAAAGCAATGTTTAATTAAAATGTGTGTCTGGCCGCGTCTATCAATTTTTAGTATTTCAAATATCGCCATTACCGATTGCCCTTCTTCCTCAAGTCAAGGACATACACGTGCAAAAGAAAATTTATGTTAATCACGAAAATCTCTAATTGGCCGACAGTTCCCGCCAAATCTGCATGTAGTCATTGGATGTGACGTAACGAGGGTTCTAACTAGAAAGAAGGTGAAGAAGCGTCGGAGCTTTCAGGGAGGCCAGACGTCAAAATGGCCAACCTCTAAATTAATATTCCTCTTATTATTACGTTACCATTGTAACCAAGATTCGTATCAAGTTAGCAGTACGCTAATATTGAAGCAAAGTGCTTTAAATAAACATATTAAATAAAATGAGAAGTAATTATTTCTATACGAATAATTTCCATTAATGTGAATAATTTCCATTAATGTGACACACTGGAAAGTCGCTATTCGAAGTCGTCAACTGCCTACTGTTACTGCCAAGACACTCCACATAGCCTAGCCGCCGTACAATGTGCTTCTGCATGATGATGTGCACTTTATCCAGGGGCGGCTCGAGGTTGATTTTAAACCCGGGCGGCTTGGCGCGGATTTCTTTTTTGGCGCCCCCTCCCCTCCGAAGAAAACAGGAGATTTTCACAGATGCACAGTGAGCCATATAGCCTACGCGATAAAAGTGGCCAAAAGTCTCTGAAAGAATTTCTCTAAAGATGTCTCTAAAAATTTCTCTAAACTTGTCTCTTTTTAGAGAGATTTTTTACTGTTGGGTCAATTAAAAAAATTTTAACTTGACTTCAGTTTGGCTCCCCCATCCAAACGGGGCCCCGGGCAGCCGCACGGGTCGCCGTGCCCTTAAGCCGCCCCTGATTTTACCATAAAATCAATATTCTAGTTACATTTACAATTTCATTTTCACATGCAATGCTGCTTCATAAATTTCTTACTTGTTATAGTGATGGTGTAGGAAATGTCTTTAATTTATATCGCAGACAATGAGTTTTCTGGATCAAAAAAGTCCTTGAACTCGCGAAATTAAAATAAAGAAACTAGAGATAAATTTATAACGTGTATCATTAAACACATTCCATTTGAAAGTTAAAATAATAATACGTCAATGCAAACGTTGCCATGCAGAAAAAAGCGCTATATAATACAATCCAACAAAAGGTATAATTACATCAAATAAATGACAAAGCTCATTTTTTTATTTTGCACTAAATGCATTACGTTGAAAATTACTATATATATAGTAAAACCTCTCAACAACAATATTATACAGACCGAGAAAAATTATCATTGTAGAGGGAGTTATTGTTATAGGGAGGGTTCATTATACAATAAAACCTCTCTACAACACTATTATACGGACCGAGACAGAAAAACCGTCGTAAGCATCTTTAGTACTATCCCTGTCGCAGAGATGACTAACGGGATAACAAAGATCTTTTCCATACCCCACATGTCTCGTACTTCATGTCTAAGGTCTTGGTACTTGGTGATTTTCGTTGTGTAGATTGTCTGTATGTTATTAGTGTTAGATACTGCTATGTCGATTAGATACGTGGTCTTACCCGATTTATCGACAAGGGCTATGTCAGGAGGGTTATGTGGGACTGTCTTGTCGATTATGATTGCTCTATCCCAGTAAAGCTTGTGTGTTTCATTCTCAAGCACGGTTTCTGGCTCATATTTTCAATATGGGCATTTCTCTGTCAGAAAGGCAGCATTCGCTGCCAATTTCTGGTGGACTATTTTTGCCACTTGGTCGTGTCTGTGTGTGTGTGTATATATATATATATATATATATATAAAGTTTTAAACTACGTTACCTATTATAAAATTTTTGTTTGAAATTGAGGGGGACATGGAACCTTATACCGACATTGGGGGGGTCAGTCCCCTCTCCCCCCGCTAACGGTGCCGATGATATCCGGGCTATAGGCACAGTATTAGTTGGTGGCCCCTCAGGCTCAGTGACAGACTTAGAAGCAGGGCCGGATTTACATATTTTTCTCCCCTAGGCAGAATATCTGTAGGTGCCCCATTTACCCCCTCACCACCTCATCTCTCCACCATTTGACCCCTCAAATTTTATGGTGCATATTTTATTCTAAAGCAGTGATAAGTGAAAACTTAATCATCATTCATTCAACTTGAGGGGGGATAAACACAACAACAATTAAAACATATTATTATTTAATTTTCATTACTTTTCGACAAAATAACGTTAAAATTTTTTTGCAAAAACGCAAATTGAAAGCATCCTGGAGAACAATCATTGTCCTTCTGTTGCATAACGTCTTGTAAGAGTTTGTTTTAACTATCGTTGTTATTTAGTTTCAATGTGAAAGTTCCTTGAAACCATATGTGTCAAAGATGGAACATCACTATAGTTGCTCAAAGTGTGAGCTTCGTAAAATATTTTCGGTCGGAATTTTTAATCAAATTTAATGATGGAAACATATTTTTTGGCAGATTAGAGTGTGGTAAATCTTTTTTTTAATGTCTGGTTTACGAACACTTCACCCCACTGTGCGGCGGCTGTTTTTGAGGTTTGGTAGTTTTCCCAAGTTGGCGCCCTTAGGCTCGAGCCTAGTCAGCCTATGGGCAAATACGGGCCTGTTTAGAATGGGGTCTGAAAGCATATGAAAAATACGTGCTGACATATATTTCTTCTAAAACTCTTCAAATTTGTGGTAAACTATCCAAAATAGCCTAAAAAGTAAGCTTCTACATACAAATTTTCTAAATACTGATCAAAAGTGGTCAACCAAAAGTCAGTTTTAAAATAAAACGTAACTTGGGGGTTCCCTTTCCAACTGCGGACCCTAGTCCCGGGCTTAGTCAGTAATCAGGCCCTAGTTGCAGCTGTGAACATTGCAGTTATTTCAATTGCAATTAAAATTATGAAATTTGTGAACGCCCCCTTTTTCTATGATCGGCCCTTTTTTCCATCGACCCTTTTTTGTCTAGATTCGTTTCCAGTCTGAGTACCTCTTATTTACTAATAGTACATCGCTTTTTTTTTTTTTGGTAATGAGAAATGGCGGCAAATAAAAAATATTGCTTCGTTTTTACTAGAGTATCAATCCATTCATGCTTTTCATGCCAGGTACTGTGAAATGACCTACACTTATCACCCATTTGTCGGTGGGAAAAGTCAAGTTCTGGCTGTGTTGGCACTTTATCACAATTTTCACTTAAATTCAGAGTTATTTTTTCAACTTAGATCATCTTGTATTTGCGTTAAGATGAAATCTGATAGCGTTTCAATCTATATATACCCTTTTAATTGTTCCCACACTTTTGAAATAATCTCGCAAAGGATTAAGCGTTTCGCATATTAAATATTATGGCCCTTATATTCAATAAATAGACATTTGCCCCGTATAAAAATTGCGTCTAAAAACAGCTCTATTGCAATTATATTTAAAAAAAACCCACCTATTCACACGTTGATAAACTTTCAAACTTTTTACCTTTCACAAAAAATAACCAACATATTTGGGTGGGCCAAGGCCCATTTGAACAATGTTATTGGCTGTTTCCAATGCGAAATTTTTTTGTTTTTTTATACCATCCCACATGTTAATCAAACCTTCATTTTGAAATCCTGTAAACCGCTCCCTTAAAGTGGTTTATAGATTTAATTAAAAGTGTCCTACGCTTGTTCTGTATATTTTTTGGCTGAAATAATATACACTGGTGTGCAAAAATTAAGGACGAGATGGAAAAAGTAACGTAACAGCGGAACGAATAGGCAGAACCGACCAAAGGACCAAGCAAGAGAATGCATAGGGATACTGATACGGTGGAGCATCCGCATATACGCATCATGACATGATGTGAGTTTGTGGGTGGGATAAAAAGCGCGAGGGGTTTACGCGCCGCATTTCAGTGGAAGCTATTGCACAGTATACATCGGTTTAAACGACAGCGAGTTGCTGTAGGAGTGTGAAATGTCCAACGGACAATTCCGTAGGACATCTGGATGAATTTACTCGAGGTCGAATCATTGGAAAGTTGGAAGAAGGTCGAAGTGTGACGAGTGTAGCCGAGGAGTTCGTAATCGCACACAGCATCGTGTCACGAGCATGGACGGCATTTCGAACGACAGGAACAGCTGCCTGAAGGTTTAGTGGTCGTTGTCCACGAGAAACCACGGCAAGGGAGAACCGGTATCTTGTTCTTCAGGCGAGAAGAAATCGACAACTGTTAGCGAGTGAAATCGAAAGTCACAGGCAACGCACTACTGGACGGATGCTATCGCGTTTTACCGTGGCTAAGAGACTGCACAGGTGGTCGCTCCTTTACCAGTACGGTGCGTGCCATTTACGCCTACCCATCGGGGATGGCGTTTTCTGTATTGTTAGGAACACAAAGAATGGGGAACTCAGCAATAGGGTCGAATGATATTTACGAATGAGAGCCTACTTAATCTCACTAGCAATTCTGGACGTCTATATGTCTGGAGAGAGCGAGGAACACGTAAACACCTCTCCAATATCGTCGAAAGGGAATGGTTTGGAAGTGGCGGAGTTCTCGTTTGGGGAGGTAAAAGGCTTGATGGCCGTACGAAGTTCCACATCTTCCAAGGAAGTTCAGTCGCTGGTGACCACTAGTGTACCGAAGTTCTTTCCTAATGTCCATCTTTTCCGGGGTGCTGTGGGCCCTGAATTCCTCTTCATGGATGACAACGCTACACCTCATCGTACAGCTGCTGTCGCTGAGCTGTCAGAGAGTGAAGATATTCATTTTAGGTAGTGGCACGCACAGTTCTCCGGACCCGAATCCAATAGTGGACGAAAACATCCCACATGTAGAATGTTCTCGGGAGAAACCTGGCAGCACATTGTCATCCACCAGCAACAATTCCTCAGCTGTGATCGGCATTACAAGAGGAATGGGCTATGATGCCTCAAGAGCTTGTCAACAACCTCTTACTGAACATGAACAGATGGTGTACATCCTGCATCGCAATCAGGGGTGATCATATCCCCTACTGAAAACTATGTTTTTCTTGCCTGCCGTTTGTCACATGGACGTTTCTGTCTTCTGTCCTCCTGTGCTGAAAGCCCACTTTTGAATAAAAGTCCTTTGTATCCTTTGGATTCCTTTCTTGGTCAGTATCGTCCACCTTTTCCATAATCTTACATCTTGGAAATATTATGGTATGCTTTGTACCCATTTGAAACACTGGGGTGCGATGTTACATGCGAAAAACTGTTTCGTCCTTAATTTTTGCACACCAGTGTATATTGAATTAAAGCCGTGTATAAAGTGGGTTTGGTGACTAAACCCCTCCCCCCCCCATTTGGACCATATTATTACAAATTTTTTATCAGAGAAAACAAATTCTTCCAAAAATTCCCCATTTTCAGCAAAAATCATTCCCTTTTAAAAATCCTGTGTTGCATTGAACTTGTTTTATAAGGGTTTGGCCAGATGTATGATATATTTCGTTTTAGCTCTTATTTTTCATTTGAACAGTCTTGTTTGAACTAAATTTGAGCCAATGACAAATTACCCTTTTGAATCATCTTAAAATGAACCTTGTGTGGGTAAAACTTGAGCCATTTGATTTAATCTCGCCGTTGTAATTCTTGCTAAAAGAATTCATATTTAGCCGGAATTGAATGATTTCTTAATCCCCAATTATCAATCACATTACACACACTTTTGAAAGATATCATGATTTCGTAGATGCGACACAATTGCCAAATTTATCAAACATTGGTAAATACACAAATCAATCATCACAAATCAATTATCAAACATTGGGCATGTTTTTTTATGCTTTTTGTGGGATGAGAATATAATTTATAGTATTTTTGCTGTACCTAGGCTTCTGCGCTGACAGTAAAGATTTGTTTATGGAGAAGAAAAAGGGATACCGTTTCGGCACAAAGTCGGTCCATCATAATATTTTTCAATCTTTCAAAACCTTAAATACGAAGAAAGTGAGCATTATTTACATGTCCACGGAGATCCGGGTTTGTCTCTTTTCTTTTCCATAAACACAAGACAGTTTGGCTAAATAAGCGGGGTGCATGGAAAATCCAGGTGGGGAAATCTCTTTTCTCTCCAAAAAAGTTTGAGAAATAATAATTGGCAAAAATTATAGTATAATAAATTCCCCCACGAAAACTCACAAAAATCTCGCCCCGGAGGCTTTCTTGTGTTGACCATATTTGGCAATTGTGTTATCCCTGCGGAGGGTAATAATACCTTAACATCTTTACATACGGAGAAAGAGAGCGTTGTTTCCTGTCCTCATTCGTCTAGCGGTCCAAGACACTCCGGGCTAAACGGAGGGACCCTGGTTCGAATCCAGGATGGGGAAAGCGTCTCTTTTTCTCCAAAATTACATAAGCTCTAGTTTGAGCTGTAATTAATACGTGGGTGGCATAATATATATTAAAACACGTCATATTAGACTCTACAATGAAAAGTCCCAAGAAAATATAAACAAGGATATTACACACCTGGGATCTTAAGATTACCATCTGATTCCAAAGATTACACATAACTAATTGTGAATCACTCATTCTTTTGATATATTTTTTCCATTTTTTTTAGTTTCCATTACCTTATATCCAATATTTTCTTAGACTTTTTTAAATGTTTATTTACTTTCCAATTTTTTGAATTCCTCTTGTAGTCCATTCCAAAGTTTTGCACCTTTTTAATTTACATTATTCCTTCCTACTTCGGTCCTTACTTTTGGTGGTAATAGATCATTGTATTTACGATATGTGTTTCTATCGTTTTCATTTAATTTTAGTCTTATAAGTTCAGTGTGACTGTCTTCCTTTATTCTTTCATACATTTTAACCAAGACACTATATTCGTGTAAATGTTCTTCAGGTAATATATTGTACTTCACAAATAAGGGTTTTCCAATTTAATATTTTATCACTGTTAATTAATTTCATTGTTTTTTCTGAATGTTTTTCAACATATTTCTATTTACCAAGCCTAAATTCCCCCCATGCACAATTACACCATGTCAGATGACGGTAGATCAATGAATAATACAGTTCGACGCAGGTTTTTTACATTATTGTTGTGTTTATTCTTCTTAGAATTCCTAAGCTTTTACTTATTTTGTTTGCTGTTTTATCTATATGGTCATTCCAGTTCGATTTATTAGTTAATTGAATTCCTAAGAATTCAATTTTATCAACAATTTCAATTTTTTTATTATTAACTGTAATTCAAATATTCTTTATATCTTTATGTACATTTTATTCTTACTTGAAAATGGCATTACTTTGGTTTTTTCTACGTTTAGCTTCATCTGATTAACATTAAACCATTTTTCGTATTTTTAAATTTCTCTTATACTTACTTCCATCAGTTCCATTAGGTTACTACCAGTTAAAATCACGCTTGTGTCATCTGCGAACAAAGTAATGTGTCCGATATCTGATACATTGAATATGTCGTTAATATATAACGAATATAGCAGTGGTCCCATATTGGATCCTTGAGTTATTCCATAATTATTTGTCAGTAGCTCTGATATTATTCACTTGACACAAACTAATTGTTTTCTATCCCTTATATAACTACTTAAGAAATTATTGATTTTTTCCCCCTAATCCATAAGTTTTCAATTTTTCTGTTAATATCGTTATATTTATTACATCAAATGCCTTGCTTAAATCATAAAATATGCCAATTGCATATTCCTTATTTTCAATTGCGTCTTGTACTTTTTCAATTGTTCTAAGCAGTGATCCCTCCGTTGATTTTTCTTTTCTGAAACCAAATTAATTTTTATTCATTATGCTGTTTTTCCTCTAAATTCAATTATTCTTTTATACAGTAGATTTTCAAATAATTTAGCAAATAGTGCAATTATTGCTATCGGTCTATAGTTAACTATACTACCTATATTTCCCTTTTTATAAATAGGAACTATTTTAGATCTTTTCATTTCAGTTGGAATTTCCTCAGTATCTATTATTTCATCAAATATGACCAACAAAGGTTCAACCAGTAGGTCTACACATTCTGGTGCCCATTTTGGGATGTATTTCATCATATCCCTTTTTTTTATATCGAGTCTGTTTATTTCATCTAATAGTTCTGAGTAGCCAATATGATCTACACACATTATTTTTTCATAATTTTGTCGTGCATATTCCTTATAGTCATCGTTCAATTCATTACCTCTATCTATTATTTTTTCTGCTATTTCAACAAAAAAATTGTTAAAGCAGTTAGCGATTTCCCCATTATTTGAAAATTTTTTATTGTTCCTTCCGGTTAAGCATTTAATTTCTTTCTTACTCTTTTTAGTTCCTTTTCCCAGGAATTTATTTAAAAATATCCATTTATTAGTGTTTGACAAATTTTCATCCATAATTTTTTTTTGTGTAATGCAATTAATTTAGTTATTCTGGTCCTTAATTTCTTAAATCTTTCCAAGCAGACCAGTTTTTATTCTTACAAAATCTTTTAAATATGCCACTCCTTTTTATGTGACTTACCCTTGCTCTTTATTAATTTATTTCTTTGAATAATAATTGTTTTACTAATAATATATATATATATATATATATATATATATATATATATATATATATATATATAGTGTCGTAACTCAGGTGGCCCATTCCTTACCATTTATCATATCCCCCCTTGAAAAGTTTTCATACTCATATATACATACCATCCTTATGATGATGGATATATGCCTGAATTGTTACTTTTATACAGGGACCAAGGTGAACGATAAGAGATGGCCCACTTTTGAACTTACGCTGCGCCACTGGTATAAATTAAGGACCATATTAGTTAGCAATAGAATGATGCCTTGAAACTAAACTATATTAAAAATTATTTAACTGACATTATATTTTTTTCTAAAGTCCTTAGGGCATCATGCTTCAATATCTATCATCGCTGAAGAATGTTTTGAAAGGCAATTGGCTTACAACTGAAGGATTTGTCTTTTTCCTCAATTATAGGTAATGCTTAAATGAAAAATATAATTATATACGTGTAGTCTGCCTGCTACAAGAACTCCTCCCACTCTAACTTTGTGCCTGACTATTACTGTGGGAGCAATACTTGGCCTATTTTCGGTGAGAGGGATGCTAAAATGAAAACGCATTTCGTCAAGCATCCCCTATTTAAAATTGGCTTAGATTCGTTCTCATGGCAACAGACAGGAATAGA
>QLNU02015270.1:33645991-33657478 GCA_006491805.2 Dysdera silvatica
TTTGATGCCAAAAGATAGGTTTCAATGGCTTCAATAGTCTTCATATCTTCCTTCTTAATATAGCTCATAAATCCATTGTTTCCTGGAGAAGATTTCTTGCCGAATTTAGATGTTAAGAGATACGTTTCAATGGCTTTGATAGTCTTCGTATCGCCCTTCTTAACATGTAGCTCATCATTCCATTGTTTGCTGGAGAAGATACTTCGCCGAATTTAGATGCCAAGAGATACGTTCCAATAGCTTCGACAGTCTTCGTATCTTCCTTCCCAATGTAGCTCATCAATCTATTGTTTCTTGGAACAATATCTCCACAAATTTAGATGCCAAGAGATACGTTCCAATGGCTTCGATAGTCCGCATCGTCAGACTTTCAATATTCGACAAGCGATGCGGACTATCGAATATTGAAAATCTGACGATGCGGACTGTCGAATCCGCATCGTCAGACTTTCAATATCCGACAGGTGATTAACAGGATGTTAATCCGGGTTCGACTTCCAACGGTGTAAAGGTAAAACTGCTTATTAACTGCTCACCGTATTCCAGAGGTTGGTACCTACGCCTTTAGAGGTCTAGGTTCCTTAAGGAAATGTAAGTCTACTTCCCTACGGTGGTGCAGTAGAAACGCATTCAACTTTCGCCCTTCACATGTGTTCGACACCCAATGGTACCGGTGAACTCATGCCGATTCCCGCTCCATCGAAACCCGGAGTTTAGTTCCCTCGGTGGTAAATGCTCAAATTTTGAAGGTAAATGCTTGTTCCGATGTATTATGACCTTTGCTGTCTTTGCTCCGTAAAAGTACAAACAAACGTCCATGAGCCATACGAGAAGTATGATTTCATTATGATGATTAATCACAATACAGAGACGTATAAACTGTAAAAACAATCGTTAAATGTAAACTCAGTCGACGTTATTTACAATAATTATTGCGTGCTATCTATTAAAATCATGAGGAGAAAAGTAAAATACATATCGCGGCATGTCTCTACATCATATTTGACATGACTAAGTCACATGGCACGTCATGTCATAGTACATGCCATTTAGCAAACACCATAAACATAAAACTGATCGATGAAACAGATGGAAGAAAATAATTGATTTTCCCTGAAATAAAAGCAATATGAATAAGAAGATGGTTTTGGAGTATTGCGAGCCATCGACCGGACTTCGTAAATTGCGTTTTCGCGTGCTAAGGGTGAATTCTCATAACTTTAGCAATTTTGATTTCCTCGTGAAATTGAAGTAAACTTATTATGACACATTTCTTCAATATCGGAAATTGGGTTTTTGTGTTAGCTAATGCATGTATTTTCTTATTACGTAGCCCCGAATAACCTATACCAGAAATTTCATAAAACCATGGAAATGGCGATCAGGTGTGTAAAGATTTACCGTTACCAGGACTTTAAGCACATGATACTAACCTTTACGTTCACTGTCAACTTTCCATTCTTTCAAAAATTTAATTTCATTTCATTTTTTTAAGTTTCGTTATAAATTTTTTTTTCAACCGTTTAAAAGCAGTTTTCCTCAAAAGGTACATTTAATCGTGCATTTTCTCTGTTGTAATATTCTTATTGTAATTCATACCATGACTGTCAGATGATGGTCGTCCGCATTGTGATTTATTAAACGCTATCCAAACACAATTGAAACTTTTTTTTCTGAAAGTGATAAAATTTAATACATTTCATCCGCGAAACTCAAAGTAAATGAGATCAGGAGCGTTCAGTGCCCCAAACACGAAAATAAGACTGACACAATTTCTATTGTGCAAGTGACAAACATAAAATAGTTGTTTGAATGCAATGCACTCTCTATGTTATCTTGCGAGAGGGTAAACTTCTAACATTTAAGGCATTAATTATGGATACTTTATGCGATGTTAAAGGTTAAAAAATTTTCATTTTGCCTATAAAAGTGCGTCTACGTTGTACAAATTTTCATATCAATGGATGGTAGAATCGTTGGAAATGTCTTTGTAGTAGATTTTATCAGCCTTGGGAATTTGGCGACTGTGCAAGCCATCTTCATCATGTTACGAACAACAGAAGTAAAATTTGCAGTATTCTTAAATGCGTGGATGAAAAAATTCGTTAGAATTGGCGGCCTATCACTATTTTCTAAATACCATATGCACTAGAAAACCTTCAGACACCGTTCCATTGAGCTATCCTAACGGGGGAGAATGGGATTGCGGTGGGTTTGACCTCCATCGCCTAAGTTTTAACGTGCATTTTTTTAACATGGTTAATATTCTAATAGAGGTTATAGAAACACAGTAAAAATCAAAAATAATAAAAATAAACATAACAGCAGTAAATTAGCATAAAAGTCACAACAATGAACTCAACAAATAACAGGATACACAAAAATACAGCAAATAATTAAAATTAACAATTTCAGATAAGGATATGAGTAAATTTGAAGAAAATAGTACAATAAATGGAAAAAGGACACGTGTAGGAACGTTTTCAAGGGAGGCTCCAAATACGTGGGCCCTAAGGAAAGGAATGGAATGTTTCTGTATGGAAATTAGCTTAAGTTAAAAAAAATTCCTATGACCCCGAAATTCCAAGCAGCAAAGAAAGAGTAGAAATAAAAAGAAAAATTGTCATTTAAAAAATGAGAAAAATAAAAGGACTTACATTGGGATGCGGACGGACTTACAACACAGCAAACAGGAAAGGAACAAAGTTAAGGCTTAATAGGAAGAGAGTGGAGGGGAGGGCAGTAGAGTTGCCAGTCTAAAGCTTAGGAAGTTGAAGGCAGCAGGAAAGCCTCCAAATTGGAGAAATTTCAGAGCAAATTTTTGTTATTTTTGAACTTATTAAAAAAACAAACAAGCAATGAAACGGTCCGGTACTGGACTGTCCTTTAGTCTGCGTTTGAACGATTCTATTACTTCTAAAAGGCTTAAGTCTTCAAGGCAAATTCTGTGGATTCTTTTTAATTGAGAAATAATAATATTGCGTTGAACTTTGATGCTTATATTAGATTCGAAGCTAGGCAACGTAATCACTTTAAATGGGAATTCCGTTTTTTCTTTTTTTGGTATATTATAAATTATTATTATATTATAAATACAAGTCCTTGCACGGGGACTCTTTATCCAGTTCTATATGTAGATCTAAAAAATTAACGCAACTACCAGTGTTAGTCGTTTTTACCTTGAGTTCGTTAGAATAGATCTCATTGGCCAAATCATGGAACGTATGGCTGCTTATTTTGCATCTTTTTCGTAGTCGCCTTTTATGAATTTAGCTTTTTTTTAATTGCTTATTCTTCTTCCCATCTGCCTTTTTATTTATATTTATTTTTTAATTTGTCTTACTTCCTATTTTCCATATTATAATGTTATTGTTGCTTAGCACGCAAGGGCGGTGATGCGTTGCACCTACTCCCTGTCGCTATTACCTTTTTTTTGTCTCTTTCTATTCATCTTATTTTTTTTCCCATGTGCATCCCTTTTATTATGACTAAAAAATTGTCACTATGTATACAAGCAACTGTAATGATCTCATGGCGCATGATCCGTCGTGCGTCAAAATAAGGGGCCATGAACTTGAACTTGTGGCGGAGGACGATTCTGCTAATAAGCTACCGTTACAACTGTTAATTAAAGAACTTTCTGCTAATTGCAAAATGCTGCTGACTTTCTTACATTGCACCTATAAAAGGTGCAAAACCTGTGTCGTGTCCAATTAAGTCCAAATAGAAGACAGAGGTTTTAAATTCTGTAAACGACGTGGCTGAGTATATTGCATTGAATGCAAGGAATGTGGACTTCGTTACATTGGTCAGACTGGGAACCAACTTAACATCAGAATAAATGGTCACAGCTCCGATGCAAAAAACTTCGGAAAAACCTGTGAATAGAAAGACTTCGAACTGCAACATTTTCAAGTGCATTCTTCTGAAAACATCTGCATTACAATCCTGTAGATCGTCGAAAATAAAGTTGATAGGATACAACAAGAAAATCTTTCTATTACTGATCTCTTTACCATCTACCCATAAGGATTAAAGAGGAGATTTTGCAATGTCGAGAACTTCAGCAGAAAGTTGGAAAATCGGTGTATTTATAATATCTGCAAAATTTTTTCTACCACAAGACCTTGCAATAGAGGAAAGCGGGGGAGAGGTAGATTAAAGGGAAACAGCTTTGGTTTACAGGATTTTCTCCTCTGGATCAATGGCATCGAACAAAAACGCTTCTGCTCTAATGTCATCTGGAAATGTAGAAACTTTATTTTTTCCCTTAGGAACAAAAAATTAAAGTATTTTTATATATATTGTATTGTATTATAGATATTGTTAAGTTTAGATTATCACTTTGCAATAATAGTGATATTCAAACAACCAGCTTGGATCAGCGGCCAAGAGAATATTGTGTCATCAGCTTCCCTAACAATTTTTTGATCAGATTGGTTTTAATCATAAATTAATGTTTAATGTCCGAAAACAACTGCTCCTTTCCTCTAAAAGATCTCTTCAATATAAAAATTACCTTTAAATATGAAAAAGCACTCAAAAGCTCTCTATGCAAGTACAATCAGTTTAGCAAAAACCTGGACACCGATTTTGATGTTTGCCTTTGTGAAGAAAAGGATTATAGAATCTTCATCAATAAAGATTTCGGACGTATAATTACAGGTGACCTTAGAATTTCTAGAAAAGATGCTTTCCGTAATCTTTCGGAAAAAGTTGCCAACTACCGTCCCAATAAAAAACTCAGTACCGGATTTTTAATTAATAGATTCCTGGAAGAGATTCGGACTTCTATCCTAAAAGTTGCCCTTAAATATGGTTATCCTGTGGAAAGTTTCAGAGAGTGGTTGCACGGGGTCGCCTCTGTGGTGGAGGGAAAATTCAAGTGTTTCAATACAAGCTCCAGCATCGGGAACGACCTCTCTTCTTCATCATTGAAGAACGAGATTAAACGGGCCAGAAGCAAGTTCATCATCTCTACAATTGACAAAGTCAGAAACAACTTCAGTATTGTGTGTAAAAAATTCTACAAAGAAGCACTTATTGCTGAATACGAGTCCAACTCCACTTTCAAGGAACTGTCCGGCGATATTAATATATTTAAAAAAAAACGTGTTATTGCTTAACAAAAGAGTTTGCATCTACCTATTGGACGTTTCAATTTTCCGTATCTTATCATCAATGTTAAATTCCAGAAAAAGCCCGATGGCTTTAGATTTATTACTTGCAGATCTTCGGCTTATAATAAATCCGCGGCTAGTGCGTTTCAAAGTCACCTTAAGCGCTTTCTACGGAAGATGAAACGGGAAAGAAAATCCTTCATTACCTACAATAGCTCGGAAGTTTTAAATTACCTTAGAAATAGCTCCTGCAACATACGGAATATAGATGCATTTGATTTTGAGCATTTGTTTAAAAATTCACCGCTATACCATATGGATGAATTGAAAGACGTTTTATTTTTGAATTATAGCGCTATTATTAATATTGACAAAAGTCTCTGGACTAATCTCTTTAACTACTGTCTACATGACAATGTGCTTTTCAGTGGTGTTCAGTTCTTCAAACAAATTAAAGGGACCCCTATGTGATGTTCCTTCTCCAGCTCCCTTGCCAATATTTTTTTGCACTTTCATGAGCAAAAACAGAAGCATTTGGATGTTACAGCCTTCAGATATATAGACGGTATTATTGTTTCCACCGTCCGGATTACCATGATTTGTCCAATGTCATCTATCCTACTAAACTCAAGCTAAAAAAGACTAAAAATGCTAGTTGCGTTACTTTTTTAAATCCACATATAGAATTGGATAAAAAGTCCCGCGCAAGGACTTGTATTTATGACAAAAGAACGGAATTCCCATTTAAAGTGATCATATTGTCTAGCTTCAAGTCTAATATTAGCATTAAAGTTCAAGGCAATAGTATTATTTCTCAATTAAAAAGAATTAACAGAATTTGCTCCAGAATTGTTCTTATCTGAAATCGTTGATTTTTAATTATTTTCTGTACTTTTGTGTATTTTTATGTATCCTGTTATTTGTTAAGAGTGGATTGTTGTGGCTTTTATGCTAATTTACTGCTGTTCTGTTTATTTTTATTATTTTTTTATTTTTACTGTGTTCCTAGTACATTTATTTCTGTCAAATTCCTGTCATCTAAATTCTACGTAATTTACCTTACATTTTCAAAAAGTACTTATATATATATGTGTGTGTGTGTGTGTGTGTATTCCTTCAAACAAACCATTTTCTATTGGAAAAATCTTTTACACACGAAATATTGATTTTATTCGATATGTTGGTTATGTTAATAAGAATGATATTTATAATTTATTCTGGCTCATTCCAAATTCATAGAAAATTAGTTGGCATATTTTTCAATAACAACGTTTAAAATGAGAATTGTAGAAAAGCAAATCCATTGCTAGGCAACCTATAGCTATATATCTGGCGTATGTGCAAACAACGGGTGCTCTTCTCACCGAACATTGGTAAGTACGCATTCAAACTTCAACTCAGGCAACTTTTGTCATTCAAAATGGAGGTCAGTCTGATTTTAAAAGCCATGGAAAACTTTGGGATCAACGTGGGTAAAGAAAAACGCAGGAAACCTCCTACTATATTCTGTTGTCTTATGGTTGTGTTGATGCATTTGACTTTTCTTCAAACTATTGCTGGATGGATCGTTCAAACCTACTACCATGGGTTTTTGGAAACCAGCAAGACAGTGGCGGTAATGGAAATTTTGAACGAAATTTTGTATTCTTTTTTCTGGTTTGCAACTTTTCACTTCTGTTCGGATTTAACACACTTCTTTGACGTATTTTACGAAATGATGGACCAGCATACGCATTCAGAAGCTGCTACAACTTCACGTAAAATCTACATTTGGATCGGCTTATTGATTATGATTCTGTATCCCATAGTGACATCATTAGTTCTCCTGTATTTTGCAAAGAAGGAAGAAATTGTCGTAACATATCTGGATTTTTACATCTTGGCAAAGAAGCATGGACATACGGTTTTTCTACAGGATTTGTACTTATTTGTGTTTATTGCACTACATAATATATTTGCAATGACTTTTCTAAATCTATATGCACTCATGTACGTCGTTGCATGCATCTACTTGAAGAAAATAATGAAGGACATTGAAATGCATGTTCAAGACGGACAAGTTTATCATCGAAAGGGTTGGTTTAATAGTCACATACGGAAAATTGATGGCTTGCTTGTAGACTCTCTGGATCAGATGGAGAACGCAACATCATTCTGTATCTTTATCATGACAACCATCAACGTACTGATAATCTTTGCTGCTGTATCAGCCGGCCTTGGACTGAAGAAATTTGAAGGGTTGACAACGTATTGGCTGGAGTTCCACTTCATCATGATACCTAGAGCTGTATCCTTTTTTGCCGTGGCAATCATGGCTGCAGAAATTAACGAAGGACAGAAGCGCCTACGAAAATGCATTAGCTATTACTTCTTACAGAATGCTTCTCTGATAGACAAGAAACGACATTTATTTTCCCAAATAGCTTACGATACTCCCCTTACTGGATGGAGAATATTCACATTCGATCGGAATTTCATCCTCACTGCTTGTGGAACAGTATTTACTTACAGCTTGCTTGTTCTGCAGCTGAAGACGGATGACTGATTTGAAGAAGAACAAGGTTTTCAGCAATGGCTTTCGTTATTCTTACAAAGATTTCGATAACAAACGTAATATAAGTAAAAACTTTCAAGTGTGCTTTCTCCCCCAGTGATATGATACTTCGCAGTTGCCGAAGAGGATATCTTCTTAAGTGGTTTGATGTGTTGTATGAGTTCAAAATTTAACAAATGGTATAACTAACACAACTAAAATTCAGTAGATACTGTATCGGTGAATTTAAAATATTATTGATGTATCCAATGATTAAAACACTTAAAGTCATTATATAATCGTAGAAAAGGGTATAATTAATCTAGAAAAGATTTTCAAGTGATGTGAAATTTCATAAAATGCATAATTCAGTAACATAATTACACAGAAGTAAGTAAGCTGAATAATACAATTCAGATTTTTAATATCTATGCATGTTTACGAAATTGTAAAATAATGACAAAAAAAACCAAAAAACAAACCCACAATTGGTAACTTAATTAAATATAGCTCTAAACGTTCTTCTGCGGGTTTTCACTATTTTCTACCTAAAGAAAATAATAATAAGAAATTAATAATATGCTTGTATTATTATTATTATTATTATTATTATATTTTACGTGTATTTTACAGTGAGTGTTGTCAATCTTCATTAATTTAAGTACATAATATTTCTAGTTTTGGATCATGTTTCAACGTAAATGAACTAATAAGTTCGTTTAAATAGACGTATAATCATTTACTTTAAGATAACGGATTTATTTATTTATTTTTATTATCAAATTCAAGTATCAATATAAATAATCATTTTTAATTTTAATAATCAGTTTTTAATTGCAATGATCGATTTCAATTTCAGTGATTATTTCTGAGTTCGAATAATCATTTATTAATTGAAATAGACAATTATCAATGTGGAAAGCTCATTACTAATTTCTAATAAATGAATTTTAATAGTTTGCTATAAATTTTGGCAGTTAATTACCAATTTCAATTGTTAGTTCCCAATTTCACTAATTGATTTCAAATTTCAATATTCAATTACCAATTTTAATAATTAAATACAAATTTAATTAATTAATTAATTATTAATGTTAATAATTAACTGCCAATTTCAGTAATTAATTGCCAATTCAAAAATAAATTTATAGTCGGTTCCTATAAACATTTATCAATTGAAATAATTAATTATCAACTCAAAAAGTGCGTTATGAAGCCCATTAATTAATTGAGTAATTTATTACCTAAAATTATATATCTCGGGCAAAATTTTGCAGAAAAATATCTACAAAGTTAAAAAATGACAATGGATATTTTGTCATTTTTTATTGGGTCATATTATATTTCTTTTATTGTGAATTTACATCATATGGTGAATTTACGTATATCAGTTTGTTAAACATTTGGTTTCTGACCTTATATTTCTTGCACAATGTATACAAAGCTATTTACCAACAAAATGGCTATTGCAGGTATGGTGATTTAAAAAAATTTATATGTATTTTTTCATGAGACTTAATATTTTCATTACACTTTCGAAAGAATAAATAAAGTCATGATAATAAGATAATAGATAAGGTAATATAGAGAAGATATTATATGTAAGATAATATAATAATAATAAATATTTATATATAAAAAGATATTATATATAAGATATTATGTATAAGATATAGATAATAAATAATTATATATAAAAAGATATTATATATAAGATATTACGTATAAGATATAGATAAGGTAATATATGGATGGATATTATATATGGTAATACATTGGACGCCCATATGAATAATTCTAGGTGGGACTGATAAAAATTGTTACTTCCCTCTCAAGACTGTCAAACATTTTAGTGAATGTACAAGATACTAAAATGCTACAAAAATAATTGATACTGCTTGACAATTAGTAATGAGCTAAAAAGTACCTTATTTTAAAATGTGAATATTATTTAAAGTACATGAATAGAAGAATCGGGCAAATGAAATTTTGAATGGCTGGGGGGAGGCGGGAGGGCGAGCCGTCCTTGCCCACTTATATGGGCGCCCATGGGTAATATATAATAAAATACATAATTTATAAAACAGATAATAAATACTAACTAATATAATAATAAAATTGATAATAAATAAGATAAGGAAAATACTCACATATTAGAAGTGCAACAATAATGAAAATATCTAGGCATTTTTGAAAATTAACATTTATACTAATTAATGATAAATGCAAATTATAAGCTTTAGTAAATATATTACTAGATGTTTACTAAGGCATATATATAGCAAAATTGTAGTATGATTGTGACATGTAGTACTTTCTAATGTAATATACATAAATACACTACACTTAATTGTATATTAATTTAGACAAAGTTAAAGTAGAAAAGTAATATAACACTAGGTAGTCAAACCAAGTAAATTAATTAATTAATCAATTGCAATTTAATTTCTCTTAATTTCTTTTTATGAGTAATAGCTCGCCAACTATTCATTTTAATATATATATATATTGATACAATTAAGAGATGTTAGTTGTTTTGATTTAAAACTTTCATCATATTTACAATATGTAGAATAAATAAAAGTAAATATACAATCAAATATCATAACGGTTATAATCGAATATAATATACAATAATTTATTTACATATATCAATTTCTGAATGTAGAAGTTACATTCTAACTTAAAATAGGTAGAGAAATAAAAAAACCAAAATGGAATTAAAACTAATGATATTGAATTATTTTGAAATTCACTTTAACTAATCTCATTATTTCCATTTATTATTCATTTGATGGTAGTAATTAATTTAAGAATTTAATATCATTTCTTTATCATAATAATTGTTAAAAGGATTTTCTGTTATTTCATCTCGAAAGTCCTCTAAGATTTAATTCTTAGAATTCTTTAAGATTTTAAATCCTAAAATTAATCGAAGTTACAATTTAATTATTCCCGGGCAATACACATCATCTTCGAAACACGAATGGTTTTTATTTCGTTCAATTTGATAAATGTGACAAATTTGAACGGTTCGCAATATATATAACTCTCTCGACTCACGATCTGTATAAAAAATGCACAAATGTGTTAATTGCCCTGCGTGATTAATTTTAGTTTCCCAAAGCGATACGATAAATATTTGATTCAGTAAATGAATTTAATCATGAACCTTTTTATGTTGAATCTCTTTATTAAATGTTGTTTTCATTAAAAGCAATTAAGTGAATATGCTGAATATAACCACGGAGATTTAGAATGGAGTCGTACTTCAACTATGTTTCTTTAAAAGACAGAATTTTCGAAAAGATTGACTAAATCGCAATCAGGGAACATATGTTTTCGAGAAAATGTGATAATAATTGGGTATTGGATCTCTATAAACGAATCTTACGTTTATATAATATAGTCGGGGCCGCCCTTAAGCAGGGTTGAACGGGGCCCATGCTCCGGCCCCGCGCTTCTAGGGGCCCCGCGAAGCGTAATTCTCAAATTTTTAATTTTTGTAATATTAAAAATTTCCCCAAAAATATTTTTGCTTCAGATCTCGCATTTCGTGCCATCTAGTATTCACACATTATTCCATTTTTTTTTTCTTACTCGTATGGGCCCCCTGAATATGTTTTGCCCTGCATTAGCTAATTACGGCCTTGAATACAGTGACGTTAATTTCTACTTCTTTCACTTACACCTCAAGGAGAGAGTATTGTAATAAACTATGCTTTTTGTTCCTTCCATTTTTAGCTTATCTAATAGAATAAAAAAATTCAATTTAATTCAATGCATACAACTCGACAACTATTCTAAATACGTAACTGCGCAATATATATCAAG
>QLNU02015270.1:33679825-33704681 GCA_006491805.2 Dysdera silvatica
AAAAGAATAACATTAGGTGTATGAGAGCCAAGTCACGATGTAAGGGGCGCCAAAATTACTTTGGCCCCGCTTAATCTGAAAGGCTGCGATCGCCTATGATTGTCTTTACTTATGCTTATAACGTTTTCTTTACTTGTGCTTATGACATTGTCTTTACTTGTACGTATAATATTATCTTTGCTTATAAATGGCAACTACTTTATTTTGTTATTGTTTTACGAATTGCAAGCTTGATAGAATACGATCGATTAGCATATTCATATACTTCTTCATGTGCCTTCTTTTCAAGGTTCACCCTTTTCCGATACTAGCCTATCGATATATCGATGTAGCAGAATGAACAATACTGCCTTACATATATTTAGAAAAATTAAAAAATCGTTATTCTACGATAAATAGTAGCCGAGATATTGCATATTTAACATACCGGGCGCTACTGAATGACACGTTACCTACTTCGCTCTATCCTCTTGAAATCATTTTAAATTTCAGTATATCGGCTTTTGACGTCATACACGTCTGTATAATGCAACGAGAACTGCGGGATAATAATCATCTTTTTTTTTTTTTTTGCTTCATGTTTACTGTGTTTTGTTCGTTTCAGCGAAATGTCTGAGCGTCTGACTCTTATACTTTTACTTATCTTATACTTATCTTATACTTATGCAATTACGAATATTTTCCCCCCGCAAATATCCGCCCCGCGAACTAGGTAAGTATTCGCATTTTACTTTACTCCTTTTGGAGCATTTTTGTGATTCCACATTTTACTGATTTACGGGTGCTATTCGAAGACTATCTGAGTGGGAAGCAAGGGCGCAGCCCGAAGCATGGAGACGGCATCTCCTCCCTATAACACTTTCACTGATACACCCCCTCCTTCACCGATTCACAAGAATTACAAAAAACGCAGTAAACAAAACGGCGGCTGGTCACTTTGCCGGTTGCCAGTCGTTCCTTGGCAACTCTTGAAAAAATTCAGTAGGTAATGTGTTATGCAGTAACACCAACGTATTCTATTTGAGTGTCAGGTAAATAGGAACCATTCACAAATTGAAAGGATGAGACAGCACTTTGATTAAATTTTGAGTTAACATGCTTTTCAAAAAAGTTCCAGCTCGGTTCATTCCTTTCAGAAATATTCTCATAAAGTTTTCAATATTTTATCAAAATAGTCGCCCTATGTAAGCACACATAACAGGGATTGAAGTTTGTATGTGATGAAATTTTGATTACTCCATAAATACCCTACATGGAAATATAAATTTTCTTTTTCTTTGGCTAATTAAACACAGGGCAATAATTTTCGGTGAAACTTCATGGTACGTCACACGACTTCTCTCCCCTAAAGTTTTTCGAAAATTGCAATAGATCGGCATTCTTAGGCATCTCTTCTGTATTAACGCCATACTTGAGCCCGGTTTACGTTTTTAACTCCATTTTCATGTTTCTCAAAGTTTCGTTTTTTTCATTGAAGTGAAATTATGTCGGAAATACTTTTGTAATTCGTTTCTAGTCGTATTTATAATAAAGAAGTTGCAGATTTTTAGTGATTCAATTACGTCATCATGGTTTGTCTTTTTACGCATTCGCTTTATTTCCGGCCACCATGATTGTTTGCAAATAAACAACCTATTTGCATTACATCTTCCGTTTATTTAATTAGACCTAATCAGGGGGTACATGGCCGCCGGTCCGTCCATCGGCCCAGGGTGCCTCCATGGGCGATAGGACCAGCGCCCTCCGCAAGTCCATAAGTATGCGCACTTTGAGAAGATCCAGTCCATCCCTGGACATAATACCAAATCATTCATTAGTTTTTTATATTGTTTTTGAATAAGAAAAATTACCACAACATTTTCAACATGGTGAAAGCTGACAGCCCATAGCCAATCGGTTTTGGCAACATTACAAAAAAATTAGGAGAGAGAGAGAAGCCGTGTGACGAACCATGCAGTTTCATCTAATTTTCTAATTGGACATTTTAAGGTTAAGGGTCCGTCCAAAAGGTCAAATTACGCATTGTTATACATATACCACCCGTCTGTGAAATAAATGACATATTAAACATTCATGCATAATTTAAAAAATTTTCCATCATTAGCAGACAGATAACTGCGGTGACAATTATTATAAAACACCCTGTATATATCGCTATGTACATATTAAAAACACTATATGAAGCGACAACTTCAAAAGCACAGAACACAACATTTTACTAAATAATAATCGCAGTTATAGCACTCTCGTATGTGATCAAATCCCGTAATAGTGTGGAGTTTTTGCATAACGTGCTTACAACCACTTTATCGCGAAGCGTTACAACATCTGAAATTTTGCATGATTTCACAAATACGCTGTTCTATTTTTCGCCAGATTTGAATAAGTTGAATGAAAAAGTAAAAGATAAGAGGCATGTTTTTCCAGCAAAATGTGTTTTTCATTTGGCTTCTTGTGTTTCTGGTGGGACTACATTATGTAAGTACAGACATCTGTTAGGAGATGGAATAAAAGATGAAGACGGTTTCGTCCTCGCTTTCACACAAGCTTCGGAATAAATTTAGTAAACGCCGCTTGGGAAATGTCATCTTTTATAGTAAAAAACGGACCCAGCGAAGATTTTTTATTACGTATTTTAGAGATGCTGAGTATTTGGAGTTGATGAGCATTTAGAGTTGATGGGTATTTCAGAAATACTTATAACATTGCTTAAAGAACGTTCGTACTTTTATTTTTAAGGCACTCAGTAAATAGACTGCATGATAAAGAAAGAAAAATTATAGTATGCAGTCGAATTTAGGCCTGGAGTTGAACTAGGGTCTCCCTGTTAGATCCGCAATGCCTTAACCTCCAGACCACCGAGGCAAAGGGACGACGCTCCCTTTCGTCGTGTGTAAGGTTTTAAGATATTATTACCCTTCTCAGGGTTAATGCAAATCCCAAATAATGGTCCACAAAAATGGTTACAAATCACGCCCTGGTGGCTTTGTGTGTTTACCATTATTTGGCAATAGTGTGACTTTGATGTGTAATAATATCTTCCTATACCACATTGCACATCCATGAATACAATTATTTTATACTACTTCTATTAGCACTACCATATTGCACTACGTCTTTGTGTATTGCACTACATGTATGAGTATTATATTGCACTACATCTATGAATACTATATCGCACTACGTCCATGTGTACTACATTGCATTAGGTCTGAGTACTATATTGCACTACATCTATGAGTGTTATATCGCACTACGTCTGTGAGTAATATATCGCACTGCGTCTATGAGTACTGTATTGCACTATGTCCATGAGTACTATATTGCACAACGTATATTGTAACTATATTGTGTTGCATGTACGTATATTATTGTAACTATATTGTGTTGCATGTACGTATATTATTTCATCATTGTGCAGCTTCTATTACTCTCTATTACTATATTATTAGACGCCTGATATTTATTTTATATACTACGTCTACTACTGTATTTTTGTACATCTATTACTATTCAAACTAAATAAGATTCTAATACGCATACACGATATGAAAGATGTATTTTAGTTACTCATTGGTTATAATTTATAGAAAATTCATAAACATGTTATTTTCTTAATGACATTTCCACAATAAATCTGTAAAAAGTCTATGTAAAAATGGGATTGAAATTAAGAAAAGAATAACAAATATTCCTCTAGAATCGTCTCTAAAAAGTCTATTTAGGATAACTATCAATTTCAAAGTTAGTAAGCAAAAACATATGTTGCTTTTACACATACTGATGAATAGTAAATTTTTAAACATATAATGGAAAAAAAAATTCAATTTTTAGAAAGTAATTGGAATAACATTTCATCAAAATGTCTTTCAAATATTTTCCTTTAATTAAAATATGATATCAGTTACTATTATTATCTTATTAATAAAATTAATGAATGCGTATTTAGTCATTTACTTATAAATATCATTTGGGTGGGAAATGGAGTTTAAATATTTAAAATATTTTAGAGAGAGAGAGAGAGAGAGAGAGAGAGAAATGCAACATAATATTCAATTCGAATAAGCTCTTCAAACGATGTCGAGTTTTATTTGATTTTCTCGGAATTGTCAACATTTTGCTAATTCATGAATAAGAGCTCATGATAAAACATCTTCAATACGAAAAGAATAAGGATATCCATGGCATATCCTTCCTTCTTAGAAATGTGCAGAAAACCTCTTAAAACTACTTTCTTCGTCAGATTATCAGGAAAAATAAACAGCACAGTGTCATAAATGTAACTAAAGGCTTGAGTTTTCGCGACACATTGAGTGAAGTTATGAAAGAACGAGTGAAAACAACAAATTATCTCAGTTAAAATTATTCAATAACGCTGTTGATAGTTATTTCGGTGGATGATCTTCCACTATCCTCAGAACAGTTATGACTCTGTTTACATACATGGGCGTGAAGTGTTGCTAACACCATGATCTCAAATTAGCAGAATGAGAGGAAGTTACAACCCTTTCACCGATTTGGAAAATGTTTCTCCCAGCAAGAGACGCCACCTCTAACGCACAACTTTTAAATACTTATCAGGCTGTTAATATGTGATCATGGTGTTGGCAACGCTTCACGCCCACGTATGTAAATAGGGTCATAACTGTTCTGATGATGGTGGCGGATCAGCTATTGAAATAGCTATCAACAGCGTTATTAAATAATTTTATCTTTAATAATTTGTTTTTACTCGTGCTTTCGTAACTAAAGGCGTTTAGCACAGATGTGAAAGCGCCTTGCGAGGTTTTACTTGTTAGATATAAGATCTGATATAGATCTGAAGCAAAGCATGCTCAATTCGGAATTCAGGGCTTCGCATGCAGCTATCGAAGCTCTCAAAGGAATAGATCTCCGGATACGGGCCCGCACCTGTATCTGTATATGAATATATTACAGGCGAATACCTGATTTCCCATGTATCAATCTTCGCAGTAAACGCGCTATTCTGGAAAATGGTACAAGGAAATATTCTATCGACTTGGTGTTTTATTAAACACTCTTAATTCATCCCCGCGTAAACCTACCATGATTTAAAGATTTATTCCTTTTAGCAATTGCGTTTATCTGAGAGGGGGAAATTGGAAGTGTTAAACGGCTTTAAAATTCAAATCCGTTAAATAATTGTTATTTACGCTTTTGATTCTAAATTTTTGACGAGTTTTGAGTTAAATTTGGAATAAATTTGCTATTCCAGTTAAGGTGGATATTTAGGAGACTATCACCATGCAGTTTCGGAGTATGGAAAATGCATCGTTTGATTTAAAAAAACCCGCGTATGTTGATTTGTATACAGAAAATTTCTTATGATAAATAATTTTGACATCCACGTTTAAGCACAGTCTAGAGCTGGTTTTTAGTATACGATAAAGAGATATCGTTTCCGTTCCATATTCGAATTAGGGTCTCTCCGTTGAGCCCGGAGCGCCTTACCATTAAGCCGTCGAGGACAAGAACTACGCTCCCTTTCAGTACCCCCCTACGTACCCATGTCAGTTGCAACAAGCCCTTTTTATCTTGCAGAAATTAAACGGAAACAACTATAAAGTGCAGAACATAGTTGCAATATTATTCATGTGGAGGAACACACGTGGACATATTTTACATCATAAAAATCTTCAAAGAAATGTTATGCAAGATATTATTACCTTTCTCAAGGCTAACACAATTGCCAAATAATGGTCAACATGCAGAGCATCCGGGGCCAGTTTTTGTGTAATTTTTTCATATAGAATTTTATTATAAAAAATAATTTTGACACCCACGTTAAAGCTCAATCTAGAGCTTTTTTTAGTACAGGAGCAAAACAGACATCGTCAACGTACCAGGGTCGAACTAAAGTCTAGCCGTTGAATCCGGAGTGGCTTAACTACCAGGCCAACGGGGATTTTATTACGTCATTTAGAAATGAAAAAAGTACAGTCACCTCATTCAATAGCGTCATTCTGATTAATGACGATTTTTGTCTGTCCCGGTTAACAATTGATAGAAGTACGCACATTCTGTATGACGTATTTTTCTCTGAATCGAGGTTCGGCCTTTGAAAGTCGTTAATTGGAGAAAACATTGTACTTGTATACACTTACAAGCAAGGGGATGAGTAGGAGTAAGATATTTGAAGAAGAGTATAAGGTCCATAGCGATTAAAAAAGATCTGTACGAAAGTAGAAAGAGTATAGCGAAAATTTTCTGTTTTCTCGCTTAAAGTTTCTTACATTTGCATGCTCCTACACTGCTATTTTAAGAAACTTCCGTAAAAATAAAAGCATTTTTTTACAGTAGACAAAATTCCATTTAAAGGATTCTCCATAAAATCAATTTCAAATTTTGCCGAAATCCATAAATACAATATAAGATGTCTATTTTGTAGATAAAAGCTCTAAGATGTGAGTTTTTCTTATATTTATTAGCTATTCCAAAATATTCATTGGATCAGCATTTCATGTTGCTATAAATAGGGATGAGTGGAGAAGGATAAATGGTTTTCCATCCTCAAAACGAAAAATATAAGTTCTAAAAGCATTACATCACTGAAACGAGAACGGTTTAGTTTTTTTGTGAAAGTAGTTTCAAATATTCAGAATTTCAAAAATTTCGCACGTGTGTATTTGTATATATATTGACAAGCTGGGAATATTTAAAAAGTAACGTGCAGATAATATGTAAGAGTTCACTGAAACACTTATAACCAGTGGGGGGGGGTTGTTAAAGTTTCGCCGAACTTTTTGCCGAATTGCAATATAACATATACGCCGAAATTGCATATATGCGTTGAAATAATACGTTGAAATTGGATTTACAACGCATACATTGAGTGCTTGAGTGCTGTATTCAATATGTGGTTAAAAATTTAACTGTCGGTTTTAATTTCCAAAAATACTTTGCCAGTCAATTTGCGTGGATTTGCTAAAGCAGTGCCTTGAAAGTGATAAAAAACTTCGGAAGAATTTAGGCTACGTAAACACACTGTATAAGAATTCATTTTCACAGATAATAAGAGAGATATCGGGGAGAATAAGGATTCTTTGTCTTTTGGCTAGTTTTCATTTTAAATAATAATTTTGTCTCTATTGATTCTAGTTTTTAAAAAAAAATGGATGGCTATCACATGAAATTTTGTTTACAATGAAGCTATAACTCATAAAATGGGTTTCTTTTCAAAAGAATCTTAGGTAGAATATCTGTTTAGATCTAATACGAACCACTGTGGTTGTTCATTGAAATGGTATCTAGCGTATATTAATTATACCGTTTCTTCGCTAATGTACAAGCTTCGTTTTTCTTTTGACATGATGATGACATGCATGACAGTGTTGCACCGCGACCTATATTTTCCGAGAAATGCAAACCTCTTGAAATCTAGATTTACCTAAAAAATGATAACTCTAGCAGAAATTACATCTGTAATACAGAGTTTGTCCCAGAAGTTCCCGGAATGACTTTTTGTAGTTGGCAACGCTGGCTGACGGGGCGGAGAAGTTGGTGGGGGATCTGAGCTTGGAAACGAGACCGGTATCAGTCGCCTGCATGCAGTTGTTGAGGCAGGGTCACGCTCCACGCAGAGGTATCTACTGCACCCTCGTCGATCAAAAAATGGACCAGTTTTTGGAGCAGCGTTATGCAATCAAATTTTGTGTGAAACTGGGTAAAAACGGGGCGGAGACGCTCGAAATGCTTCGGAAAGCCTACGGTGACGGGGCGATGAAAAAAAGCCAAACTTTCATGTGGCACAAGCGGTTCCGGGAAGGTCGGGAGTCCGTCAACGACGACGACCGCTCTGGACGCCCGTCGATATCACAAACGGACGACTCGGTGCAAAAAGTGCGTCAAGTTTTGGACAATGACCGACGATTAAGTGTTCGGGTGATTACAGAGGAGTGTGGAATACCCAAAACAATCGTTCATCGCATTTTAACGGAGGATCTTCAAATGAGGAAAGTCTGCGCGAAAATGGTGCCAAAAGTCCTGACGAGTGAGATGAAGGAGCAGCGTTTGTTGAAGTGCCAGGAATTGCATGAACGCTACGAAACGGACCCAGAATTTTTGGACAGAGTGATCACAGGGGACGAGACGTGGATTTTTCAGTACGATCCCGAATCAAAGCGCCAGAGCAGCGAGTGGCACACCAGGAGTCTCCTCGCCCGAAAAAAGCAAGGATGAGCAAATCGCGAATCAAGGCAATGCTCATTGTGTTTTTTGACAGAAAAGGTGTGGTTCACAGTGAATTCGTGCCACAAGGACAAACAGTCAACAAGGAGTTTTACTGTGAAGTGCTCAAACGGTTGCGCAACAGGGTTCGACGCGTCCGAAAGGAAATTCGCGACAATTGGATCTTGCACCATGACAACGCGTCAACCCACACCGCGCTCATTGTCTCCGAGTTGCTGGCCAAAATGGGTGTGGCAACGGTGCATCGAAGCAGGGGGAGAATACTTTGAAAAGTTCTGAAAAGATTGTAAACTGATATTGAATAAATGATTTTAAAAAAATCATTCCGGGAACTTTTGGGACAAACCCTATATATTGTGCTTATAGCTTTGATTTTTGCTAATAAACTTGATATGCCTAATTATTCTGAGTAATCCGACATCCTTGCATTATACGAAGTATAAGGATGGGTGCGCAGGACCAAAACTCTCGTTCGGATGATCGGGGTTTATTGTGTCTATAAAATCGTTAAGTTTCTTTCGTTATACTTTTGATACAAAATGCACATGAGATTGGTGAAATAAGAAAGAAATACGAAGTATACCGATGGGGTTCGCGGAGTAAGAACACTATTACTTGTTCGGTAAACAACTTCGGCCCTCACTAAAGTTTTCCGGGAAAGGCAAGGTCTGTGAGAGCAGAAAAGGACAAACACAATTCTTTTTCGGCTCATCAACTTCTGAAAAACTTTTCAAGGTAAACAATGCGCGCAACAAACGGACTTTTAATATTTGCTCACCCGCGGCGATGGAATCCACTGCTGTTTGTACTGGACTGTAGAAGGTGGATTGCCATTTGTTGTTGTGTTTATTTTAAAGAGCCAGAATGTCATTTTCCACGATTAACATCGTTCCATTTCGCTATAGCGAAAGCGAATTTATGACGAGAATGCTGCTTAAGAGTTTCAGAAGATTTTTGACTGTCAAAATAAATTCGACGGATTTGAAAAATTTGGTAATTTTGTGGCTATTTGAGAAAGGATTGAATGAACTGGAAATTCAACAGCTCACCACCGAAACTTTCTAATTAATCACTGTTAATACATTTCGGTGTTACAGGTAGCTGTAATTTTTCTCGTTTAAGAATATGAGTTACCATGTGGGTTTAAAGTTACATTTTAACATATATATGATACGCAGTTTTTTTATTTAAATGAAATAGTCACAAAGCTAATGCAGTCATTGATCATTGTTTCGGCAGAAATACATATGTCTATTTCGGAACAACTCTGCGAATGAAAAGCCAACAGTACCAATGTCACTTCTGCACAAACACCGTGTTGACTTTTCATTCACGCTTTGTTTCGAAGAGGGCAGACGTTTTTCTGTGGAAACTATTGTTTGAGTTGAATAAATGAATGAATGAAGGAAGGAAGGAAGGAAGGAAGGAAGGAAGGAAGGAAGGAAGGAAGGAAGGAAGGAATTTGTAAAATACCGTCTTAACAGGTGAGATAACGGGGTCCATAACGTGCAACAAATTGACAAAATGTATTATATGTTTTTAATTGAAAAAGTCGGGAAATGTAAAAATTAGTCCAAACAAGCCACGAAAAATGACTGATTCCAGGACGTCCGGTTGCGTTAGGACAACTCTACACCTATGTACACGAACATGCGGATTTAGCTCATTATTGTATCATCACAGACACAAGTTAGTGGACTTATTAATCGAGTAAATTAGCGGACTTATTCTTTAAATAAATTAGTGGACTTATTTAATGAGGAAGAACGTGAGTATAACTGCCTGTAGCCTAACTTTTAGACTGATGAAAACAGTAAGACTGGTCTCTACATTGACGACAATAAGAGTGATCACCTCATTATTCAAATCAAGATAAGGATAGTCCTGGGAATAATGACGCGATGATAACGTTTTAGATGGCCTCACACCGTTCTTTCACAGGAGCAGAAAATTTATTTGAGTACCTGACGAAGTGCTACGTGGGACCATTTGAAATCTACGTTGAAAAATTTTCCCGCAATTACGCTTGAAACGTTGAACAATTATCATTAATTTTATCTGCATTATGCTCCACCTCGAATAGTTATAATAATAACTTTCTTAAAACCCAGTAGGTAAAAATTACACTAACATTGGGAGTAAGACAATATAATCGTAAAAATATAGACAATACAAAAATAAGGTAAAATACACTCAGTAAGGGAAACATTTTAAAAACCGCTACATATCATTATTCTCCAAGACGGCAAAAAAGCCCGACAAAATTCCACATGATACCAAAGTTTCTTGTGAATTGTTCCAAACCCTTCCTGATCTAAGGGCAAAGGAATGGAAACGTAGATGGCTTCTGGCAGGCGAAATCCTGACACACAGAGAATGGCTTCTGCTAGAGGTATGGCCTACAATACGAATTATCCGATGAAAGTCATTGCAGTGAATGAGTCCATGGATAAGTTTATAAAAAAGACGAAGCCATTCCAAGGAATGCAACCTCAGGGAGGAAAGACGATCACTATAAGACAAGCCACGCAGACTACGAATATTTCTAGAAAATACAGGAGATTCTACCGGACTGTATGGTGGGTGGTCCAGACTCTCCCAGTGAAATGACCGGAGCTTGTCGGCGGTTCTGATTGTGTAAAGTCCGGACCTCGCCCCTAGTGATTTCCACGTTTTCGGTCCGCTGAAGAAGTTCCTGGCAGGACAGCGATTCACGTGCAACGATGAAGCCAAGACAGCAGTCCGACGGTGGTTCCACAGTCAGCCGGACGAATTCTACCACAGGGGCATCTCAAATTTAGTGCTGCGATGGGACAAATGTCTGAACCGGTGTGGGGACTATGTGGAAAAATAGTGTAAGGTACGTAGAATAGTACGTATATTTGTAATTACCTGTATGTACCTTATTTTGGCTAATAAAAAATAGGGGCAAAGACTTTCTGATTCGCCCTCATACTACCATTTGGCTACCAAGTTGGCCACCATTTGGCGGCATGCAAATCTAATCGCTTATTTCTATACTGTATTTTTATATAAATCAAAATTTTCACAATTATTTTCCGTCACAGTTTTATCCAGGCTTCGGAATGGCAGCTTATTTCTATTTAAAATTTACGTAGATAATACAGTCGAACCTCGTTAAGACGAGCACGCTTAGGACGAATTACTTTTAATACGAACAGTTTTCTGAAGTTCCGTCAGATTGTATAGCATACTATGCTTTCTGGATAAGACGAATTACTGTTAATATGAACAGATTTTCTGTTCCCCTTGGTGTTCGTCTTAACGAGGTTCGACTCGATACAGTATATTATACATTTATAAGGAAAAATTACAAAGTAAATTAAAGAATCAATTTTGTCAAAATTGTCAAAACGAACGTCGAATATGTCAGAACTCACTAAGTTAGCACCAGGTATGGACTGGGTCACCGGCTTACCTGCCCCCAGGCCGGTGCGCCCTCATGGGCGCCCTCGTAGACTTGCACCCTCATGGGCTATAGGACTAGCGCCCTCCGATAATCCAAAGCATGGGTACTTTGAAAGGACCCAGTCTGCTCCTGGTTAGAATATTAAGCTAATGGTTAGGAAATATTTTCCGTATTTTTTAAATTTTAGCGTTTAAAAAATACCCAAAACTATTCTGAATCATAATTATGTTATGTAGTAGATGATTTGCTTGGTTTTTTTGAGAAAGTAATTAAATAAATACTTGAAATAGACATAAATTTCACTAAGTAAAGCATCCGCTAAATCGCAAAGTCCCCCATTCCTTTGAAACAGATTTACTTCATCCCTATTGTGCTTTTCTCCCCTCTTACCTTTGTACGTAAGTGTGACAGTTTTTGACTTGAACACATCTGGCATGGACGCAAATGGGCTATAATCCGCCCTTGAAAATAAACTTGACGTGTGTGACCATTTTTTGAAGAATCCTTTTTAACTACTTGAAAATCCGTCTATTTCGCTTTCAATGCGCCACCTTGTTTACATTATATGTACATTACTTTAATATATACTTTCTTTATATATTAGTTTTAATGAGCATTATTGTCTTTTTCAAAATGCACTTTGCCATTTATTTGATGTAATTATACCTCTTGTTTCATTGTGTTATATAGTTAGGGGCGCCGAGAGCTACCGCGGGCCTATAGGCTCATTTCGATCAGCTCATGACCCCTTTCTTGGGCCGGGCCCTCCACAGAATAGAACTTTGCCAGCCCGGACCCCTAGACATCATCCGGGCCCCTGGTCTGCAGCACCTGATGTCCCACTCGTCGGCTCTCATATAACTCTCTCTCTTTTCTGCATGGCAGCGTTTTCATTGACATGTTATTATTTCAACTTTCAAACGGAACGTTTTTAATAACGTTACAACCACAACTACATTTTCCCAATTTTAATTTCGCAAGCTCAAGGAAATTTTTGGCCCAGTAAGCTCATTATCAACGACATAAATTAAATAGGCTGTCTGCATCATCATCATCAGAGTAATAAATACGAAATTTAGTAAGGAGCATTGTATGCGAAAATGAAACTGGAAATGTAACTGGAATATTAATTTTATGGTAAAGTGAACGTCATCAAGCAGAAGCACATTTAAATTAAACACTGCTTTGTTGATGTCTGTTATCCCTGTAAAGAGTTGTTAACAACAAGGCCTTAACCAGAAATTATTTCGGGGAGGCAAGAATTTTTTACAGCCTCGCTAATGAATAAGTATTGGTAGCAAAAACATTCCGGGATTGGGGTTAACAGGCCCTTGTGACCACCCGCTGGCTACGGCCCTCATTAACAACAAGCTGCCTTTCACTGGTATACTGTCCCACAATATTTGTATGCTATCGGCGCCAATGCACAGAATCCCAGGGCATCAACGAAGTCCAGCTGGACAGTGGATCCCAGGGAATCAACACAGTCCAGCTGGATAGTGGATCCCAGGGCATCAACACAGTCCAGCTGGACAGTGGATCCCACACAATCATTTCCAGTCCAACGACAAGTACTTAGATTGAAGTCGCTCAATAGCAGAACCGGGATATCGGTCTGGACAAAAGATGCCAGATCATCAACAAAGCCCCGCAAATAATCAGCACAGCTCGACAATGACTGTGGAATATAAAGACAGATGATCCTCAGCACAACCCGACAACAACTCAAAATATTCACACCCACCAGTTCATAAGGATCAAGATTAGGACCAAGAGGGCATAGAATGCTGGGGAGAGAATTCTTCACAAAAACGTAAACCCCACCTCCAACCGTACCTAACCTATCTCTCCTGTAAATGGTATAATAATCAGGACACAAGAATGAGTCAGGGTACTAGGCATATATATTTAAAAAAATTAACAGCATTTATGAATATAAAGTGCACATATATTTGCATGTAAAACGTGATACACAGCAGTCCTTATAACGTATCTAATCGATATAATGGTACAATCGATAGCCACCGGCATTTTAATCGCACTTCAGCAGAAAAATGGTGTTGACGAAGCATCGTTCTTTCCCAATGCACCATCAAGAATCGCGATAAATGAGCTGCCGTTTCAGATACCCTGGCACATAAAGTGTTGCTATTGGATACAACTAGCATCCTGTCAGCAGAGAAGAAATAACGCAAACCTACTCGAGATTACTAAGGATTATACCCCTTCCAGCAATCGACAAAACTGTTACTAGGACTGCATGATCAGGGAAAGGGGGACATTTCCTAATTTCGCACGTCTTAGTTACGTGATAGGACATAAGATTAATAAAAAACCCATATTAAAATAAAAGAATCACTGAGTCGATTAAATGATAATCCAATTTTTAATATCCATATTTTTGGGAGTATTTGGAGGTATTATATACTTATATATCGCGCCTGCGAGGTAGATTGCTTAGCCTAAGGGCAAAATATTGTCAAAATAATAGCACAATTAGGGTATGTAGTAGTGCCAATTAGGGTACGTGATACCAGTGCATTTAATCAGTAGAATACAGTTTTATGCAAAAAATAGTAGATAAATTAAAAATACGGCAAAAAATATGGAGAAGAATATGTTGGAATAATTAAGAGACCCAAAATCAAACACATGAATCAGAATGCATACAAATATTGAGGATATTGTGCAAATCGAAACATTTAATGGGCAGTAAGCAGGGAAAGTATGTAAGAAAAACTTCTCTCTGACGGACGGTAATTTATTTTAATTTAATAACAAGAAGCTATCGGAAATCGAGAAAATATCAGTAGACAAGGTGGATATATAAACTTAGAAAACTAATTCTACACGTTATACATGAAAAAAGGTGGAGATGGGATAAACGCGAAACCGAATTATCTAGTGAAAATATGCTGTAAACAAACCTGGAGAAATTTCCAACAGCCAGTGAGAAAATAATGGTGGAATACGATGATGAGAAAAATCTACTTGTTTCAAAATATTGGATAACTGTACATTAGGAAAGACTAGTGGTTTCAGTCACTTCGGAACAGGAAGATAATTGGTGCTCGGGTGGCTGGTGCAAACATTTCAAGAACGGCAAATCTACTGCGTATATTAAGCTGTGCGTCAAGCAAAGAACGAGCTGGAGACGATTTTCCTGCAGGCAAAACGTAAAACCAATAAGTCGATGCTCAAGGGCAACACTGACTACAGATGACTATTTGATGCAACAATACACCTCTGTTTCCTGGTATGAAGTTGCGTCAACAGGCTAACTACAAACGAAGTTCTAATTATACAAGTCGCCACATGTTATGACGAACGGAATTTTACAAAAAACGGCCCATTCGAATCCTACAAATTTCTGCTGCAAATCGTAAAATTCGTTTGCAGTGGGGATGGGATCATCAAAACCGGTCCTAAGATGACTGGCACAAAATAGCTAGGTCCAAAGAAATTCCAATTGATGCATGTCGATGGAAGTGAGATAGAATGTAATCAGAGGTATTAAGCAATTCATCCTAGCTGTATGATATCAAATGGTCAAACAGATGGAGCTGGTATACTTTTCTGGAATATGTTTGTTTCGAAAGCCACCATAACCACAGGGTAGTATATATTTTGTTCACCATAACCATAGTGTAGACTTTAAATTCTCTGGATTATCACAGTATCAGTACTAATCAGAAACAACTTAACATGTGGATCGTGTTCCTTGATAAATATTGGGTAACGTTCCATGCCATAAGGCATTAATTAATTTAAATTTGTTTCTATTTATTAATTTTTAATTATGTCTAAATACTATATATTATTTATTAACACATTTTTATTAATTTATTAAGCATTATCTTTATTCAAGCTAACATTTTTAGCGGAAGGTACATTTTACTTTCACCAGCGCCACGAATTCGTCAATCGCTTAAGCACACTTCTCTGCAACTGGTATTGGTAAATACAAAGGTGCTAAAGTACACAGTTCTTTCAATGTTGTTCTTGCCATTTCTTTCGCCCTGTCTGAACACTCGACCATCGTCTCTCCGAAAATAAATATTCGGGAATGGGAAAGTAGTAGTCTCTATACGCTACGACCACCACTTCCCCGCCCCCACTGCCAGTTATTTATTGGACGGTTTGTGTCGATAAGAAGAACTAAGAATCATAGATCTGGTTATTTCACCACCGAGGCTCTAATGTTTATGTATTACCGTTCGGCGCTTTGCTACCCCCACGTGACAGAAATGTTTACGACAACAGATACATCTTATCTGAGATTTAAGATAATCTTCCTAAAACTCAGTAAGCATTCGTAGATTTACCAAACGTAAGAAAAGACAAATTTTTTCGAGGAACACAGAATAGTTTTAGCCAAAAAATATTTATTTTATCTGCAATAACCAGGAAGAAATAGAAAATTTTGAACCTTATATATCACCTTCTTTTCCTATAAACGAAAATCGCTATTAGAACAGAAATTGATTTATTTTTAAAACATTAAAATATTTTATTAAAATATCATGTATTAAATATTGTTTTATCCGTTTTATTTTGACAAAATTTGGAATGCTCCATTATATCTTATATTTTAAGAGTTATGGGGAGAAAAATAAAATTTGGGGTTTCATACGTCACATAGACCTATCTATGAATATCATATAGGCATATCTGTGAATATCATATAGGCATATCTGTGAATATCATATAGGCATATCTGTGAATATCATATAGGCATATCTGCGAGTATCATAGATACATCTGTGAATATTATCATAGGAATATATTTTTAAATATTATATTTTATGTGCATATATATACCACTATGTCTATTACATATCCCTAAGAAGATGAGAATACTTCTAAACACTGTTTGTATAAATTAAAAAAATGTATAAAGTACTAATGATAAAAGTCTTGTAATTAATGACATTGTTTGTTCGTATTATTGGTTTTGTTTGTCAATTTGGGACTGTTAGTGTTGTATACTTCCCCCCCCCTCGTGTTTGTCATTGCGCAGGTGTTTATTGTATATGTTCGGGGGTCAGGGCTTGTCAAATTGTATAATTCGTCTTTTCCACGATCTCCGTTCAAGGCATTGAAATGCTTTTGCTTAAATGTATCGTAAGATATTATTACCCTTCGCACACACACCGGGATGACACAATTACCATATAATGGTCAACACATTGGTGTCGAAAATTATTAAGTAAAAATAAATTCCCCCACGAAAACTCACAAAAAACTTTCCTTGGTGGCTTTGTGTGTTGACCATTATTTGGCAATTGTGTTATCCCTGTGAAGGGTAATAATATCTTACAATTTAATATACGGAGAAAAATGCGTTTGTTCTTGTCCTCGTTCGTCTAGTAGGTCAAGACACCGCGGGCTCAACGTGGGGACCCTGGTTCGAATCCAGGATGAGGACGGCGTCTCTTTTTCTCCTAAAACAATAAAGCTCTAGTTTGAGCTTATTTCTACGTGGGTGTCGAAAATTATTAAGCAAAAAAAGAACTTAAATTTATTGTTGTGTAACTTTATCGTAGTGTAATGTCTTGATAAATAAATTAAACAAATATCCAGAGACATTCGCCTTGGATTTTAAAATGTTGGATAAAAATGATATAGAGTTATTGAAGGCCGCATTAATTATAGAAAATTCATTATTGGATACGATTTTCGAGTTGAAAATTACGTAACGATACGGATATTTTAAATTCTTCAAAACTTCGTTTTTTTCTAGCTGCTTTGGAAGTCGTGCTACGAGTGCTGGTAGAAGATTCATGGAAAACACGTTACATTTTTCAGTTGCAGTTCAAACCCGTAACTGCAGGATGGGCAAGATCGTTTATATATTTAATGGAGATCCATTTAAGGGAAAAAAGAGAAATTTTAAATTCTTGATTTTTTTTAGGGGGGGGGGTTGTCGTTATGGAGATATACGGTCGTGCGTGCAGTGCTAATAGGTTCGAGGAGCGGGCTGTCAACTTAGGTTCGAGTCCCAGCGGCACCAAACAAGAGGACTCTTACCGACTGACTGTTCACTGTAGTACGGGGGTTGGTTCTAGTGATGCCCGATTACGAGATTTTTTTTTCCGATTGTCTCGATTAGTCGAAGCTCAAATCGATTCTATCCATGGTAATTACCGATTCCTATTGAACATCCCGAGTGTCGAGTTCAACGACGATTCGATTGTTGACTCGATGGTAAATTTGAGTTTCGATTATAATGATATATTGTAATCACACATCACTAGTTAGTTCCCTAGTCTTTAGGAGGTTCGGATTCCTCGGAATACTGTAGATCTCAGCAGGGGTGTTCTGGACCACCGACCACCGGGTGGGTGCGCCCTCATGGATGATAGCACTCGCACCCTCCGAAAGGGCAAGGACTCGCGTTACTGACAATCGAAGTTATGCGCCCTTTGAGAGGACCCAGTCCTCCCCCGTATCTCAGCACATCATAAGGTTTGCTGTCACTGGGCTGTTCATCACACGACAAAACAGGATCATTTTGAATAAGGAGAAAAATGCAATGATCATCAGAAAACTATTAGCAGCAGGAGAACAATATCTCACGAGTAGGAATTTGGTTAACAGTTTTGAATTTGTAGAGTCTTGAATTTGTACAGTTCGATTTGCAACAATAAAAATTTAGTTCAAAACATATATCTATTGGTTTTACCTAAAGACCCTAGAATTATAGGCTAACGTATCAGCCGCCATTTTGTGGTACACTTCCGGTATACATAATAAATATGGGATATGAGACAACAGTCCATTTTCTGCAGGTTCTGTTCGGAATCTATACGTTCTATGTTATTCCTCTAGCGATTTGAACTATTCGCAGGGACACACCACCCACATCGCCGCATTTTATAGAAAATAACACAATTATAAATCACTCACCTGCATACATTGGTGAATGCGATCGCGTGGTACAATGGCATCAAAATGGCGGATACTTAAGCTCTCCTTTTTAAGAGCTTTTTACCATAAACGCCACTAACAATTTGGCGCCGTATAATCCCAAGTGTCATTACGTCACAGAACTCAATCGATGGTCCTCCAGTGGCGCAGTGGTTGCGCTTTCACCTGACGTGCCATTCATTCGGGTTCGTCGACCAACCCTTTGTTTGGCACAGAATGGAATCTCTTATCCTTGCTCCTTAAAAATACAACCAATCATAGTTTCCCAACAGAGCGAAAAAAAATATTCCACCAATCATGTACGAGATTGATCCTCGAGACCTAAAGAGGTTCGAATTCTTCGGAAAACTGTAGGTCACAGCGCAGTATGACCTTTGCTTGCCTTAGACCGTAGAAACACGAAGAGCTCGGTCAAAGCAATCAGACCTTAACCTCCTTAGCTCTTCAAAGAATTCGAAATTGATCAAAACCAGGTCAGAGATACTAAGCCATTAAAATTACTCGTGCACAAAGAAAAATGAATGATTCGTAATAATTTTTTGATAACTCTTGAATATTTGAAAAATTTTGATACAAAAATTTTGGCGAGTTTATTCATGTTTTGGCGGATAAAAATATCCGTTGGCGAGCAAAAAATATACTTTGGCGAAAGAAGCCAAATGTGGAAACCTGGCCTCTGCTTTTGAGAGTTACCTTTTTAATTAACAACCTAGTAATGCCTCTAAGCATCCATTTAATAAATAAATAAATAAAACTAAATGGAAACACTAACGTATTCCGGTTCGATTCCGCTCTCTTAAACCTCATGGACGGAGGTTTGACCTAATGAGGTGAATAATTTAGGCAAACAAAACTGAAAATCTCTCTCTTTTTTTAAAAACGTAACGAAGTTCTAATTCACCATTCTTCAAGTAATTTAACAAAGTATTTGGATTATTCGGAATTGAAGATTACATTTTCTTGGCGGAAGTGTAAAATAAATCCCGCATTTTTTCATCTACTCATCCAAAATCCACACAATATATATATATATATATATATATTTATCTTAACCCTCTAAATGCTCCAGCTTCTTTAAAATTAATTCTGAATAACTTTTCAACTAAATGTAAAATGTTAGAGTAAACCTACTCTTTTTGGTCCCACTTCAGTAACTTAGCGATATACTAAGTACTTAATTAACAACGTATTTAGTTTTGAACTCATTGTGGTTGGAACTTAATGAATTAAAAAATTAATTTTCCCTCATTAATTAAATGCTTGAAACACAATTGGAAAAATCTCTAGTGTTTACATCAACGTACAAAATCAGGTGTCCAAAATGCGCATAATTTTCGTCTGTTTGATATTTTTAAAACATTTGGAATAACTTCGGTTGGCGCAGTATAGCCCAGATGCTCTTGCGCCATAAAAAAGCCAAACAAACAAATTGCTTAGAAACCGAAGGAGCTGTGTAACGAGGTTATTAATTTAATTAATTAATTTAATTAATATTTATTACTTAGCTCCAGTTTTAATTTGATTTGATATTAAAACTGTTCGTACGTCTCACCTTGCTTGTCGCAGAATGACAATGGTTATCCTTACGCCAGAAAAGTACAATCAACCAACCAAACTAAACTCAGCTCGGTAGCATGCATTTCGAAAGTGGGGAAGAGCTCAAGTAGTAGTTCAGGAAAAAAAAAAAGATTCAGCTTTAAGAAGTGAAGGGCGCTACTTGATATAGTATAATGGGGGGGGCTTGAGTTCTCTTGGGCCCCTCGTTCTTACTCCATTGATTTCACTTCTCATAGGAACTGGTAAGACAGAAATCACCCCACGGGGGATCAAAGGGTAGGCCTACATTATACCAGCTGTGAGGTGGCGTGCCTTCAACGTTGCGCCATCTCCAAATGTTCATAATCCCCTCCTTTGAATGAAAAAGTCACAATTCGAACACACATTACGTTAAATATAAATATAATGATGGTGATATATGAATTATATGAATTAATGATGATACATGAATTAGCGTTTTTAACTCGAGTGGGAAGGGATGTTGAATCGCTTTAGTTGGAACACTTTTGGATACGCGCTACGGCACTGCTATCCAGTTATAGGTTATCACCTCGATGATATAAGCCCAAGCTTCAGTTTTACGTTCGTGCTTATATCAAACGAATTTGTAGTACTGGCATTCGCCTTTAGGTCCTTAAGAAAGAAAACAACGTTATTGGCAAACTGTTTACTGTGGTCGGGTGTATTATTTTCAAGACCTTAAGAGGCTCAGGGTCCTCGGTATAATGTATGTTCGCTGCCCAACTGAGCCGAGGTGGGTCCTGCGGTGGTGCAATGTAAAAACGCGTACGCCTAGTGCGCCGCTAACCCGGGTCGATTCCCAATGAAGTAAAGAACGCTTACTCAGAGATCTCATAAAAAGATCGCACTGCTCACTGTAGTTCGGAGCTTTCCCTAAGTTTGAAGAGGTTCAGATTGCCCGGAAAATTGTAGGTCCAGAGGTTTGGATTCCTCGGAAAACAGTTGGTCGCTGCACAGCATGACCATTGTAGACCTTGAGCCATAAAACCACAAACAAACAATGTGGCGAAGTGGTAATGCGTTCGTCTATCATGTCGTTAACTCGTATTGGGCTCCCAGTGGCCCTGTAGGACGCGTGTCATTTTTATGTCCATCATACACCGGGGATTAATTCTCTCGGCTGCAGAAGTTCAGATTCCTCAGAAATGTGCAGTTTCAGCTCAGCATGATCACTGGTGTCCTTGCGCCATAAAGGCACAAAGAAGTACACTTGATTCTCACGAGTTACAAATGGTGCTAGCCATAGGCGTATGCAGAAATATCGTAAGGGGGTTACAGGCTTACAATGGGGGGTTACAGAGCTACAACTCTATGTGTTCTTATAAATAAATAAATAAATACATATATATATAAAAGTTTTCCTCGCCCATTCTTGGCGGAAACAGGCTTTGGGACGGGCAGAGCGCCATGTTCCCAAGCCTCTTTTTACATCACTTCTTAATGTGCCATGTCTAGAAACTTCCTGACAATGTGACACGTGTTTAGGATTGTGGCTTTTTGTATTTCAATGTAGGTGTTTGGGTCAATGTTGAGTATCTCCAAATTCGTCGCAAGCGTTTTTGGTACTATCCCTGTTGCTGAGATGACTAACGGGATGATGAGGATCTTTTCCATACCCCATATATCTCGTACTTCATGTCTGAGATCTTGGTACTTGGTGATTTTCGTTGTGTAGGTTGTCTGTATGTTATTGGTGTTGGGTACTGCTATGTCGATTAAGTACGTGGTCTTATTCGATTTATCGACGAGGGTTATGTCAGGACGGTTATGTGGGACTGTCTTGTCTGTTATGATTGCTCTATCCCAGTAAAGCTTGTGTGTTTCGTTCTCATGCACGGTCTCTGGCTCATATTTGTAGTACGGGCATTTTTCTGTCAGAAAGCCAGCATTCGCTGCCAATTTCTGGTGGACTATTTTCGCTACTTGATCGTGTCTATGTTTGTAGTCTGACTATATACAGGGTTTGTCCCAAAAGTTCCCGAAATGATTTTTTTTAAAATCATTTATTCAATATCAGTTTACAATCTTTTCAGAACTTTTCAAAGTATTCTCCCCCTGCTTCGATGCACCGTTGCCAACGCTTCACCCAATCATTGAAGGCGCCCTGGAAGTCGTCAACGGGAATCTCCTTCAGTGAGGTCGTCGCGGCTGCTTTTACCGCCTCCAGCGTCCCATGCCGAGTTCCTTTCAGGGTTCTTTTGATCCTTGGGAACAAAAAGAAATCCGCTGGTGCCAGATCGGGGCTGTACGGCGGCTGGGGCAGCGTTGCCACACCCATTTTGGCCAGCAACTCGGAGACAATGAGCGCGGTGTGGGTTGACGCGTTGTCATGGTGCAAGATCCAATTGTCGCGAATTTCGTTTCGGACGCGTCGAACCCTGTTGCGCAACCGTTTGAGCACTTCACAGTAAAACTCCTTGTTGACTGTTTGTCCTTGTGGCACGAATTCACTGTGAACTACACCTTTTCTGTCAAAAAACACAATGAGCATTGCCTTGATTCGCGATTTGCTCATCCTTGCTTTTTTCGGGCGAGGAGACTCCTTGGTGTGCCACTCGCTGCTCTGGCGCTTTGATTCGGGATCGTACTGAAAAATCCACGTCTCGTCCCCTGTGATCACTCTGTCCAAAAATTCTGGGTCCGTTTCGTAGCGTTCATGCAATTCCTGGCACTTCAACAAACGCTGCTCCTTCATCTCACTCGTCAGGACTTTTGGCACCATTTTCGAGCAGACTTTCCTCATTTGAAGATCCTCCGTTAAAATGCGATGAACGATTGTTTTGGGTATTCCACACTCCTCTGCAATCACCCGAACACTTAATCGTCGGTCATTGTCCAAAACTTGACGCACTTTTTGCACCGAGTCGTCCGTTTGTGATGTCGACGGGCGTCCAGAGCGGTCGTCGTCGTTGACGGACTCCCGACCTTCCCGGAACCGCTTGTGCCACATGAAAGTTTGGCTTTTTTTCATCGCCCCGTCACCGTAGGCTTTCCGAAGCATTTCGAGCGTCTCCGCCCCGTTTTTACCCAGTTTCACACAAAATTTGATTGCATAACGCTGCTCCAAAAACTGGTCCATTTTTTGATCGACGAGGGTGCAGTAGATACCTCTGCGCGGAGCGTGACCCTGCCTCAACAACTGCCCGCAGGCGACTGATACCGGTCTCGTTTCCAAGCTCAGATCCCCCACCAACTTCTCCGCCCGAAGCTCCGCCCCGTCAGCCAGCGTTGATAACTACAAAAAATCATTCCGGGAACTTCTGGGACAAACCCTGTATATATATATATATACAAAATTTCATCGCGGTGCGGGGATTACAACCCCCATTAATCCCCCCCCCACCCGTGAACGCCAGTGGTCCTCGATTGACCTGGAGATTGTGAGTTCGCGTCAAAATAATTTTACCAAATTCATTTATTCCATAGGGCAACAGTGATGATTAAAATAACAGTTTGATACTTGTCACCTCAGTCTTCATTTATGACTAATTGTGCTAGTCAAGGCTCGCAAACTAAATGACTTTGTATACGCTTAGTCATCCAATATGTGTGAAATAATAGCGCCGAATGACGCTTGCTCTCCTTGTGCCCTTTAAAATTCAACCAATAATTCAATAAATCATCCAGATTGCATTCATGATAAATTGTTTTCCATAAAATGAAATAATAAAAGTAACAAAATATCAAATTCAGATTTAAGTAAATATTACTTTATTACCTATCAATTTAGTTTTAATTTCATATTTTATTAGTATTCCTATTTAAGCTTTAAGAAAAATTATTATGAATTTGGACCACAAATTGTGTTGGGTGGGGATTCCCAATATTCGTGTATATAAACTTAGGACATTCGCTTACACTACCTTCATTCTGCTTTCACTTGACAAAAGCAGCAGGTGTGTTCTCGAATAGCCGTGTTCTTAAATCTTACGCCAGTGTCAAAATAACAGAATTATGGAAACTCTTGGTAAAACTTTGTGTTGTTTCGTTAATATGAAACACAAAATCACCAAATATTAGAAAAATTTCGGGTGCATATTGGAGCTTAAGTTTGTCTTAACTACCGAAGACGGAAAATCTACGGACAAAAAATCCCTAAATAAAGCTAAAAAATCCCTTCTCCATTTTTTTTTGGACTCGTTTTTTTACGCGCATTAAAATTTAATATACTTTTCGTGGATATTTTGAAGTAAGAAGATTAAATACCATTTCGGAAAGTTTAGAAACAGAAAGTTGAGCAGAAAATCAGGAGATTTTAATATTTTTATGAAGTTTACAGTATGTAGCCTCTTGAAAGTATTAAATTTATGTTTAAGTATAATTAATTACTTATATAAAAAAAAAGATTATTTTATGTGATGATATAGTAGATAAAGTAGAATCCTTTCAACAGTGCCAATAACCCTAGTTCTAAAAATGGTTGCATTATTTGGCTTGTTATCAAGAAAGTTTACCAGCCTTTATATCGCCAATAAAATAACAAATCGGTTTCCACAACAAGGACAGAAGACTATCTATGCTGCAGAAGAAATTCGTGATTGAAACTACCGAAATGATTGCGCAAAACAAATACAATAACAACGAAGTATTTTCAGTACACCAGCACAATCAACAAGTTTCCATCACCGCGTGGACGAGCAAATATGAAGCGTTCTTAGCTTTGGATTAATGTTTACCTTCAAAAGTTTTCAGAAGTTAATGACTTGGAAC